>CM053791.1:442188035-442743035 GCA_028749045.1 Cupressus sempervirens
AATCATAGTATATGACGAGTTCCTCCTTCACAGACCGAGTCCCTTCACTGATCGAACAACTTAGGCAACACTACTGTCAAGCTCCCAGTGTAAACCAAGGTTACAATATTTGCTGAGTGCCCCAAGCATCGTCAAACGCCTTCATTAACCGAGTCACTCGGTTAACACAACGACCATGAACAAATCATCATCGACTGCGTACCACATCTTCATTGACAAAGTCCTCAAACTCTAAAGCCAAAATACTCCAACATGCAGGATTGCCAACCAACCAAGGATGCTCTTGCATCACCTATTAGGTCAAAATTGGGAAGATCTCATTGTGGGTTTTTGACAATAGTTTCAAAGGGTCAAGTTGATTAGTTATAGTTTCCTAAGCATGGGGAAACACCTACACATGTCCTTTCTATGTTGCTGAAGGGATCCCGATTGGCAAGGGCAAGGTTACCTTAGTAGAATCTTGGGCCAAGAAGGCTTGATGTGACAAGTTGTATCTTCTTTTGAGAATTGAATTTCTCTAAGAATTGGTCACATGAAAGGGACCAAAAAGGGCAAGGGCTAGGGGAAGAGTTAACCTTTGTAAGGTTACAGGGTAGGACCATTGGTGGTCACTAGGTAAGCCTTTTTGTGAAACATAACTCAAGGATTTTAGAAATAGATCCAATAGTTGGAAGTTTAATTGGGAAACTAAGACACTAAAGCGGCAAGGGCGGAGGGGGGGGGGGGGGGGTGGTGGTGAATCAAGATCTATAAAACTTTTATCCTTCAAGATAAGTTTACTGCATTCACTATATTGACCATCTCATATCTAGTTTATGCATAACATAAATCAAATGCTGGAATAAATCTAACTATGCATCACATCCATGAAATGTGAACACATAACACAAAAGATTTTGGTTACCCATAAACAATTCAAGTTGAAGGTAAAACTAGGGTGGGGATGACACCCTCAAATCTTCACTACTGGAGTAATAAAGCTAACCTGTTTGGGTTATGATTTTGATCATTTCTGATGATCTACCTTGTGAGGGATCTGCCTTGCTAAAAGAGTTTAAGACTGTTAGGTCTTACCTTGATTAAAGGATTTTACACTTAGAATGAAGTAAGGACTTTGTTAGGAGGTTTACAAAGGTTTGTTAAAACCACTTTGTTAAGAGATTTCCCCTAATTCATTATGTCAAGATTCACTCAACACCCGATCCTTTAGTCTGCACTTATAATTGCTGATTACAGATCTCCTCCTTCCAATCTTCGATTTGATCTCCAATCTGATATATATTTGATTAGTTCTTCATCGCTTCATTAGTTCACTAAACTCTGTTTTTCACAGCTTTCGCATGCAACATCCAAAACTTAACTCCTTCACACAATACTTCACTTCCTTCACAATATCTTCTACAATAGCTTACTCCACACTATATAAAAACAAGGTTTGGATTTGCCTATTTAAAGACATATGTAGAGTTTTCTAGACGCTTCCCTTTTTGCCTCTTCATCTTATTGGTTGTTCTTTCCTCATAGGGATCGGTGATCCACGTGAAAATGCGTAACAACTTCTGTAACAAACTCTATGATTATTAGATGTCGTGTCCATGTCGGCTCGAAATAGTTTACCCCAAAGTTTATATCATTCTAGACTTTTATGTTCTCTCTATGTTACTCGACACTCAGTGTTTTTGATGCTCAGTTATAGCTATTCTTCGTTCTATTGCTCGACCTTAACTGTACTCGGCTCCTTTTGTATAATTTGGCATCAACGTGCTCTATCTGCTCGAGATTCACTAGGCTAGGCTTGTCTTGAAAGTATTCGATGACCAAAGACATGTTCGACTCCTAGCTAGCTTGACATATACATCAGTATATACAAGTCTTTACATGACTCAACGTATATAGAGTAGCTTGGTCATAGTGATGACCCACTGACTCTACCTTATATATGACTATGTGTTTGACACTAATAGACAACAGGACTTAGAGATACCAACACCAATCCCTCTGCAATAGTACCTTACATATATTCATACTTGTAAGATGAACCCTATGACATAAAAATGATCTATAATGATATTTATAAAACATTCACTAACTTATATATTTGTTTAATTTTGCACAATATTTATATACTATTTACAAATTACATTATATCATTTATCACATATTTCTCTAACTAAATATATTTATTATTTCATTGATTTTTCAAATACACCATATTACATTCTAATGTTTTTAATTTAGAATAAAATTTATATTTTAATTATCTTAAAAATTTTATAAGAAATATTTTTACTCTCTTTTTCATTTCAAAGAATTTATTTATTTTCTTTCATTATCAACAAGAAAATATTTGTCATTTTAAATATTATTTCATTAAATTATCAAATACATTTCTTTATATTCTATTTTTTAATATAGAATAAAACTTTAAAACATATTATTTATATTAAGAAGATTTTATACTCGTTAATTCTCAAAAATTGCTAGTTCCTTTCAATTTATGGATATCAAAAAATACGTTTTATCAAAACTCCATCATAAAAGACAAAAAGCATCAAAACTAGAAATATGACTTTCCTTTCATCAATTGAATTAAGCATGCATTAAATTATTTCATCCTTTTATATTCGAATTCTCTTTAAAGTAAATAAATAAAACTTTTAAATATTTATATTACTTACCTTAATATATGTTAAAAATATTTTATTCGGTAGTCGACTTTCATCGGAAAAAGGAACAGGCGCTATGGCACAAAAATCTACATAAAAGACAAAAGGCATCAAAATACGTATCACACGGCAGTTTTATGCTTTGCCTCATTTTTGACCAGCTAACGAAAATGCTTCTCGAAAACACCCCGCCGGAAAACATTGAAAAATTGGCCCTCATACTTTCACCTAACATCCATTCCATTCATCAAACAGGGAACTGTACATAAAGGGATTCCTCCGAAAGTATAAGAAATCTGAGCACCATTTTGAGCATAAACATTGTATATACCACGTAATAGCAGGATGACATGTCTACGTAAAATTTGAAAACAGCAAAACCTGGAGTCTGTGGCAGAGATTCAGCCATCAAATATGTTTTGGGAATTCTGGAAAAGTCGCTCTTACAGTCCATCCAGTGCATTGCCAGGTAAAGCTAAAACCTTGATTCCTAATTATTGCCGAACTGCAAGGTCAGCTTAGCTTGTTCAGTTTATTATTGTTGAAAGCTGGGATTTGATTTAAACAATTGGGTTCCATTTGCGAATTAGCAATCTGCTTTTCAGTTGTGTTTTATTACCATCCAGGGCTTACACTAATGGGTACAAGGATTGGGTGCACTATGGAGACCTGGGCTCCATGGCGTTTTTATGATAGTACAAACTGTTGTTGAGACAAAAGGTGGTGCCCGACTGTCTGTTGAATGCACATGTCCGTTATGGTGTTTTTGGCCTGTCCTTGCAAGGTTGAGTTTCATTAGGTGTTGTCGTCACACATATCCTTTATTTTATTTTTGGTTGTGTTTGCAAGGTTGAACTTCGTTGTTGATTGAAGATACATATATCCATAATGGGTCTTTTGTCTCTGTAGGACGTGTAGCTCCATGTGAGATGAACATTTAGCCCATGTGGAATTGAAATTTTTGCAACTTGACTTAGACATAAGGGTTCGGTATATCTAGATATTGCGGTAGCAGAAGGGATGGTGGACGCCTTTGCAATTATTGGTTCTGGATGTGGTGGAAGGTATTTTTTCGTTCGTAAAGATGTGCCAACTGATAAGTTGAGGAGTTACTAGTTATTTTGTTGGGCACATGACTGGGGTAGGGGGAATGGAGGCCAGACCAGAGGGAACTCAAAATGTGGAGAGCTCTGCCAAACAAAGTGCTAGTTTTAAGGAACGAAAAGAGCACCATGGGAACATTGGCAAGGGAAGGGTGGAGGCCACTTCGCATTCAAAAGGAAGGGATTCAGGTCAGGAAATAACTTCATTGGTTTTTCTGTTTTTAATATTTTCAGGCCATGGACTCATTTTTACCCTTTTTTCGAATGTTTATGATCACCACTTCCTAAACTATGTTGCTGGTATAATCAGCTTTTTTCCACTATTGTATATTTGGTCCTAACCTTGTTTGGAAACGTACTAGTTTGATGAATATTGCTTTCCCAGGTTTGAGGTAGTTTGAGGATCTATGAAGTAAAAATAACTTCGTCTATCTTCTTGGACAGTAGTGTACCATTATCTGTTGTTCGCAAGAATAGAATGCATAAATGAAATAGTGCCTTATATTATTATCAATTCTTCAATGGGATCTTTACATACTGGAGTGTTATTGTGATCGCTATTTGATGCCTTCATGGAATCCAGTCATGTTGACCTACACTGCACGTAACAATATTTGTCTCTGAATCTTGAAAGCTTTCTGTGTGACTGTTGCAAAAACTGTTCAAAATGGGCTCAAAATTTCAAGACACATTTTTTCTAGTTTTCAGCTGTTTTTCAGAGTTTCTACACGCTGGGAGGATTTCCTTTTAGTTTCCTGTTTTCTGAAGAGGCATATCCCAAAGTTTTGGTCATTTCCTGGACTAGCTGCACTAGCTGAGTTCAACTTTCATTTATATAAAGTTTCCTAGTAGTCATCTCTGGTTCTTGTTTCATAAATAAAAAAGGGTTGCTAGAGAGCTTCTCACACGCACATACGCACACAAATTTCACACTCACACACCCACAAAAAGAAAACCTTCACACACGTGCACCCGTGTGCATGCATAATCTCATTTTCTCTCTCACACACATTCACATCTTCTCACTCTCTTACATACAAAAACTATGTCCACCTCCACCTGACTCACTCAACTCAATCTGCCTCACATACACATTACTCAACTAAATCACACACATGCACACTCTCCCCCCCTCTCTCTCTCTCTCTCACACACACACATACATTTTATCCACTGGACTCAGTCAACTTAATCTCTCGCCTTCACTCTCTCTCTCTCTCACACACACATACATTTTATCCACGGGACTCAGTCAACTTAATCACACACATTATATCCATATGACTCGCTCAACTTAATCTCTCTCACATGTACATTATATCCTTATGACTCAACTTAATTTTCACACATACATAATAGGCAAATGAATTTCTCAGCTTAGTCCCTCTCTCACACACATTATAGCCCAATAATTCACTCAACTTAATCTTTCTCTCACACACATGTATCCACATAACACACTCAACTTAATCATGATGTGATTTTAATCTTGTGTGTAACCCTTCCTTTTGTTCAAATGCTAGTAGCGATTTCTAATTCTTTTGGCATTATATACGTGCATATGCCCACATGCACACACACATTTTATCCATCGGACTCACTGAACTCAATCATACACATTACATCCATATGACTCGCTCAACTTAATCTCTTTCTTACACACACAATATCCTTATTAGTCATCAATTTTTAACTTCGCGCACACAGAACATCCAAATTATTTTGCTCAAATTAGTCCCTCTCTCACATACGTTATATCCCAATAAGCCACTCAACCTAATCTCTCTCTCTCTCTCACACACACACACACACACACACACATATATCCACACAACACACTCAACTTAGTTATGATTTGATTTAATCTTATGTGTGTAATCCTTCCTTTTGTTCAAACTCTAGTAGCCATTCTGATTCTTGTGGCATTATGTATATACATTTTTTCATCCTATACTTCCACTGATTCAGGTGGAGAAGATGAAGGGAAGCAGAAAAGAAGAACTGGAGACAGATCCAGTCCGGGCAAATTAGCCGGATCAAATATGGCAGTGGCAGATGATTGTGAGCCTTGCAAAGGTGTGGCTTCTCCTAATGGAGTTGCTCATTCAAGATACCCAGAGAATCTCATAAATGAGGAAAATTGGACCTCTGGCAGTACACAAAATAAAGATGGCATCGGAGATAGTCAAAGGAAAGTCTCACATAGATATGGCTTTGTTAGCCAGTGTTTTGAATGGGTCCAACAGTGGAAGTCTGCGTGGTTGACACTGAAATCAACCACACTGCAGGCAAAAGGTTATGTAGTTCCAAGAGTGGAAAGCAGTTGTCTTTGGGCTCGTACTTGCCTTATAAATATTGCAAGGTTATGGCTGGTGGTTTTTGTATTGTGGTTAAACTGCTGTATCAGAGGCATTGGATCTTTCCTTCATTTAGGCATGGCAGCCTTCTCTGTGCTACTTTGGTGCAGTTTTCTTAGTTCCATAGCTATTGCGGGCTTCATTTATGTGCTATCTACTATGGTGGGTTATCTAAAGCTAGACTTAACTTCTTATTAAATGAACTTATTGATTTTATTGTTTATTGCAGTATATTGAAACTTCAATTTTAGATTTGTTTCAATTATGTTTGTTTCTTATATGTATC
Source organism: Cupressus sempervirens (assembly GCA_028749045.1). Lineage (NCBI taxonomy): Eukaryota > Viridiplantae > Streptophyta > Pinopsida > Cupressales > Cupressaceae > Cupressus > Cupressus sempervirens. The sequence goes on from CM053791.1 coordinate 442,194,448, forward strand.
TTGTTGGGAGATCTGTGCCCAAATCCTTTTACCCCCTAGTGTTTTGGAAGCTGGTGTGTGCGATTTTGAGTAGCAATTGAGATCCAGTTTTTTTTTCCAAAGAAATAAATCAACGATAAATTATCACTCTACCTATGATGAAGTACACTGGCCTTCCATAACCCTAAGAGTGATGATCAGTTAAAGCTTCTCTTCCACTTTGGGTAGTGACATTGTTTGAATTTGAAATGCAAACATTTGCATCAATGGCACTTTCAATGGAGAGGACAAGCGGGTGCATTCCTTGTCTACGAATGCAGGCATATAACAATTATTTGATTGTAAAATTGGATATAAAGAATTGCAACTTTCTGCAGTATTTTATGAGTATATGGTTTATATGGTACAGATTTCACTTAGTTGTTTTTTACATATGGAAGATTAATCCTCGTGTAGTTAGCAATCGTGTAACATCAAAATCTGAGTGATATAGTGTTCATTCTCTTAGAAGTGTCAACAAGAGGTTTTTTACAAAGTTGTCCTTGTGTAAACGCAAGGGAGTTTTCAATCAGAAAGACATTATAAACTTCTTTACCTTTATTTTAAATGCAACATCAATATCTCCATTGCTCAAGACACTGTAATAGCTATCTACAGTAAGTTACAATTTTATTAAGCTGGGGACAATTTTAAATCTGCTTTTGTTTTTGACTTGAGAGCCTTTTCTTTGAGGTTATTTCTACTTTTGTGGTACTGCATTATTTCAGGTTGTTGGATGTGTCTTTATCTGTTTCATATTAAAAAATAGTACTTGGGGAAATATAATTTGCTAATATTTTTTTAACACGCACAGATATTTTATAAAATGTTGTAGTTTTGTTGTCCTCTTGAGTCCAATTTAAGAGAAGTTGAATGTATGAATCTTTTCAATAACTGAGAAGAGTCTTAAATATGTTAGGTTTATATTTTTATATTAATGTTTGGCTCATCATATCCCACAAACATTAGCTAAGGATCTTCCATCAAGGCATTATTATTTTGCTTTTTGATTAGGCAAGTCTGATGAACCTCTTATTGTTCCAATAGTAACCATCAAGAACTTGGTAAGAAGACGCTATCAGCACCTGATTATCTTGTGTCAGTTCTGTCATTTCTCTTTTTCAAATGGGGTCATCATAAACTCTTCATTAGTATTGCTTAGGGATAAACATAATTGTTTCCTCTAACAGGGGTAAGGAGTTTGAGTTTTTACAAAGGGAAGAAGTATGCAGTTTGTTCTGTCTTATTGGTCCATTATTGCTGTTTTTTGTGGATTCAAGGCATGATATATGGTATTTAGTAAGCTTCATTTGAACCAATTTTGCGAACATGCTTCTTATTGACATTTGATTGAATGGCTTAGGTAATAACTTGTGTAGCAGCTTTTTTTCTTGGCAATACACATGGAATATTGATTATGTTTAGTTTGGGAGCACTGATGCTGTGGATGTATGGGAGCTTTTGGATCACAGGGACATTGGTTTTGATTGGAGGTAGTTTCCCGCCCAAAGTTTAAATTTGACCATTTCTTCTTTGTTCTACATGAGTAATTATTTTTTCAGTTTGGAGTTCTGATTCCTAGTCTCTCTGGTTTGTATCTTTTATCAATATATTCACTTCTTAGGGGAGAGTATTTGAGCTGCCAAATAGATTTATTCTATTTTTAATATAATGATAATTTTGATAAGCAGGTATTTTTCTAGCTTCCAGTTACCCACACATAGCAATTCTGATCACAAATATGTACTCCGTCTATTGTGCTAAAGTTCATGTTGGATGGCTTGGCTTGGTTTTCTGTGTGAACATGGCTTTCATATCAAGTGATATTCTACTTTATTTCTTTAAGGAAAGTATGAATGAGAGCAAAGGGAAAACTTCTAGTGATCAAGCTGAATCAAGTAAAAGCAGGGGAAGGCATTTTTACAATGAATCGACAAAACCTTATTCTTCCGATGGTGGGGTTGGATCATCGGGCAGATCACCTGGTGAAAGCTTTCGCACAAGTCAGTTTGGAGGGTGTAATACAGGGCCATCAACTGATGGGCAGACTGAATCAGTTTCAAATTTAGCAAAAGAAGAGGTGATGCGGCTGCTTGATAGCCCTGATTACTATGAAACATTGGGGTTATCTCGCTTTGAGGATATAAATTCTGCTACTTTAAAGAGAGATTATAGGAAAAAGGTACTTTTGATATTTTGTAATTTTAGAAGAAAACAAATCCTTTTGCATCTTTCTGATCTGGAAGGTATCTATCAATGTGGAACATAAATTAATTGTACTATCATGGACTTGTTTTTTTTTTTTTTCTTGGTTTTGGCCTAATTGCCACTTGTTTGGGTAGGCAATGTTGGTCCATCCTGACAAGAATATGGGGAATGTAAAGGCAGAGGAGGCCTTCAAGAAACTTCAAAATGCTTACGAGGTAACGTTTTTTTCTCCTACCCACACTAGTTAAAAAAATCTGTTTTTTAGTTCACAAATCTGTGAAGATCTGCACTGTGAAATTTTAGTGTTTCTTCTTTGATCAATGGAGGGTTGAATGATTTTGATATGTTACATATTAAGAGCCCATTTTCAGGTCCTACTTGATTCAGGCAAGAAGAAAATCTATGATGAAGAGTTGCAAAGAGAAGAATTGTTGAGGAATTTGGACATGTTTCAAAGTGGTTCTAAAAAGGTTCGTGGATTTTAGTTTATAGTGAGGCTTTTGTTGCAAACAAGTGAGTGTTCTTTGTATTCAAATTTCAAATCACCCTTCTTAAGGATTTTTCTGTATGGTTCCAGGATGTCCCTAAACAGGGTGCAATGTTTGTTAAGTTTCAAAATCCAAATCATATTTCCTTCCTGTCAAGCAATGCTCTGTTTGAAGCACTCTTCATTGGAAAGAGGTGGTCTAAAACAAGTAGCTGTCTGATTAATTCACACTTTTTGTTAGTTTTGACAGCAGCCAAAGGGCCAATTAGCATTCATTTTACTTCATTATGACATTTTAAAATGAAAATACTGACAATCGTAAATTGCAATCTCGAGTTTGGAGAAGATTGGGAAATGGAGGAATGTGATGCAGGAGCATCTTCGGTTGGGAGCAATCTTGCATCAACCAAAAATATTTTGTGTTCGGTTTTCCAGTTTTGCTGTTTTGTATTTGTTAGTCATTTCAGCGATCCTCGTTTTGTTCGATTCAACACTTACAATGATCAGACTATGATCTAGACCTAGTCTGGTTCTTATTCCTAGGTCCGCAGCTCGTTCGACTCTTTGTTGCTTGCATTGTGATTTGTTCTCTCTTGGGTAGCATGTTCTTGCCAGTTTTCACGACTGTTGGTAGATTCCAATCTTGCGATGAATCTATGATCGTGGATATTCGGGGGCTCATTCAACTATGTTCTTGGATTATGTGAGGACCCAAATTTGGGACTGCAAGCTTTCAAACGTGCTATGTCATTTGTTCCTTTGGGACAAGACTTATTGGTTGTAATACGTTTCCTGTTCTTGTGGAATGTTTTGGATCTTGAGACTGACTTGCATGTTGCAATGCCTACATATTGTAATATAATGTATCTGAAGAAGTAGTAGTTCCTCAATAAGGATTTTACTTCCCTAGAATTGGATCTAAGGTCTTCGACTGAAGACTGTAAGCAAACAAACATGTAAGAGGGCCAGTTGTCGAACCTTTGTACACCTGTTTTATGTGAACAAAAGCTGATCTCTCTTGGTTCTCTCTAAATACTTGTCTCCATTGTGTTTACTCTTGCTGCACGATTGGACTGATCTCTTTGAGGTCTCTCCAATTAGGGACTGTGCCAAGTGGTATCAGAGCTAAGGTGGTTGTTAAAGTATAGCTTTGTTGGATATCAATATTGAAATTGTGTTTTTAATATTTTGATACATATTCATGCTTACTTTTGCATATAATATATTTGCTATTATATATATATATACATATTTATGTGTATCCTGATGCAAATACAAATTGATGCAAATAAACTAATGACCGACTGATCTCATGCTTTGACCAAATTGGGGAAACCGTCAATGTTTCAAATAAGAGACGTGACTATTGAGTCACGCCCGATAGACGTGACTCATATGTTATCAGACGTGACTCATGACCACTCTTAGATATTTATATTACTTCCTCTGCTGATCCTTGGCCATCGAACACAGAAATTAAAACAGTCTTCAGGTGCCACTTCAGCAATTGCAATCTTCATCGTTCTGCCATTCATTAATATAAATTGATCAGTAAAATACTGATCCATATTACAGTGCTATTATCTTTTGTAAAGGATATAGATCGATATCATATTTTGTTATCCAAATCAGAAATCTTGCTATAGTAAGAAATAACATTATTGTATAAAGACAAAGGAATATTTGTGGGATTTAAATCAGAATAGTATTTTCGATAACAGTCTGAAAACACTAACATGGTTTCAGAGCAGGCTTAAAGAGCGATCCAAAATCAGACTTTCTTCAAATACTCTAGAAACATTCTGAGAATCTCATATTCTTCAAAATGGTGAATGACACAAGACTAGAAGACAGGCTTGAGGGTGATTCAGACTTTGCGGGTTGGAAACTACGAATGAAGTTAACATTGAAAGAAAATGGTTTAAATAAATTCATTGAGAAACCTGAACTACCACCCAAAGGAAATGATGAATTGGAAAAATGGGAAAGTGACAACAAGGCTATGAAGCTAATTGTGGATTGGCTAAAAAGCCCACTTACTTCCAACCATTTGAGAACTAGACACTGCACATGAGATGTACAAAGCCCTTGAAAATATGTTTGAGATCAATAATGCTGTTCGAATTATCACATTAAGAGATAATCTCAAATATAAAGATGAATAAAGGAGAGACAATTTCCTCATATTTTATGAGAAAAACTGAGTTATGAAATCAACTTTCAACAATAGGACATATTTGTGATGGAAAGGAGTCAACAATAATGGCTCTAAAAGGTCTTCCACCATCCTGGGATACCTTCAGACAAGGAGTGTGCTCTCATACCAAATTTCCTAAATTTGAAAGACTCAAAGCTGATTGTGTACAAGAAGAGTGTATGCAAATAGCCGGAGGCCTAAATACCTCTCTGTCAAAAGAAGATGTACAAGTTCTCTCTCCACAAGTAAATAAGAAGAAGAGAAAACAAAAGTTCAAAGGAAAGAGGAAGCAACCAGACTTCTCCAAATTGCAATGCTTTAGATGCAATAAATTTGGTCATCCAACATCTAAATTCCCTGGCAGACTTAAGCAACAAGCATCATTTGCAACTATCCAAATTAGAACTGAAATTCTGAAAATAATGCTTTCTATTCAGCCCTCTCTAGTGAAATGTCAAACAGATCAAGTACTTGGGTAATTGATAGTGGAGCTTCTCGACATATTACTGGTTTCAAAGAACAATTAGATTCAATCAAAGAAGATTATGTTGATGAAGTAACCATTGGAGATGACACCAACTATCCAGTAAAAGGAATAGGGACATGTACTATAAATCTGAAATCAGGAATCTCGATTGAACTCACTAAGTTACTATATGTACCAGGTATAAAGAGAAACTTGGTCTCCATATCTGCCCTTGAAGATGAAGGATACATAGTCACATTTATGGAGGGAAAAGTCTTAGCTTGGCCTAAGAACTCAAATATAAAAAATGCTCACAAAATTGGTTCCAGACATGGATGTCTTTACCAACCAAACTCTTTCTCTCATTCAGCTCTTTTTCATGATTCTTTCAAAGAAAATGAAATCTGGCACAGGAGACTAGGACATCTTCATTTCTGAGGATTACCCTCTTTAGAGAAAATGGTAACTGGTTTGCCAAAACATTACCCTAACCATGAAGGAACCTGTAAAGGTTGTGCCCTAGGGAAGAGCATTAAAACCACATTTCAGAACAGTCAAAGTAAAACCAAAGAAGTTCTAAAACTTATTCACTCCGATTTATACGGACCCATGTCAGTTCCTCCTCTTGGGGGTTTCTTATACTACATCATATTTATGGATGATTTCTCTAGAAAAACTTGGATTTATTTTTTAAAATGTAAAAGAGTTTGAAGAAATCTTGACAAAATTTAAAGAATTTAAAGCTCTTGTAGAAAACCTATCTGGGAAGAAAATAAAAGTTTTAAGAACTGATAATGGTAAAGAGTACATTTCAGCGATCTTTATAAATTATTGTAAAACTATTGAGATCAAGAGGGAGTGTTTTGTTCTCTACAATCCTTAAAAAAATGGAATAGCAGAGAGAAAGAATAGAACTATAGTTGAAGCTGCTAATGCCATGCTTCATGATCAAAATCTTGAAACTTTTCTTTGGGGAGAGGCTTCCAACACTGCTGTTTTTATACAAAATAGATGTCCACACTCTCACCTTGAACTCAAGACCCCTGAAGAAGCATTTTCCGAGAAGAAACCTGATCTTAAACACTTAAGAATATTTGGTTGCCCTATCTACGTTCACATTCCTAAGGAGAAGAGAACAAAACTAGACCCTTCAAGAAAAAAGGGAATCTTTGTAGGATACAGTGAAACTTCTAAAGCTTATCGTATCTATTTCCCTAGACAAAGAAACATTGAACTAAGTCGAGACGTAATATTTGATGAAGATACATACTTCAAAAGATCTAAGGATGAAATTGAATCAAATTTAGAAGAGACACTAGAAGAACCAATCCAATGAGAGGGAGACCCTAATGGAGGAAGATAACTTTGCTGAACCTATGGACCTTACCCACACTTTCAAGGAGAAGAAAAGACCACTATGGGCCAGAAAACTAATTGAAGAAAATAGTTCCATTCGTTCTGAATTCATTAGGGAAAGAAAACGTCCGAACATATTTTCTAGTTACATTGCATTGATGAGTGAAATATCCAAATTTGAACCATCTAATGTAAAAGAAGCAATGAAACATCAAAACTGGAAAGATGCTATGACAAAAGAATACAATTCCATTGTAATGGACACCCTAGAAATGCCCAAAAACTGAACCAACTGCTGATAGGAATTTAGTCAAATAATTTGCATCCAACTCTTAATTTCTCTGTTAAATTTTTAAAGCCCTTTATGGCTCCAGAAATAAAATGTTTGTTTGTTTTTTATGTCTTTGCATAGATTTGAAACCTCATAACATGAACAAGAAGGAATTTATAATAATATGCAAACTGAAAATTGAACTATTGCTGAAATAATATTGATTTTCAAACTAATAAAATCAAATACATAGCAAACTTTTCAACTCACTAATTACTCCAGCATTATAACATTATATTCCAGTAATGACTTCCCATCTTGCCGCTACAGTAAAATCTGCCTTCAATCAGTCCAAGACCCTCGTGAAATCATCCCTTCACAATGGCATAAGCATTGGACAAGAAGCAAGAATGATATGAGCAAACACGCAATCTGCCTATAGCTGGAAATGCACCCAATCTACCTGTTAATGAAGCTGATAGCAATGAATTCCAAAGGCCAAACTCCAAGGGAATGACGTCAAGAGAGAATAGACATCCTCTAATGCAAAGAACGGATCTGCAACTAACACATCAATTTTCTTCTCATATTCAACCTGCTGAATGAAGCCACTAATGCTCCCTTTTATTCTTTTTCCAAAGGTCCATTTCACTCACATGAGTAGTGTGGGATAAAAGATGTGCGATATAAATCATATTAAAATAATCACTTATGTCTCCCTTAGGCGCCCCTTTTGATTTGCACACATTCCCATAAAATTAAATAGTAAAGTAACAATTTAATATTTTACAACTAAATTAATTGTACCTTAAATAATACTTTAGGCACAAAAATATATTAGCTATTGGACTTTGAATAGCACGAGTGATAGCTCGTCGGAAAGCTTTCGACTCGGAGTATCAAATTCAATCACCAAAACTAGCCTCCCTTGTGTCGTGCTGACTTACTAAAAATAATATGCATGAAACTGAGTAAATCAACTCCGTTTTGGCCCAAACTGGAGATGACTAGGCCAAAACACTCTAAGATCCCTTTAAAGCCTTCGTTAGCCCTCGTGACCATGTAGAACTAGGCTAACGCACACACACTTGGTCGACTACTAAAGTGGGGACATTACAGTTTGCCCCCCTTGAAATTGCTTGTCCTCAAGCAATCTCAGTTCAGCTTGCTGAATAACCTGCTCACTCTCCCATGTAGCATCCTCCTTCGGCAGGTCTTTCCATCTGACCAGATACTCCTTCACTATCCTGGTTCTGAGTTTCCTCTCTCGGGTGTCCAGAATAGTCTCAGGTACTAACACGAGCTTCCCCTCCTCATCCAAAGGGGGTAAATCTGTAGAAGGAACTACACTCTGACCAATGGCTTTTTTAAGCCTCAACACATGAAATACATTGTGCACCCGACTGCCCTCTGGAAGCTCAAGCTCATAGGCGACTTCTCCCAAATCACCCTGTAGGGACCATAAAATCTAGGCTTCAGCTTCTCTGCTCCGCTCCTCTTGAGCAATGACTGCGTATATGGCTGTAGCCTCAAATGCACCATATCGCCTACCTTGAAACTACGCTTTACCCTCTGCTGATCAGCATACAACTTCTACTGATTTTGAGCCTGTTGTATGTTCTCCTTGAGTGCTCTCAGTATATCCTGACTATCCTACAATAGGTTTTTGGCTTTGGGCACTCAACTGTTTCCCAAAACTAAATCCATGAAGTTGGGTGCTTCATATCCATACAATGCCGTAAATGGAGTCATCCTGATGGTTATGTGATATGTGGTATTGTAGCAATACTCTCCCATGTATAACCACTTGACCCATGCTCTCTGCTGCGCAGTCACATAGTTCTGCATGTAGCCTTCCACCCATTTATTTACTATTTCCGTCTACCCATTTGTTTGAGGGTGGTAACTCGTACTAGGTGTAAGATTTGTATTACACAACTTGAACAACTCCTGCCAAAAGGCGCTCATGAACTTGCTATCCCTGTCACTAACAATAAATCTTGGTATCCCATGCAACCTAAAGACCTCTTTGAAGAATAAATCTGCAACCTGTGTTGCTGTATAAGTTGAAGGAATAGCAAAGAAGTGAGCGAACTTTGTTAATCTGTCTACCACCACATAAATTCAATCTCTTCCTTGCACTCGTGGTAAACCAGTGATGAAGTCCATAGAAATACTTTCCCATTTCCTGTCCGGAATGGGCAAGGGCTATAGTGAACCTGCAGGAAATGTGTGCTCTCCCTTATTCTGCTTACAAACTGCACACTCCCTGACATACTTCTGAACATCATCCTTGAGCCCTCTCCTTGAGAATTGCTCTTGGATCTGCCTATAGGTCTTAAAGACTCTTGGATGCCCCAACTGTAGGTGCATCATGAAATGCCCTCAAATGTCCTCTCTAAGCTGTGATGTAGGGATCATATAAACCCTGTCCTGAAATCTAATCACCCATCCAACACCGCATACCTGTCATCCTGAATGGTACTTGTAACTATCTCAGAAGGCCAATCATCTCTTGCATACTCCGCTGCAATTCAATCTCTCCAATCTCCTGAAACCTCTGCCAGAGCAAATAAGTGAGGTCTCCAAGATAAAGCATTAGCCACCACATTTTTCTTACCTTTGACAAACTCTATATCAAATCATAAGCTTGCAATTTAGTCACCCATTTCTGCTGCCGATCATTAAGATCACGCTGGCTCATGAAGTATTTAATACTATTGTGATCAGTTTTGATCACAAAATGCCCACCTACCAAATATGATCGGAATTTGGCCAATGCATGCATTATGGCCAACATTTCCCTGTCGTAGATAGAATAACTCCTCTCAACTCCTCGGAGCTTCCTACTCTTGAATGTAATGGGGTGTCTCCTGTATCAACACTGCTCCTATCCGGTCTCTTAAAGCATCACATTGAAGCTCAAATGGCTTCGTGAAATCAGGTAGAGCTAGAATTGGAGATGACATCACCTGTTTGAAGTCGTCAAAACATCTCTACGCTGCCTCTGTCCATGTGAAGGCTCCTTTCTTGGTAAGATTTATCAAAGGTGCGACAATCTGTGAGAATCCCCTAACGAACCTCTTGTAAAAGCCACATAAACCAAAGAACCCCTTAAGTTGTGTGAGGTTTGTGGGAGTAGGCCAATCCACAATAGCTCTAATCTTTTTAGGATCAACCTGAACACTATCGGCACTAATGATATGCCCAAGTTAAAGGAGCTCGGTCATGCCAAACTTGCATTTTGATTCCTTGGCATACAATGATTCTCTATCTAGAATAGATAACACCTCCTCCAATTGCTGCAAGTGCTCCTCCCAGGTCTTACTGAAGACCAAGATGTCATCAAAGAAGACCAAGATGAATCTCTTCAATTGTCCCCTGAACACTTGGTTCATACAACTTTGAAATGTGGCAGGTGCATTGGTTAGCCCAAATGGCATAACCATAAACTTGAAGTGACCATAGTTACATTAGAAGGTTGTCTTTTCGATGTCCTCTGCTCTCATCCTGATCTGGTGGTATCCAAATTGTAAATCGATTTTGGTGAAGAAGCGTGCACCATGCAACTCATCAATCAACTCATCAATGCTAGGAATGGGATACTTATTTTTAATTGTTTTTTAATTTAGTGCCCTGTAATCGATGCACATGCACATCGTCCCATCCTTCTTCTTCACTAGAACTACTGCTGAAGCAAAAGGGCTTTTGCTAGACCTAATGTGCCTCATCTCCAATAACTCCTTAATTGCCTTCTCTATCTCATTTTTTATTTTTTATTTTTTATTTTTAAAAATTTTAAAGATGACGGTAGGGGGTAATCATGATTGATTTGGCTCCCTCCTCGAGCTCAATAACATGCTCTATTCCCCTGTCAGGAGGAACCCCATGTGGAATATCGCCAAATACTTTGGCATGCCTATCAAGTATCTCTTAGATATTTGGTGGATGACTCTTTACTTGTGGCTCTTGTGGGGCTGGCATGATGAAACACTTTGCTGCCCACTATATGTCATTATGCCGAAAAAGTCTCTGCATTCTCCTTAGGGAGATTACTTTGCAACTCCCTTCCGAAAGTCCTTTGAGTACAACAGTTCTTCCCTCATGTTGGAACCTCATCTCTAGTTTTGCTAGGTTGAGTGTGAACTCAACAAGCGAGGCCATCCATGTCAGGCCAAGGATGACATCATAGTCTCCCATGTCTACTACATAGAACTCATCCTCCAACTCATAGCCATCTCCAAACCTGATGTGAAGATTAGATACTTCCGAGTGCATAATAATTTGTCACCATTAGCTACCATGACTCTAAACCCAGTATGCTCCTTAGTTTGTAAACCTCTCGTGGCTACTAATTGTTCATCTATGAAGTTATGTGTAGCCCCAGTGTCAATGAGAGAGATCACTTTCTGCCCTTGGATAGTACCCCTGACCCTAAATATGATTGCCTTTTAAGCCCTTGTCTATCGTGCCGACGACCTATCATCCTTAGGAATGATGTTCTTGTCTAGAGTGCTACTCTCATCCGAATCAAAGTGCTGATCCTCCCCCTTTGATTGTGACTCCTTTGCTGAAAATACTCCATTTGATTTGCCTTAGCCTTGAGAGGGCACTTATGAGATAAGTCCCAAGGTTCTCTACAATGAAAACACAAATTCTTCCTCCTCAACTCATTTAGGTTGTCATTATCCAACTTCCTATTATCCCCATTTGGTTGTGCATCCTAGTAAAAAGGTTTTTTGTCCTTATTCTTATCCTTCTTCGTGTGTGAATCCCTAGGCTGAAATCTGCTCTTAAAAGAAGAAGGTGCTAAGTCACGAGCTTTCTTAGTGGCCTCCTGTAATGTAGCTAGGTCATGCCCCTTGACCCAACCCCTCAAGGGATTTGAGAGTCCATCCATAAATAACACTACTAATCTCCTTTCTGAAATATCTATAACCAACACAACTAACCTTTGAAATTCACTGATGTATGTCTCAACTGATCCCCACTGCTTGAGCTGTGCTAACTCTTTAAATTGTAAGTCAAGATCTTTGGTATTAAATCTCTCTATGAGTCTCTCAGTGTACTCCTCGTAAGATGTGATTTGATTATGTCCCAAGGTTACCATGCCATGGTGCTACCACTCATGCACTAGGCCATCCAAATGAATAGCCACATACTTGATAGCCTCCTCCTTAAGCATTAGATTTAGTTGGAAGTATGTATCTACCTTCTGCACCCAAGCTCGTGCAGTCATTTTCCTTGAGGCATCATAATAAGGTAAAGAAAGTTTCCCAACTTTCTTTCTCAGCTCAAAGTTTTGATTTCTCCCTCCTGCTCTAGGCACGTGTCTCATCCTCAAGCCCATATAATCTTTGAGGGAAATATCCGCTTGAAACTCCGGTCCACTAGCCTCCCAATCCCTCTTGAACTGATCCTGTAACTCGGTAATCTACAGTTCGTTTATTGGTTGAACCGGATCTTTGAGTGGGAAGGTGGGTAAAAGAGTTCTCGAGCTCGCTGTCCGAGCTGGGCGTTCAACATGTCAAAAGTTATCAGCCTCATTCCCATTGTTGCCATGTCCATTATTATTACCATTAATGTTATTCTCAGGACCATTGTTGTTGCCTCGGCCTCCATTATTATCATTGCCCCCATTTCTATTGTTTGCATCACCTAGATTAATATTGACGCCCATCTGTCTAGCCATAAGTTGCAACATCATATCCATTCACCTATTTTGCTCCTGATGCATACGCTGGCCCTCCTTAATGTACTCAGTAACTGACTGAACATTACCTCCTCCTGATTTGGACCAGCATTGCTGCCTCTGCCTAGTCCTGTATTCCTGTCATCTTGGTCACTCGTACTGCTGTCTTGTTCAAAGAATATCTCCTCTTTGTCTGTATGACTGGATTCTATGTCCACTTGCATGGATGAACTAGACTGCTCGCTCTGTGAGTCTGAATCTTTGTTGTCTTGCTCTGGTATAGCAGAAGTTAATGGTCTCTGTCGCATGCTCAAACATACACTCTAAACCTGTTTTATTTCTGACTTTAGTGTTTTGACATTTCGTCAAACACTTTCCCTTTATCCGGCTGTTCCAAATTCCCTGTAAGGCTTCCACAGGATTGTAGGACTTAAAGCTCTGATACCACTATAATGGACACCCTAGAAATGCCCAAAAATTGAACCAACTGCTAATAGGAATTTAGTCAAATAATTTGCATCCAACTCTTAATTTCTCCGTTAAATGTTTAAACCCCTTTATGGCTCCAGAAATAAAATGTTTGTTTTTTTATGTCTTTGCATAGATTTGAAGCCACATAACATTAACAAGAAGGAATTTATAATAATATGAAAATTGAAGATTGAACTACTGTTGAAATAATATTAATTTTCAAACTAATAAAATCAAATACATAACAAACTTTTCAACTCACTAATTACTCCAGCATTGTAACATAATATTCTAGTAATGACTTCCCATCTTGCTGCTACAGTAATATGAATAGTGCCCGCGCTACAGTGCTGCTACAGTAAAATCTGCCTTCAATTAGTCCAAGACCCTCATAAAATCATCCCTTCACAATGACATGAGTATTGGACAAGAAGCGAGAATGATATGAGCAAACACCCAATCCGTTTGTAGCTGGAAATGCATTGAATCTGCCTGTTAATGAAGCTGATAGCAATGAATTCCAAAGGCCAAACCCCAAGGGAATGACGTCTAGAATGTCACAAGAGAGGATAGACATCCTCTAATGCCAAGAAGGGATCTGCAACTCACACATCAATTTTCTTCTCGACATCCTCCCACACCGTCGCACCCCTATTCTTTTCTCCTGCGACACGATCATAGTTCTCCCGCGACGCGATCATAAGTCCTCCCGCAACTCGATCCCGTCTTTCGCCACCCGCGACCATCCAAACTCTTCTCCTTAGCGGTAATGGATATTTCTCTTGCTAAACACACGACTTCAGCTTCTATACGACGTTGCTGCGACTAGGTTTATTTATTGTGATCACTTGGCCTGCTGTTTTCATGGGTTTCATCATTTCTTATCTCCCCATCTGCGATCCTTCTCGCTTTTGTGCATTTCTCAATGGTCTCTCGTCTGCTCCGACGGCTTCGTATGTGCTCACGTGATCTCCTCGTCTGTGATCCTTCTTGTTTCTATGCATTCTCGGGTGGTCTCTCTTTTGTTCTTACGGCTTCGTATTTGCTCGCATATTCATTTCTCTCATCTCTTTTCACTGTGTTTTGCTCTCGCTCTTTTCACCGTGCTTGCTCCTTCAGCGACCTAGGTCTGCCGTGATCTATTGTGCGTATATTTTCTTTTGCGACCTTGCTCTGCCATGTTCTCTTCCTGTCATCACTTTTTTTTGTTGGTGCCTGTATGTTGGACCTTTGCCCTGGTTGTTGACGGGTTTCTTCCTGTGCTTTGTGGTTATGTCTCATATGGCTTGTGTGATTTGATCTGCCTCTTCCTTCCATTCTCTGTCGGGTGCATGCTCTTGATTGGATTTGCTGTTGTTGTGTGCTCACTGGTACGCTGCTCGAGTTTTGTTTTACTAGTTGTTGTTCATCCAAACTATGGTTTTGCCAGGTGGTACAATGATAGGAGATAATGGCCCTCCCCAAAATCAAACCCTGATATATCAGCGTCTATGTGATAGAGTGTGTAAGCTGGAAAATGATAACTCCTTGTTGAGAGAAGAGGTTGTTGAATTGACAGCGGTTATTGCAGACCTCAAGCAATCTACATAATCGAGCAACTCGAACATTAAACGATTTTCAGATACCTTTATCTCCAAAAGAGTTGGTTTAAAATCTAATGTTGAATTTGTTATTGAACAACTTGAAGGACTGGATAAAATCAAGGAACAACAAACTGAAATGGCTACAATACATTCTTCTCTGATAGCTGAAATTGAACAGAAGGTGAAATCATGAGCCTCTCTCTGTACCAACATAGATAGTACTACACCCAGACTGAGCTTGGATAAGATTGTATAGGGAAAGATAGATGATGAGCGAGTATGTCGTGCACGTGAGCTCAACTTACGTGTTTGAGGTCTCTCACTTACTACTGACCCTATTGCTGTTAGACATTCTTTCCTATCTGACCAACTTGGTTTATCTGATATCACCTTGGATAAGTGTTGGTTTGGTGCTGAAGATATTCTCTTTATCAGGTTTCTCTCTTTTTCTAATAGACTTCAGGCCCTTAGAGCGAAGAGAAAATTGTTTTCTCTCCCCTCTAAAATCTATCTTGATGAAGATCTCATGAGAGCATAGGTTACAAAGTTGAAACAAGCAAGAGGAATTGTGGCAGAAGCTAGACGAGCCGAAAAGTGGGTTGTTAATAGAAATCTTAGAGTAGTTGTTCGTGATTCTCCTCCTACTGGGTGGGTAGAGAGGACGACCTCCAAAACCGCATGACGGTTTTGGCAGCAGGTTGACAAGAAGAAATCTCCGTCTCTTCTTGTCAATTGCTGGAATGGTAATGACTCTTTATGGTCATTGCCTGGTCTTTTTTATGATGCGATGGGGTTCGGTGATATTTTGGTTGTTACCGAGACTCACGAGAGTTCTATGTGCCCACTTCCTGGATTCTGTGGATACCAGTGGCTATTAGTTTGTAGGGATGAGTTTTGTACTTCTAGTGGGGTCCACAGGTCAGGTGGAGTTGTGTGTCTAATTAGAGATGATATTTTCAGGTTTACTTCAGTTGTACAGTCTGATGCCTATGCTAGATTCATGTGGGTCTGCATTGGCCATTGTTGTCAGCGTCAGAGAGACATTTCTTGCGGTTTGTTATTTTCCACCGGCCTATTCTCCATATGCCATCAATGATGTTGAGGATGGTGACCCTTTTGGGGACCTTCAAGAGTGTATCTCACAGTTCATTGCCTTGGGTGATACCATTATTCTCAGGGACTTTAATGCACGCACTAGGGACCTCCGGCCTCCTATACATGACCGTGGCTCTGATTAAATCGACACTTTTGAGATTGATCTGACTAGTATGGGACTACAACGCACCTCTAATGATGTTTCTGTACCTCTTTCTTGTTACGATCATTACCTCCTCCAGCTTTGCGAGTCTTCTGGTTTGTTGATTCTGAATGGGTTATCCTTCTTCCTGGGCTCTGATCTCTTTACTTGTTGGCCTCACTGTGGTGGTGCGAGTGTTGTGGACTATATCATCACTTCTTCCTTCATTCTCTCCATTCACCATTTCACCATTTCTTGCCTTCCCTTCGTTGACCATGCTCTTCTTAGTATTGATATCTGCCTTTCCTCTCATTAGTCACCTTCTTTGCAACCCTCCCCCATCCTGTCGACCCTTGTTTGCACTCATTGTTTTTGCTATTCCGAGAGTGATGGTGAGCTCTTTTCCTACCATCTTAGGAGATTCCTGACACCAGCTAGCCTTAATGATTCGCAGGTGGCCTCTACCATGTTTGCTTTACTTGCTTCTGTTATTCGTGAGTCTGCCCTCCTCTCCATTTCTCACCGCTCCCTTCCTTCTCTTGGGTCTAAGTGTCGAAGTACATGTCCTATGAAAAATTGGTTTGATGCTAATTGTAAAGCTTTTCATTGGTCTATTCGCTCTACTTTTGAGACTCACTCCCCTATCTTTGCCCACCTGCGTTTACCTTATCTCTGCTTTCTTCGTCACAAGAAGTGTTCTTTTGCTTCTTCTCAGTGCAGATCCCTTTGCTCCACACTTATCCAGAATCCCCAGAGTTTCTGGCGTACCCTTTTCCCTCGTTCTTCCCCCCCCCCCCCGCTCTCCATCCTTGATTCTCACTCTTTGACTTCCCACACCATTTTGCTGTATGACATCTCGGGTCAACCTTCCCTTCACTCCATTCCACCTCCTTATTGTCATCTGTTCATGTAATGGGCACCCCTGGACGTCCCAAAAAACTAAACCAAATTGCTGAAAGGAATTATGTCAAACAGTTTGCATTCAACTTCTTAAAATCCCTTATAACTCCGGAAATCAAACGTTTATTTGTTTGTTGTGTTTCATGCATGGAATTGGTATCATACAACATAAACAAGAAAGAAATTACAATAATATGCAAAGTGGAAATGAACGGCTGCTAATAAAATGTTATTTTCAGAATTCATAAAACCAAATACATGGCAGATTTATCAACTCACTAATTACTTCAGCAATATTGTCATAATACTCCAGCCCATGCTTACGAACTTGCTGCTACAATACTTTGTCCTCCATTCAGTCCACTACCTTCATAATACCATTCCCTCCAAGCGGCATAAGCGTCGGACAAATAGTGAAGAAGATATGAGCAAAATATCAAATCTGCCTGTAGTCGGAAATGCAACTAAACTGCCTGATAATGAAGCCAATAAGAAAGAATTCCAAAGGCCAAACCCCAAGGGAATGACGTCTAGAATATTACAAGAGAGGATAGACGTCCTCAAATGCCGAGAACAAAGCTGCAACTCACACACCAATTTCTTCTCTTATTCAACCCTGTCTAATGAAGCCACAAATGCTTCTTTTTATTCTATTCCCACGGGTCCGCTCAACTCATATGGGCAATGTGGGATAAAAGATGTGTAATATAAAACATATATTAAAATACCCCTTATGTCTCCCTTGGGTACACATCACCATAAAATAAATATTAAAGTAACACTTTAATATTTTACAATTAAATTAGAGGTTACTTTAATAAAACTTCAAGCATTAAAATGTATTAGCAATCGGACTCCAAATAATGCGAGTGATAGCTCATCGGAAAGCTCTCACCCAGGAGTATCGAATCCAATCACTAAAATTGACCTGCACTGTGTCCTACCGACTTACTAAAAATAGTAAGTATGCTTGAAACTGAGTAAATCAACTTCGTTTTGGCCCAAACTGGAAATGACTAGGCCAAAACACTCTGAGATCCCATTAAACCCTTCGTTAGCCCTCGGGACCATGTAGAACAAGGCTAACGCACACACACTTGGTCAACTGCTAAAATGGGGACATTATAGTTCACTTCCTCCAGTATCCTTGAGGCCATTAGATCTATGAAATGTAATAGAGCTGCGGATGAGGATGGTTTTTAGGCAAAACTTTTCAAACTTGGTGCATCTGTTCTTAGTTCATATCTTCCTACACTCTTCAATAGAGTGGTTTGCATTGGGGTTTCCTGAGACTTGGTTGCGGCACGTGATTTATCCTATTCATAAGTCTGGAGCGGCTTCGAACTCCAGTAACTATAGGACTATAATGATTGGACATACATTTGCCAAACTTTATGCCACGACTTTGAATATCATGTTATCTAGAGAGCTGGACAGGAAAGATTGTAGGGCTAAAGGACAGGTTGCTTTTCGTGCTGACTATCAGACTATGGATCATATCTTCACAATGAGGGCTATTATTGAGGAGGCTAGGCATCGCTTTGAGAAAGTCTACTGTTGTTTTGTTGATTTCCGTAAGGCTTTTGATTCTGTTCCTAGGATGGCCTTATTGTAGAGACTTAGGGAGATTGGGATCCCATATATGTTATTGACTGCTATTATGAGACTGTATGAGAAGGTGATTGGTAGACTCAGGACTCCGGAGGGTTTCTCAGATCTGATTCAGAGTACTATTGGGGTGAAGCAGGGCTTTCCTTTTTCTCCTACTTTGTTCGGTTTGTATATTGATGAGTTTGAGGATTTTCTTATGAACTCCTCGCAATTTGGTGATGAGTGTTATTTACATCAAGTTTTGATCTCCATTATCCTTTTTGTTGATGATGTGGTTCTCCTGGCCTCTTCTCTTGATAGCTTACAGAGACTTCTTAATGGCCTGACTTCTTTTTGTGATCAGCATCAGCTTGTGGTCAATCTGGCTAAGACTCGGGTTATGATCTTTAATTGCTTAAAGACCTCTCATCTTCATTTCTTTTTCCAGGGACGGGAGGTTGAGATCACTTCGTCATATATGTATATCAGAGTTAAGTTTTTGGGACCCCACTTCAGTTTGAGACCGGCTATTCATTCCAAAATTATTAAGGGAATAGGGTCTCTAGCCATGATTGAGCGACAATGCTTCAAACATCATTTTCAGGACATTTCGTTCAAGTTGTCCATCTTAGACTCCTTGGTTAGACCGACCGTTCTTTATGGTTCAGTGGTTTGGGGACCTTCTCTTCTTGCTTCGGATTGGGCTTCTATTGAACGTGTTCAGATGTTTTTACGACGCATCATTAGATGTCATAGATTCACCCCTCACAGTATTGTCCTCGCTGAGTTTGGTGCTCATCCTTTCAGACTTGCGACCATTTTTGACTTGATTTGGTTTCTTCATCGGCTCCATGGTTTCATTGGTTCTGATGTTGACTGTCATAGATACTCTCATCTGGCATATTGGTTTTCGGTTCAGATTATGGGATCCGATACTAGCAGTAGATCTCGCTGTTGGTATGCTTTGGCCACCTCTTTGTTGGGTTCGATTGGCATTGATATTGATTGCCTTCCTCCATACTAGTTCTCACTGGATGCTCCTGCTCATCTCCTCCCCTATCGGCAGGTGTTGAATGAGTATGTTAGACAGGATATTTACAGGCAACATATTATCACTACTTGGTGTAATCCTCCTGGTGGATTACACCCTAAGATGGCATTTTATGCAAAGCATTTTCTTGAGATTTAGAATGGTATTATTGTGCATCTTGGGTATCTCTATCAGCATTGGTGTCACCCTCTTCGATTCTCCTTGGGATCCTTCAGAGTTGGTTCTCATCATCTTCGGGTCCGAACTGATCACCATTTGGACAGAGAGGATCGTGTTTGTAGATTGTGTACATTGGCTGAGGTTGAGACAAAGACTCATTTCTTATTTTGTTGCCCTATCTACTATGAGATTAGGGGGAGATATTATTGTCTTTTCAGAGATTGTTTCTCTCTCTCTCTCTCTGAGTTCTTCAGATATGAGGATCAATGGTGTCTTGCACTTTATCTTCGAGAGGCTACCCAGCTTCATGAGCATAACCTTCAGTCAGCCACATCTCAGAACCACACCTCAGATCAGCTCATCATCGCCTTTTTCTCCCCCTTATCTCAGTCACGGGGCGTGAAAAGGCCTTCTAGCATTACTCCTAGATCGGTCAAACATTGCACCAATCTTTCCAGACAGCGACACTCCTCTAGCAGATCTCGGCGACGATCTATCATGTTATATTGTCCACGGTTATATCCTTCTGTGACTGATTACTTTGTACACAGGAAGGATTCTTAGTCCTTACTTGGTGTTTGGTCTTGTTTCTTGTTTTGTTGTTTCTTTTTTGTCACTGTTTGGTGATCTTGCTGCTGCCAGCTCTTTTGTTTGTATGGTTAGTCCCATAAACCTCTTTGGTTTTTTGTTGGACATTAATATTATTATCTTATCTTATCTTATCTTATATTCAACCTGCTGAATGAAGCCACTAACGCTCTCTTTTATTCTTTCTCCAAGGGTCCATTCCACTCACATGAGCAATGTGGGATAAAAGATGTTTGATATAAAACATGTTAAAATAATTCCTTGTCTCCCTTAGGCGCCCCTTTTGATTTGCACACATTCCCATAAAATTTAATATTAAAGTAACACTAAAATATTTTACAACTAAATTAATTATTACTTTAATAATACTTCAGGCATAAAAATAAATTAGCTATCAGACTCCGAATAGCACGAGTGCTATCTCGTCGGAAAGCTCTCACCGTGGAGTATCAAGTTCAATCACCAAAACTAGCCTCCCCTGTGTCCTGTTGACTTACTAAAAATAGTAAGTATGCCTGAAACTGAGTAAATCAACTCCGTTTTGACCCAAACTGGAGATGACTAGGCCAAAACACTCTAAGATCCCTTTAAACCCTTTGTCAGCCCTCGGAACCATGTAGAACTAGGCTAACGCACACACACTTGGTCGATTGCTAAAGTGGGGACATTACATCCATACTTAAGAATGATGTTTGGGATATAGTTTCTAGACTTAAACAAATCGGTTTTCTCCTCCAAATGGTTGTGTAAAATTAAACATGTTGCAGATGGAAGTATCGAGAAATGCAAAGCTAGGTTTTTAGCAAGAGGATTCTCTCAAAAGGAAGGAATAGACTATGAGTAAACCTTTTCCCCAGTAGCCAGATATACCTCAGTAAGGATTGTTATAGCCATTGCTGCATTCAAGAGATGGAAAATTCATCAAATGGATGTTAAGACTGCATTTTTGAATGGTGTTAAAGAAGAGGAAGTTTATCTTGAACAACCCAAAGGATTTGTAGTAAACAATAAACAATCTCATGTATGTAAACTAAAGAAGGCACTATATGGACTAAAACAAGCTCCCCGAGCTTGGTATGTACAAATAGATCATCACTTAACTAAACTTGGTTTTACTAAAAACATTGCAAATCCTAATCTATACTTCAAAGTAGTACAAGGGGATATGTTGATTATGGTTTTATATGTTGATGACCTTTTGATTACAAGAGAAGACCATCTTATTGGCAAATGTAAACAAGATCTTGCATCCAAATTCAATATGAAGGACTTAGGAATACTGCACTATTTCTTGGGACTAGAAATATGGCAACATTCAAATGAAATCTTCTTAAATTAGGGGAAGTACACTCTGGACATACTCAAAAGATTTAGCATAATGGATAGCAAGGCAATGAAGACTTCTTTGGAAACAAATCTAAAGAAACTAAAAGAAGCAACTGAAGACTTTGAAAATGTTGATCCTATACTCTATTGACAAATTATTGGTTCCCTAATGTATTTGGTAAACTCAAGACCTGATATCTGTTATGTTGTAAATGCTCTTAGTTTATGTGTGAACCCAAACAAGTTCATTTAGTAGCAGCAAAACACATTCTTAGATATCTTCGTGGCACAATTGGATATGGTCTAAGATACACCAACAATGAACTAAATCTGAGTGGATAAATAGACTCTGTCTGGGAAGGAAATTCCGAGGATCCTAAGAGTACTTCAGGATGTTGTTTCACTTTGTGATCAGCAATGATATCTTGGTTTAGTAGAAAACAGTCATCAGTAGCTCAAAGTTCCATAGAAGCTGAATACATAGCTGCATCCATGGGAGCAAGGGAATTTGTATGGTTGAGAAAGCTACTAGTTGGATTATTTGGAAAGCCTCTACCACCTACTACTATATACTGTGATAACCAAAACTGCATCAAACTCTCCCTTAATCCAGTGTTTCATAACAGATCAAAACACATCGACATACCTTATCACTTTGTTTGAGACATGGTGGAGAAGAATGTGATCGAGTTGAGATATATTAGTACAGAGAATCAAATTGCAGATATCTTACCAAGCCACTTGCTAAGACAAAAGTGGAGCACTTTCGTAAGGAACTTGTCTTGATTGTAAAATCTGAGGAAATGTCTTAGAAAAATTGACTATTGTAGATTATATATATTATAAATGTTATGAATTTACGAAACTTGTGTCTATCATTAGGAAGTGACGACTTTCAAATGATTTTCACTTGTATTTGGAGAAGTTATTGTAAAGTGACGACCTTACAATAACTTGTATCATGATATACATTTTGTTTAAATGTTTCATGAAAAGGCTTTATCTTATAAATCAACAACTAGGTGTTAGATGTCATTTAATTGATTATCTCCAAGTTGTTTGTATAGATATATTTTTTGGTACTTGGTGAATATCTTGCTTTGATATTTTGATAGGCCAATACCACACCGAGTATTTGGTGAACATCATTTAGTTAATGTTCTGATAGGCCATTACTCAAGAGTACTTGGTGAATATCATTGGATTGATACTCTGATAGGCCAATGCTCTTGTCGCATAATGTCAAATAGGAATTGGTGAATACCTTATAGTCGATATTCAGATAGGCCAATACTTATCTGACATTATATAAGAAGTCTTCTGATCAAAGACTTCTTTTGTGTTATACATAAATAATTTCAAATCTTTTGTGTTTATCCTCCTAATCTAAGAGGAAGTGTTAAAGTATAGCTTTGTTGGATATCGATATTGAAATTGTGTTCTTAATAATTTGATACATATTCATGTTTATTTTTGCATGTGTGTGTGTGTGTTCCGATGCAAATACAAATTGATGCAAATAAACTAATGATTGACTGATCTCATGCTTTGACCAAATTGGGGAAACCGTCGATGTTTCAAATAAGAGACGTGACTCATGATCACTCTTACATATTTATATTACTTCCTCCGCTGATCCTTGGCCATCGAACACAGAAATTAAAAGTCTTCAGGTGCCACTTCAGCGGTTGCAATCTTCATCGTTCTGTCATTCATTAATATAAATTGATCAGTAAAATACTAATCCATATTACAGTGCTATTATCTTTTGTAAAGGATACAGATCAATATCATATTTTGTAATCCAAATCAGAAATCTTACTATAGTAAGAAATTATATTATTGTATAAAGACAAAGGAATATTTGTGAGATTTAAATCAGAATAGTACTTTCGATGACAGTCTCAAAACACTAACAGTTGTGTTCCTTGAGAACTCGTGTTGCTGGACAATGAAGGTGTAGAGGACATCTTGTTTAATGGACCTTTACAGCCAAAAGACTAACTCCTCTTTAATCTCAATGTGAGGGAAAGCATCTTGGAATAGTACTAGACCATTCTACACCTCCAATTCCTGAAGAGTGGGCATTAGTAAAATATAAGGCCATTCTATTCAATCATAGTGAAACAACAAAATTAATTGCCCCCTCAATTCAAATGAGTTTACTAGAGTTTTAGGTGACTCTACAACACTCCTAGGATCAAATGAAAGACCAAGATAACTTCCATAAGAGAATGGCAAGAGAATCTAGTTAAGATGCAAGAATGATATTATTGATAATGGACATTCACATTACATTACTGAAATGTACATAATAGGCCTCCTTATATAAGAAAGGCGATAAGAGACAATTACAAGAAGATAACCTATCACCTACACAAGACGGAATCACATGTCCATTAAAAGTGGATCATCTTTCATTATGCAATGAAGTATGTGTCATAATGAGGATCATAATGTGACGTGCACCAAAGGTGGATCTCACACATAAGTGGAATGAGATAACAACTATCACCACCTAGATTGGAATTCTCCAACACCATGTGCCTAATTGAGGTGCAAACTCCTAGGTATCTCAATGACAAACTACTATGCAAAGCATTATCCTAAGTAAGCTTAAGTAAAGTGTAATTAGGAATATTTGATTACACCTGTGACTAAATTTTTACTCATTATCAAATTTAGTCCAAATAGAAGCAAAAGGTTTCATACAAATTGCATATGCTTTTCATATCTACATTCAGTTTATATATATTGAGATCATGTTCATTGATGTAGGAGCACCTAGGGTAGTTAGCAATCTTGCATGTTGGAGGGATTTTGACTTTGGGGTTGAGGACTCGGTCAGCCAAGGAGTGGTGCTCGGTCATTATTGGGTGTAGTGTTGGCTGAGGTGCTCGATCGCTGAAGGAGCTCAGCATATACTGTTGCTCGGCATATATTGTTGCTCGACTTGTGTTGGTTGTTCGACATCTATGAAACTCGACAATGCTTGTGGTCTTTTTTTTGCTGACGCTTGGCAGTGTGGCTTGAGGGATGGAGTTCTTGCGGATTTGCTTAGCTGACTTGGCATATTTAATGCATGTGGCTTGAGATCGTGATGTGGAGCGATCATGGGAGTTTGTGTGGATCTATTTGGGTCTTGGTTATTTGTCCTAGGTGTATTTAATGAGTGTTGTAAGCCTTCTAAGGCATTTGGTATTTAATATCTATTGTATGCTGACTTGTGGCTCAACATGTATTTAATGTAAGGGTTTATTTAATTTGTAATTTGCTAGGACAACTTGTGGCTTAGTTGGGTATAAATAGAGAGTCTTGTGGAGTCTTGGATCATTTGCCATTCAGCATGGAGAAGAAGAGTAGTTGAGAGGAGCGAATTGTAGTAGAGCTAGTAGCTAAGTCTGGCTTGGGAAACAAGGAGATTGCTTGGTGGCTTGCGAGCAAAAGTTTAGATCTTGCTAGCAGAAGTTTAGATCTTGTTGGAGGTTTCTACCAGAGTGTTGTTCTATTACAAATCTGGACTAGCTAGGGTTTGGATTGGATTGGATTTTGTAGAACTACTACTTTCTTTGTATTTGGCCATAACCGTGAAGGCTTTACAGCCCGACACATTGTATGTAATCAATTGATTTATGAATAAAGAGTTGTGTTTGGTATCAGGTCTTGTATCTTGTGTTGTGTTTCCGCTGTGTGGTTATTTGTTGGGGATAGGACATCTCCTTTGGGGATTCTCCTGCCTTACACTGCATCAAGTGGTATTAGAGCAAATGTTTGATTTTGTTGGAGATTTGTTGTAGTGGGTTTGCGAAGATCTTGGAAGATGCCTCCAAGAAGATTGGACCCTAGGGAGATTGAAAATCTCTGTGATGTCGTGGAAGCAAGGATCTCAGAGAAGGTCAAAACAGATTTCAGATCTGAGATGGAGTTGATGAAGAATGAGACCATGAGGGCCATAGCTAGTGTACCTCGGTATGTGGGTACGAAAGATGGTTATGAGGAAGTCATTGAAGACTTCAAAGTTGCTGGATTGAGTAGTGGAGATAGAATTGATCGCATGGAGAGACCTATGGGAGATAGGGCTAGTCAGTTTGCTAGATTTGACGCTCGGTTGAAGCTGAAGCACAAAAATGGATATTTCTAATTTCTCAGGTACTTTGAATCCTAAAGACCTAATTGATTGGATTGCTGAATTGGAAAACTGCTTTGAGTTAGAGGATATTGGTGATCCACTCAGAGTGAGGTTGACATAGACTAAGTTGAAAGGACATGCTATTCTTTGGTGGAAAGAATTGCAAAGAGATCAAGAAGATGAAGGTGAAATGAACATCACTCACTGCAGATTAATGGTGACTAAGTTGAAGGCTAAGTTAATATCTGCTGATTATGAACTTGAATTGTTTAAGAGGTTGCAAAATCTGAAACAAAAGGATATGTCTATGAAAGATTATATCGAGGAGTTCTACAAGATGACTATTGGGTCTGGACATAGAGAACTTCTAAGGAAAAGGTAACTCGGTACATTAATGGCTTGAGATTCAATATTCAGGATGAGATTGGTATGTTGAATATTGCTTCGGTTGAAGATGCTTATCAGTATGCTTTGAAGGCAGAAGATAAGTTGAAGAGGAGAAATCAAGGTAGTTCTTGAGGGAAAGAGAAGCAGGATCACTTAGCAAAGGATAAACCAAGTGCAGAGGAAGAACCAAAACCTATTGAGCCGAGGAAGAGAAAGGGTAAGGTTGCCTTTAAAGGTAATTGTTTTCATTGTGGTGAAGGACATCGAGCTGAAGGCTCGTTCATTGAACCTGAGCAGGGAGAGAACTTGTTGGCTCGACAAGTACTGTTTGGTAAGAGGGCACTAGAACCTTGTCAAAGAGTAATTTGTTTAGGACTCGTTGTAAGTCTGGTGGTGAATCCTACAATGTGATTGTGGATGGTGGTAGTACGAATAATCTTGTTGTTGAGAAGATGGTTTAGAAACTTGGTTTGAAGAGGATGAGACATCCTTGTCCTTATAGGATTGGTTGGTTACAAGATGAACATGCTTTGGAAGCGAGGGAGCAATGTCTTGTTGATTTTCAGATTGGGCAGTATAAGGATCAAGTGCTGTGTGATATTGTGGACATGCGTAGTTATCACA
The DNA here is from genome assembly GCA_028749045.1 of Cupressus sempervirens. Taxonomy (NCBI): domain Eukaryota; kingdom Viridiplantae; phylum Streptophyta; class Pinopsida; order Cupressales; family Cupressaceae; genus Cupressus; species Cupressus sempervirens. Next base: position 442,221,188 of record CM053791.1, read on the forward strand.
TATTGCTTGGTAGACCTTGGTAGTATGATTGCAGGGCTATGCATGATTATGTCAAGAATGTGATTACTATTGAGAAAGGTGGTAGAAAGCATTCCCTGATTCCTTTGTAGAATGAAGAACTCGGTAGGAGGAACTTGAGTATTGGCAGTCGAGTTGAGTTGAAGGATTCTAAGAGGGTTAGAGATTAGTGTGGAAAGCAAACCTGTGGCACACCGAGGATGGATATGAAGAAGCGAAGAAAACAATTGTCTGTTGCTGGAAAGGATTGACAAAAGTGGAACAAGGGAAAGAGCATGCAAGTTGAAGACTTGGAGGATATGTATGTGAAGAACCAGTTTGGGATTTATGTGTTGAATCTCACAAGATGTTCTTCCAGCTACTAAGAACATCTTTTCACATCTGGGGTGTCTGATGCAGGAGCATCCTAGGGTAGTTAGAAATCCTGCATGTTGGAGGGATTTTGACTTTGGAGTTGAGGACTTGGTCACCAATGGAGTGGTGCTCGATCGTTACAGGGTGTAGTGTTGGTCGAGGTGCTTGGTTGTTGAAGGAGCTTGACATATACTGTTGCTCGACATGTGTTGGTTGTTCGGCACCTATGGAACTTGACAATGCTTGTGGTTTTTTTTTGCTGACGCTCGGCAGTGTGGCTTGCACGATGAAGTTCTTGCGGATTTTCTCAACTGACTTAGCGTATTTAATGCATATGGCACGAGATTGTGATGTGAAGCAATCGTGGGAGTTTGTGTGAATCTATTTGGGTCTTGGTTATTTGTCCTAGGTGTATTTAATGAGTGTTGTAAACTTTCTAAGGCATTTGGTATCTAATATCTGTTGTAGGCTGACTTGTGGCTCAACATGTATTTAATGTAAGGGTTTATTTAATTTGTAATTCGCTAGGCCGGATTGTGGCTTAGTTGGGTATAAGTAGAGGGTCTTGTGAAGTCTTGGATCATTTATCATTCAACATGGAGAAGAAGAGTAGCTAAGAGGAGCGAATTGTAGCAAAGCTAGTACCTAAGTGCGGCTTGGGAAATAAGGAGATTGCTTGGTGACTTGCAAGCACAACTTTAGATCTTGCTGGAGGTTTCTACCAGAGTGTTGTTGTGTTATAAATCTAGACTAGCTAGGGTTTGGGCTGGATCTTGAGGGATTTTGCAGAAATATTACTTGCTTTGTATTTGGCCATAACCGGGAAGGCCTTACATCTTGGCACATTGCATGTAAGCAATTGATTTATGAATAAAGAGTTGTGTTTGGTTTCAGATCTTGTATCTTGTGTTTCTGCTATGTGGTAATTTGATGGGGCTAGGACATCTCCTTTGGGGATTCCCCTGTCTTGCACTGCATCGTTCATTATGTGACAATATAAATAACATGTCCTTTGTATTATTCAGTAATGATGTATACAACTGATATGTAGAATTGAAATATGAAATGATCATACTAAAAGTAAAGACATCTCTCACACAATGGGCTGTGAGAGTAGCCTATTGATACTAATGTTTCCTATCTATGCAAATGCAAATAACATGTAAGAAAAGCAAACAAGAATGCAGAAAGTCAAGGGAAACCTGCCCATTGCCTGTTGTAATGACTGGTTATCTTTCTTTTCCGATTCAGTCTTCTTGCTTCCACATTGAGCTGAGTCAGCAGCCATCTCCTGCAAGCATAAAAAAATGGGTTAGATCAAAAGATCTAAGCAACGGGAGTTTCCTCATCTCATACGTTGCTGTCTACTTTGCTATCACATCATTGCACTTGCACAGAACGGAAAAGAAATCCATAATATACATCGACTGAATACAGAGATGAAAGGGACATGCAGCTATATGAAACCTTTTGTTTATGTTTTCTTTTCTGATTATGAGCAGCAATTAACATTGAAGCATGAAGGGGACAAAATCGCACTTATTTTGAAACCTTTTGGTAGCATATACAATCAAATATAGGACATAAATGAATGTATTAGAAGTTCTCTATGTTCAAATGCAAAAGATAGAGTAGATGTAATGAGGCAAGTATATCAACTAAAAGTAATAGAGCAGCTATAGAAAGTGCAAAGATAATTTTCAACTTGTCGAGGAGAGAACATTAAACCTCAGAATGAGCTATCACAATAATCAAATGAAGAAAAGCTGGAAAGGTAAACTCAAAAGCTCAGATTGATACATAGAATATAGAATGGAGTGCAACAGCAAACTGCAAATCTCTTTGTGAAAAAGCTACAATAGCCTTACAGGAAAAGCAAAAAACCAAAAGTGAAACCGTCATGTAAAAAGCAAAGAATAACTAATATTGCTTTCTTCTGAAAAGAGAAATAGTAGGGTATGGTTTCTGTGATTGCAGGCCTCAATAGATTGCCAATATAGAAAGATGGAGGAAAGCCTTGAATTAGCAAATATCCAGATGAAGGAAAGGAAAAAACACTCTGCAAAAAATGTTGATGGCCTCTCATTTTTTATTCAAGAATTACATCAACAAAGCAAGAATATCCAAAGAGGGGAAAATCTGTTCATTTTATTCATGGCGGCTTAACCAGATTTCTTGCCGTTTCTAGAAAATTCATGCAATTTGTGTAGGATTTTCCAGCAAACAGGAAATGATGGGTGCCATAAATAGCAAGAGAGCCACAAATAATCCAGCAGTGAGAAAAGAAGGCTTCAAGTTTGCAAAAAAATGGTGCAAAATGCTGAAAACATTTTAGCAATACTCATGAATTAACAGAATATCCAGAAATTATAATGGAAAATGAGCAGACAAGTTGATACAAAGGATCAGAAGTTATAGTTAGTCGCAGCCATATGGCTTTTGGCTTCATGAGAAAAGATCCAGATGCTAAATAGATAAAGGAGAAAAATGACAACAAATAGTAGAAACCCACATTTTGTTTTCCAGGAGATAATGCCATAGAAAGGCTCCAATTTTCATACTCACTAAGTGGCATCAAGAATACATGCTAATGTATAGTCCTCAGGATGAAAGAAGCTGTAAAATATGCATTCTTCAAAAGTCACGGTCTCATGATGAACTTTTCATCATTTCTCACAAAATACAAGAGTCTCCAGGCTAGTGCAAGTGCTAGATACAGCAACAGAAACAACAAATCGCAGGTATTATAACCCAGAGGCTTGATAGTGGAGCAAATGAAAAAATAAAGACCAGAATTTACAGGTAGAGCCATGGCCAAAAGGATTTTTACCTTGATATAGCAATAGGGAAAACCTGCATTTTCATTCATGGGGGCAAAGATAGAAAAACGTAATGGCAAATGCACATAAGTAATAATTCACAACGAATCCTACAGGCTGCAAGAAAGATCAACGTTTTTCATCCATGGCAGAAACCCTCATGAAGACTTTTTCTTCTTTCCGTTTCCAGAAGATGCAAAATGGAGAATAAGCAAATGTTTTTTATTGATTTACCTTTCTTATTCTTTGTTGCATATGTAATTGTTACTCAATTTTCACACATGTTCAAATGGAGTAGAGCATACATGTTTATCACTTTCAAGTCATACTCAGAGTTGCAAAAAAGAAGCATTTTTCATTCATATTAAAATAATAGATAATGTCTTTGAATTATTCACCATGATGGTACTATTGATATTTACAAGCGTGAAATAAAGATGCTGAAAGTGAATTTTTCTCACACATTTGACCGTTAGAGTAGTCCCTATCCACTGATATATACTCCTACTCTACCAAAATAAATAACATGAAAGAAGTATAAAGAGAGGAAAGGTCATGGGCACCAATCATTGCCTGTAATGATTGGTCGAGTTGCATCCATTCGCTTCCATCCGTTTGCTGCCCTGAACTGCGTCCCTTCCATGCATCCTATCCCTGCATTCATAAAAAAGGGTTGTTAGATCCAATGAATCTAAGCAAGTGCCAGTACCTCTCCTTGCCTCACACTCACAGTCCTAACATGCTACTCATCTTAGTAAAATAAAAACATACATCAGCAGAGAAAGAAAACACAATAAGTGCTTTATTATTAACATGTTTGTTTCCCGTACAACGTGATCATAACAGATTGAACTATTTGTGTATGGCTGATTCATAATAGAAAAATAAAAGCGTTAAATGGGACAAGCCATTTTGATTCGAAACCTTTTGCTTTTAATATCAGAAAAAGTCAAACATTAAAGGGAAAAGTCGAATAGGATTGAAACCTTTTGTTTGAAATAGAGTAATAGAGCTGAAAGCACCAAGTGCAGCAAATAAATACAATACAAGTGTGCTGAAAAAGACTATACACAACCAGTATGAAAATAAAGCATCATTTTCAGAGGTGACAATAATATGCTATAAGCGCTGTATGTATATCAAACACATGTTTTGAAGCAACAAAGAACAAAAGGAGAAAGGTTTTTTCTTTTCATGTGAACATAAACCAAAGAAATTTTTCAGTTGTAGCCATCAGATCTGAAATATGAAATTCCATATAAATGCTTCATGCCCAGCAAATGAAAGTATCAAAATATAAAGATGGATGTATATCAGGTTTACAGAATGGTGGACCACATTATGGCTTTGTGAGAGTAGGCATTTCCAAGATCAAATTAGGAAGTTATCAAAGATGGATCAATAGACTTATTCATGAATGAATGGACATATCAGATTGAGTTGAAAGGTGAACAATTGAAAATATAATCCACGCAAAAGGAGTTACAGATTTAAGCAGAGAAAAGGGCACTTGGGGTTTTAACATATTAAAAAATTATGGTTAGAAATCAGAACAATGATATGCAAGGAAACCCATCTCGGTTTTTAAGTACAGTAAAAAATTTCCAACAAAGAAAGGTAAGTGTATAACTTACTGATAGTTGTATAACCGCTCTTCAATAAACCCAGTTGTAACCACAGAAGAACACCCAGTTTTATGTCCATAGATTCAATAAAAATGCTCCAGAATTTCACAAACTTGCAGATTGTAGAAATGGAAACATCTCAATTCGAAAATGAATAACAAACAACAAATCATGACAAATACCCGGAAGTAGCAGCAAGGAGCATCATGGTGTAGTCACAACAAACGTCCAGCTATGGCAACCAACTATACAGTGGAGAAACGAAAATTATGGCTAGACGTCAAAAGGAATGCAGCACGATGTAACAACAGATAAAAACAACTCCAGCAGTCACGGTATCATGAATAGGGCCACGAAAATCGCAGAAGTTTCCATTGTGCCTCACGGCTATATATGAAACTAAACGCCATGAGCAAATATGATCCAGTAAAAGACCCGTGACTGTTCAGGAGTAGTGGCATCAGAAACAACCATCGTAAGTGCATAGAAGAAAGAAAGCATCTATCTAGTCATGGCAAGCCACATATTAACCAGCAATCACAGAAGTCACGACAAGTAGAGCAAGAAGAAGACATTCACGAAATCAACTCCAACACTCACGGCATAGAGAAGAACCACAAAACCTCCAAAACCCAGCAAGCCGTAGCCAATCATGGTGTCTAATGCAGAGATGAGAAAGATAACAGTAGTGTTCAACTCAGGAGACCAAGCAATGGTAATAAACCTCCAAAACGAGATCTGCAAGAGGGCAAAGTAAAGAGAAAAGTCCATAATTCCTTGCATTTTCGCTAGGGTTTCTTCAAACCCTACTTTTCCTCTTTTCATGAATTGACAAAGTTAGCAAATGAAAGAAATATCTTGCCTTTTTTTCTTTGTTATGGATGCCAACGATTATTTTGGAATTTAGAAGATTTCGGGTCCACTCTTTAAGAATTTGGAGGAGATAATATAATAATTTATTTATTAACATAAGTTATATGAATTTACTTATATGAGTTATATACATGATAATAAATAAATTATTATTTTGTTTTAAATTTTGAATATAAAAAATATTATTATATTGATTGGTGCTTGACAAAATCAATTAATTAAAAATATTTTTTTATTCAAACAAAATAATTGGTTTATTATTATTTGCATTAGAAATATGTAATTAATATTAATAAGTTGATGAAAAATAAATCAACTTGTTAATCTTAAGTTGAGTGCAGTAGTAATAGAAAGGAGCTTGAGTCATTGAGAAAGATGTTTTAGTTGCTATTTTTAGACTCTTAGATCAGACTCATTGACTTTGGAGTCAATTATGGAGCGGTTTTTGGCATTTATGGAGTCTTCTTGGACTTGTCTATGTAATGTCCCATTTTTTTTTGGAGGAGTTAATTATAAAGTTATCAATTAAAAAATATATATTACAAGGTAACTTTATAAATTAAATAAAAAAAAAATTCTTCTAGAGGTTGTTGGAAGAAGCAGAGAAAAAATTAAAAAGGAGGCCGACCTATCAAGGAAAAAAGAATAAATAGGCATTGAGGGCTTATTGCCTATCATCAAGTTTTATTATTGAATTTTTGCTAATGTGCATTATGGAGCCTAGGGTTTTTGCAAGTAGTCACAATTGGCCATTGAGAACGAAAACTCTCAATTGGTACGCAATTTTGAGGGTGTGAAAGATCACTTGAATTATTGCAACTGTGGGAAGGATATTTCAGTCCTTTCACTTGTGCTTAATTGCTGGTTTGGAGTTTCCAGTGGAGTTGCACTTTCACCATATCATCTTCAGCATTCAATCTCCACCATTTGATCAATCCAGGTTCTTCATTTCAATCTGTAGTTGCAACAAGTTCTCAATTGTATACAGCCAGTTAGGGTTACTCTATAATGTGCTATGTCATAATGTTTTGGTGCTGAAATTTGCTATATCATTTGTAAAAACATTTGGTTTTCATTGAATGAATACATTGGCACTATTATTTCTTTATTTCAGCAATATATTTTAGCAGTGTATTAAATTTAGGGTTTTGTTTAGTGGCCTATTGGTACAGGTCATTACAGTGGTATCAGAGCGGTTTCTTGCCAGCCTGATAGGGTTACCTAGCCACCATTTAATTTAGTTTACAAAAGAACCAACATAATTGAGAATATGGTTGAGAGACATTTTCAAAGCCCATCCAGAAGTGTGTGAGATGATGAGACTGTACAGCAACAGGAGAGGCTTCTACAGTCAATAGAGGCAAGTACACAGGCAATGATGGTTATGATGCAACATTTGATTGGGGAAAATAGGAAGAATAATCATAATAATGACCAGGATGACAGGAGCATAGCAGGATCACAACATAGGACACGGTCTGGAACAGCTGACAGACCCACACGTCCTACATTCAGAGAAGAAACTCCAGCATGCACACCTGATGCTATGGTAATAGATATTGTAGATGAACTCTGACAAGCGAGGAATGAGTGGGATTCATTACCAGAATATGTACAGGATGGATGGACATTTGACAGGTACCTGAACTATAGAGCTGCCAGGCAGAGGCAAGTAGATAAACACAATGAGTTGCAACAGGTCACCAACAAGTTGGTATTACCCACATTTGATGGCAGTGGAAAAATGACTGCTCGTGCTTGGATTCATAAGGTGGATACTTTCCTATCTTTGAAGACGATAACAAAATTTGAAGCACTCAAGTATGCCACTTTACACTTAGATGGGGCAGCACATGATTGGTGGATGCATGGCATGATCACATTGCAACACAATCAGTAACCACTTATCAGGAGTTTGTGGATAGATTGATAGAAAGGTTTGATAAAAAAAATCCTAAAGTTTATTTCCGGGAGTTAGCCCAGTTGAGACAGTTAGGAGGTTTAGAACAATTTATCAATGACTTCCAGAAGTTTGCAGTGATGGTGCCTGACATTTCAGAAAGGAGGCTAGTCATTTTATTCACAAAGGGATTAATTGAACCACTCAAGGGGTGGGTAAAGGTCTTTGATCCTCTTACATTACAGGAAGCCATGAAGAAAGCTCGCAGTATGGAACTTGCAGCTCCAGCAAACCGGTTTAGTTCAAAGAGTTCTTCATCATTTAGAGATAACAAAGGGGAATTCAGCAAGGGTAAAGAGAAGGTTAGTGACTCAAAAGACAAGCTAGCTGCACCTTGGGATAAGGAAACACTTAATGACCTGCGTAGGAAGAAGCTATGCTTCTTTTGCAAAGGTCCCTATGGGTTTGGTCATGATTGTCCTATGAAGCCTAAGGGGAAGGCTAACCGGGTGATGTGGGCTTATTACGAAGGTTCAGATTCAGACATCTCAGAGCACCATGATGAGGATCCTGATGAGGCAGAGGGTGAACAAGAGGTAGATAGTGCTAAGAAAAAAGAGGCTCTAGAGATACATTTATAGGAGGCACGTCTGTCTAGTATTCAAAGAGAGGGATCTTTCAAATTTCGGAGAGTCTTGGTAGGACAAAAGATTATTACTCTGTTGGATACAGGTGCCACGCATAATTTCATTGATGCACGATTTGTGGAGAGGCGTGGACTCATTACTGAGGAGTTCGAGGGACTGAGAGTTAAGGTAGCTGATGGATATACTCTTCGTTGTGATAGGATGGTGCGAGATCTACCTTTGCGCCTGAACAACTATGAGTTTAAGGCGGACTATCATGTGGTCAACATGGGTGACATGGACATAGTACTTGGGATGCAATGGCTACATTCTTTGAAGGAGGTTACCTTGAGATTGGAGGATATGGAGATATGATTTGTGGTGGATGACAGGACTCATGTGCTGAAGGCTATCCGTAATGTTGATGTTAGGACTATCTCATTTAGGCGGTTGGAGAGATTAGCCAAACATAATAATATAGAGTGGGCGGCAATATGCGCTTTGATGCCTACCCAGGAGGGGCAACATAAGACTGAATATCATCCAGATATTCAGAAATTGAGAATCAAGTATGGGAAGGTATTCAATGAGATTCCACCAGGCAAGCTACCAGATAGAGGTATTGAGCACATTATCGAGTTGGAGGAAGGTGCTAAGCTTGTCATGATCACACCATACCGGCACCCAAAACGACTCAAAGATGAGATCGAGAGGACCATCAACGAGTTGCTAGCAATGGGAGACATCAAACCAAGTAAGTCACCCTTTGCATCTTCTGTTGTTTGGGTAAAAAAGAAGGATGGTACTCTACGAATGTGTATTGATTATAGGGTGTTGAATAAGAGAACTATAAAGAACAAGTATCCCATCCCACGCATTGATGAGCTGATAGACGAATTGCATGGGGCTTGTTATTTCACAAAAATTGATTTGAGATCAGGCTATCACTAGATCAGAGTTCGAGCGTAGGATATTGAAAAAATTGCTTTTAGATGTCATTACGGGCATTTCGAGTTTGTAGACATGCCTTTTGGTTTGACTAATGCCCCTGCCACTTTTCAGTCCACTATGAACAAGGTCTTCCACCATCAGTTGAGGAAATTTGTGCTAGTGTTCTTTGATGATATTTTGATCTATAGCAGGACATGGCAGGAACATTTAGAGCACTTGGAGACAGTATGAAGCATTTTACAGAGCGATTCCTTGTATGCCAAGTAGTCCAAATGTGATTTGGGGATGACAGAATTGTTGTATCTTGGACACATCATTAGTACGGAAGGAGTGCGAATGGATCTTGAAAAGATTCGTGCTATTGTTGATTGGCCACCACCAGAGAACCTTACACAGTTAAGAGGGTTCCTTGGTCTATGTGAATTCTATCGCAGGTTTGTTAGTGGCTACTCACGACATGCAGCGCCCATGACAGATTTGCTGAAGAAAGGGGCATTTGTGTGGACTCGGGAGGCACAGGAGTGTTTTATGTGGTTCAAGGAAATAATGACTACATGCCCAGTATTAGCATTACCTGATTTCACAAAGCCATTTGAGCTTCAATGTGATGCTTTTGGAGAGGGAGTTGGTGTTGTACTCATGCAGGACAAGCATCCTATAGCTTATGAGAGTAGGAAACTCAGAGGGGCTGAGAGATCATTCAGCATATATGATAAGGAGATGTTGGCCATCATGCATGCCTTGGCCAAATTCAGATAGTATCTTGTGGGCAGCAAATTTTTTATTACAACTGATCATAATAGTTTGAAGCACTTTTTGGGACAGTAGGACCTGAATGATCGTCAGCAGAAGTGGGTGACTAAGTTACAGGCATATGATTTTGATATCACATATGTTAAGGGGACACAAAATATTATTGCAGATGCTTTATCCTGTAGGCCACACCTCACTTCTATGATTCAGATATCAGAGGATTGGCGACACTTGATTGTAGCAGAATATGCCAAAGACACGTGGGCCTCTGCTATAGTGGAGGGGACAACAATCGACACCAGATACACTCTCATAGATGATTTGATCATTTACAAGAACAGGATTTACTTAGTCCCAGGATTGAAAGTGAAGTAGTTGATTTTGAGAGCATTCCATAATTCACCTATAGCAGGCCATCCTGGGTATTTCAAGACTTACAGGTTAGTACGGGAACGGTTCACTTGGAAGGGACTTAAGGCTGATGTTTTGCAGTATGTGCGTGTCATGTTTGCCAGCAGAGCAAACAAGAGCACACTTATCCAGTAGGGCTCCCACAGCCACTTCCTATTCTTGACAAGAAGTGGGAGTGCATCTCTATGGATTTTATTACGGGCTTGCCTAGGGCCCAGGGGCGCTATTGTATCTATGTGGTGGTGGATAGGCTGACAAAATATGCTCACTTCTTCCCTATTGCTACTACATACTCAGCAACTCAGGTGGTAGAGGTCTTCTTCAGGGAGATTTTTAGATTACACGGTTTGCCTCGGAGCATTGTGAGTGACAGGGACAGCCGATTCATGAGTCACTTTTGGCAGGAGATATTTCGGTTGTGTGGCACTGAGCTTACACCTAGTACCAGTTATCACCCACAGACTGATGGTCAAATAGAGATTGTAAACAAATGGGTGGAAGGGTATTTGAGGAATTATGTGGCAGATCAACAACGAGCTTGGGTCAGATGGATATATCTCTATGAGTATTGTTAGAATACTACATATCATATGACTATACAAATGACACCCTTCATGCCACTTTACGGTTATGAGGCACCTAGTTTCTTAGATTTGTTGTTGGGAGACAGTCGACTACCCCGTGCAGGTGAACTATTACAGGAAAGTAAGGATATAGTTGCTACTCTCAAAGACAACATTGCTAGAGCTCAGAACCAACAAAAACAGTATGCAGACAAGAAGAGGACTGAGCATAGTTTTGAGGTAAATGATATGGTTTACCTCATGTTGCAGCCATATAAGCAGTCTACTCTCAAGAAGAGTGGTGCAGAGAAACTCGAGCCACGCTATTATGGACCATTCAAGATCATCAAACGAGTTGGTGAGGTGGCTTATGAGTTGGAGCTTCCCACAGATAGTAGAGTGCACAATGTGTTTCATATATCACGCCTCAAAAAGGCGTTGGGTCAGAATGTGATGCCTTCTGCAGTATTACCTCTCTTGGATGATGAGGGGAAATTGATCTTAGTGCCAGAATCCATTCTGGATAGTAGAGACAAGCAGCTTCGCAAGAGAGTAATCAGAGAGTATCTAGTTAAGTGGAAAGATTTACCTATTGAAGATGCTACTTGGGAGGGAGAAGTGATTTTGCAGCATCCACCATTAAGATTGCTTGAGGCCAAGCAATTTTAGGAGGGGCGAACCTGTAATGTTCCATTTTTTTTGGAGGAGTTAATTATAAAGTTATCAATTAAAAAATATATATTACAAGGTAACTTTATAAATTAAATAAAAAAAATCCTTCTAGAGGTTGTTGGAAGAAGCGGAGAAAAAATTAAAAAGGGGGCTGACCTATCAAGGAAAAAAGAATAAATAGGCATTGAGGGCTCATTGCCTATCATCAAGTTTTATTATTGAATTTTTGCTAATGTGCATTGTGGAGCCTAGGGTTTCTGCAAGTAGTCACAATTGGCCATTGAGAACGAAAACTCTCAATTGGTACACAATTTTGAGGGTGTGAAAGATCAGCTGAATTATTGCAATTGTGGGAAGGATATTTCAGTCCTTTCACTTGTGCTTAATTGCTGGTTTGGAGTTTCCAGTGGAGTTGCACTTTCACCATATCATCTTCAGCATTCAGTCTCCACCATTTGATCAATCCAGGTTCTTCATTTCAATCTGTAGTTGCAACAAGTTCTCAATTGTATAGAGCCAGTTAGGGTTTCTCTGTAATGTGCTATGTCATAATGTTTTGGTGCTAAAATTTGCCATATCATTTGTAGAAACATTTGGTTTTCATTGAATGAATATGTTGGCACTATTATTTCTTTATTTCAGCAATATATTTTAGCAGTGTATTAAATTTAGGGTTTTGTTTAGTGGCCTATTGGTACAGGTCATTACAGTCTACATGTGTAGTTGGTCAAGGCACAGTTTGGAGTGCATGTCGCATGTTTTTGGAACTTTTAGGCTATATTTGTAAACAATTTTCTCTAATTTTCAACCCTCACTTCCTGATTTTGTGGGAAGGTGGTGTTGTTTCATTATTGTTATATACCCTCTTTGTTATTGAGAAGGGGTCCAAATTTTGAGAGGAGAGAGGTGCACATGTGATATTTGTCCTTGGCATCTTTTTCTCGAGTTTTCAGAGCTATTATGCAAATATATTGTTATTTGGGCCTTTGATCATAATACAGTTTTCATTAGATTCATCTTTTTGAGTAAAAGATCTGGTTGTATGCTTGTGGTGATTGATGTTATCTAGTTGTGTTTTATTTATAAACCTTTTGGGTAATGTCTCATTTTGCATCCTCCAGTCTCTGATATCTGTTATTCATAGGATTTGAGTTGTGTTTCCTCGGTGATATATTCAATTGTGATTTATTTCCTTTCGTATCTTCATATTTTACCTTCTCTTAAAATATTTATATGGATTAACAGTTCCTTCAAGCTGTGTTTTGTGATTATCTATTGAAAGTATTCATTGTGTTACACTATATAACAATAATTTGCATTATTATTTCTGGTGTATCCCCTTAGTTTTCATCATTTAGGTTTTTATTTTTATTTTCAAGTTTACATCTTTACCCTTTTCCCTACAAATTTCACGTCTTTTATTAGCATGGGTGAGATATCAGATATATTAGATAGGAACCGACCTAGAATCTGGAGTTTCAATTAGGTCATAGGTTACCCACAACCTCTGATTGATCCAATGTTTCTCCAAAATTGCTAAGGGTTTCAGGACTTAAAGCATTAGGGTGCAGATTTTGGAGATAACAGTTTTTGGCACGCCCGATGGGACACTTGCCTTTATTTTTAAGGAAGTTGCTGCTGTTTTTGATATGTGAACAGCAGGGTTTAATTATTATTTGCTCAAGAATTTTAAAATCTGCATATCTGGTGACTCTGTGGGAAAGAAAAGTACAGATTAGTGCTGTTAATGAAAAAAGTACAGACTAGAAGCTCTAATACTTTTGAATATCTTCAGTTGGAGGAATCAGCAATCAGCACCTAATACTCAAATTTATCAAAGGAAAAGTCATGCAGGTAAAAGAAATATCAGGCATTCAACAAGTCCAACTTGTAGAACCGAGCCTTTTGAATCAGAAATTTCTATTACTTTCACCTATACAACAGCAAGCTCAAGTTCCACAGCAAATTTGTTTCCAAAACCAAGTGTAGTTTCAATACACCGACAACAAATCAATTATCAAACACCATTTATGGCATTACCAAGAGCTTTTGCTTTTGTGCCCTTAAATCAAGGAAGCCCTTTAAATCTTCAACAACATAACGACATTCCTTTGGCAGCTCTTAAAGGAGTACTGCATTTCATTGGAGAAGGTCAAACCACATCTTTTGAGCATGTTAGAGATGTAGCAACTCTCTGCAATGTTCAACATGTAACATACGAAAGTGTAGTAGTCAGATTATTGGCAACTTCATTCAAAGGGAAAGCGTTGGAATGGTTTAGAAACTTACCGGTGACTTCAATAGGCACATGGGATGAATTGGGTGATGCTTTCACCAAGTTTTTTGAAGACAAATTTGATCATTTGTCACTGGTAGAGTAGTTGACAACTATAAAAAGGGCTCCACAAGAGCAGATGACTGATTTCAACACACGTTTTCAGAAAACGTGGGATAAGATACCTATCACTATTAGACCAAGTGCTGATCATGCATTTTTGTATTATTTGAAGAGTTTGAATAGTGACATATTTGTCATGATTCAGTCTATGGGAGGTACTACATTGCCACAATCATTTGCTATATCGGTAAGGGCAGAAAATAACCTTATTCAGGCAGGTAAAATGGCTCTTAGGCCTCCTAAGCCTATTTTTCCGAATATACAGCCTAATATGCCTTTACAAATGCCATCATTCAATTCATTGCTAGCTGTTTCCAGCCAATAGATAGTAGTTGTAGGACCTTCTCAGGAGTTGCAAGAGATAAACAAAGCCAACAAAAGATTGAAAGCTTAATACAAATATTCGGGAATGAATTGGTCAACTTCAAAAAGCAGTAGTTCCAGCCAAGGCAGTCCTTTCAAGCACAAAATTTTGCTGCAAATTAAGGATATCAGCAACAGAATCAAGGATATCAGCAGCAAAATCAAGGATTTTAGTAGCAAAATCAAGGCTAGTCTCAGAATAGACCAAATATTCAAGGGTATAATGTTGGAAATAGACAAAATGTAAATCAGAGGCCATACAGACCTTACAATCCAGCACCCCTAAATGTTGCGAATCCTGTAAAGGATATAGTACCTATGAAAAACAATATGGCTGCCGAATATGAGTGGTGTTTTCCATGCAATCAACCCTATAGTCAAGCTACGTGTTCCAATGGTGTAATTAATCAAGCTTTGATGGTGCAAAACGCTACAAGTATGCAACATGCACCTGAGGCTGAAATTGAACAGCAACAAGATATGCCTCCTATGGATGCTACATTCTTAAATTGGCAAGGGGACAAGTTCTGTGGTCTGAATGGTGACGATCCTAAAATTGCTGTTTATTCAAGAAATAAAAAGAGAGCTCTTGACAACCAAAATGTCAACAATGACAGTAATACAAGTTATGCAGTTGTTGCCGGATCATCTAAGCCAACAAACTAGCGAGTTCCACTAGCAACTCTTCCAAATACTAGTAAGGAGCAGCAACAACAAGCACAACCTGTTGTTGCAAAATCACAGCCTAAGGTATATACAACTATTCCTTTTAATGTTGTTGAAAATATGAAGAAAATGAATGTATCTATCAGTATGTGGGATTCTTTGGCGATTCCTGGTCAAGTT
Organism: Cupressus sempervirens; assembly: GCA_028749045.1. NCBI lineage: Eukaryota > Viridiplantae > Streptophyta > Pinopsida > Cupressales > Cupressaceae > Cupressus > Cupressus sempervirens. The sequence goes on from CM053791.1 coordinate 442,236,360, forward strand.
GATATTTTGCAATCTAAACTGTCAAAGAGGGGTAGTGTTGGTGAAATTACAACAAGTACTATATTTACAAATACTGATGAAAATAGCAGCAAACCGGCAATTCAAACTGTCAAACCTCCTCCCTTTTATGTGTCATTGATAATAAGTGATAATTTGGTTCACAATTGCATGATTGATAGTGGAGCTACAAGCTTGGTCATGTCTAAAAAGGTAGCAGATCAGCTAGGGCTAAAGTATCAACTTTTGAAGAAAGGTGTAGTATAGCTAGATGGGTCATCCGTCTGTACAATAGGTGTCATTAAGGATGCTAGTCTAACTTTACATGCATATCCAAATTTCTCAATACCTCTAGATGTTTACGCCATAGACCTTCCACCATACTTTGCATTATGTTTATCTAGGGACTTTGTTGTCGATAAATTCTATATTGTAGCCGACGGGTAGAATTGTATCCGAAGGGGCGCATGATGGTTGAGTCACCCCTTCGGGAAAGTATATGTAGATCGTCCATAGGGACTATTGAGAGATTATCATAATCATTGTCATTGTAAGCATTGTACTTGGAGTGCATATTGCGTATATGAATAAAGTATCTGTTTTGTGTTATATCTTACTGTACTACATGCGATGAGTATCTGTTTACCCTGTACGGTAAACATTTGACACCATTGCCAGTCGAACCTGGAACAAAGGAAGTGTTATGAAGATTAATGCTGAATTTGCTTAATAAAGATAGGAATAAGATAGAAGATAAGGATGAGATACGCACAACATAGGAAGTATTAATTTTAGCACAACAGGCGGAGCGCAGACAAAAGCTCAGCAACTTACCAATGGACATCGAGGAGGTGAAGGAGCACAAACGGAGGGAATGTATTCACCTAGCAGATCGAGGAGTTGTTAGAAGAGACTCGACAGCGACTGAATTTGGTGGAACAGACAAGGGAGGAGTTTCTTAACTTGTATACGTCGAGGGTAGAGAATCCGAATGGAAAGAAAGTAACTCGCACGGTTTGAAGTGCTGAAGGAGCACGAGCATGGAGTGAACTCATCGTTCTCGATACACTCGAGGAACGGATACAACAAAGCTTGGTGTTTTCTTTTCATCAGATTGGTCCAATATGCTCTTTAGGTCAAGATATGGCACTAAGATCACGATCAAGTCTGAAAAGCTAGCTAAGGACCACATAGAACCTTATGTACCTGCTGCCATTAATGCAAATATGATGTCATTTGATAGTGATGAACAACTTATTGTAATGGATTCCAAAACATGTCTCAATGGTATTCCAAACATTTTACTTGATGAATGGGCAGTTGAAAATGCTTTTAACAGTCAAAACAACATTATTCATGACGCTGGTTTTGGTAATTATATCATACTGGATCAAAATTCAGAAATCCCAAATCTGGTCAAGGACACAAATCAGATTAATGAACAACGAAATCAGGTATGGAAGATGTATTTTGATTGTTCACGAAGTAAGAATGGTGTTGGTGGATGTGTGATGCTAGTATCACCTCATGATGATAAGTATTTTGCTGCTTTTCAGTTTTCGTTTGCTTGTTCTAACAATGTTGCTGAGTATGAAGGTTTGATTCAAGGCCTGGAATGGGCGAGAAAGAGGAAAATAATGTGCTTACAGGTTTTTGAGGATAGCGAGCTGATTGTAAACCAGGTTAGAAGTCTGATTTTTGTCAAAAATGATTCCCTAAAGCTTTATAAAAACAGGGTATGGGATATTATCGAAGAATTTCATGCTTTTAATAGAATATCCATAACAAGAGCAAAAAATCAGTTTGCTGATAGTCTTGCAGGAGTAGGTGCACAGTTCAATATTGTCGAGAATATCACTAAAGAGAATGAACAACATCATGTGAAGGTAGTAGTTAGACCTTCGATACCAGATAATAACGTAAATTGGCAGGTTTTTGATTCAGATGAGCATATATTAAATTTCTTATTGCAAGAGGATGTGTTTTCAGTTTCTAATCAAGATAGATTCAATCAATTGTATGTTGATTGGGTTATACAGCTGAAAACAAACAAGTTATCAAAAGGTTTGGTTACTCTAGAAACTATCTTTAATCCAGATGATCAGATAAAGAAGGATAAAACTAGTTTACTAGTAAAGGAAGAGCATTATGAAGAGCTGAAAATTTTTGATGGAAAGACTCAAGGTTGATAAAATAAACTCACAAGAAAAACAGTCTTTTATTGAATTATTTCAGGAGTTTAATGATGTTTTTGCGTGGGATTATTTTGATCTGAAAAGTTTTGACCTTAAGTTGACCCAATATACTATAAGCTTGAACCTAAAGCTAAACTCATAAGACAAAACAAAGACCTGTGAATCCTAAGCTCGAACCTTTAATGCTGAAAGAATTGACCAAGCTTTTAGAAGGGGGGATTGTTTTTCCTATTAAGCATACTTCTTGGGTTTCTAATTTTGTTCCCTTAAGGAAGAAAAATGGAGAAATACACCTGTGTGTTGATTTTAGGGACTTGAACAGGGCTTCACTGAAAGATAGACACCCCTTACCCTCTATGGTTTTACAGTATGTTTCAGGTTCTGAAAGGTTTTTTCTGTTAGATGGTACAATCAGATTTTGGTGAAGGATGAAGATCAATTCAAAACAACATTCACTACAGAATGGGGAACTATGGCTTATAGGAGAATGCCTTTTGGATTATCTAATGGCGGAGCTACTATTCAGAAAGCTATGAATATGGCTTTTGGAAACCTAATGTATAAAATTGTACTGGTATATTTAGATGATATTACTATTTTCAGCAAGGAGGTTGCTGAAACCTTTTAAGATCTGTCTCATTAAGCATCTTTCATGATCGTAATTGTTCTACATAGGTAAGAAGTTGTACTAGTTTTTTGTAAGTGTTAAATGTGATTAATTTCCTATTAATACTTTCGAATGTTGGGTCTTCTTTTGAAATACTTATGTGTAGATCAATGTATCAAAAATTGTATCAGTCCATAAATTGATAAAAGTTCAACTTGTTTTAGATGAGATACTATCTTCATCTAAATTGTTTTGGTGTATCACCATTTTTGTCTATGCATTTCTTAGTTATTAGTCATTCCTATCCCTTTTCTTCACAAGTTTTGTTAATAGTTCTCAGTCATTAAGTGATTCACCATAGAAAAACTAATAAGAACCGACCAAGAATCCAAAGGTTCAGTCAAATTATAGGTCACTCACACCTTTGATTGATCCCATGTTCTCTAGAGATCCTAAGTATTTAGATGCTTGGAATAGGGTGCAATTCTGGAGTTAACATCAAGTACGAAGTAGGATGCATAAGCCGACCAATATCATGGATGTAAGCATATTTGATCTCTTTTTAAGTTTGTTGCACAAATTGAGGAAATGGTTCCAATCGATGTTCTCGAGTTTCTTGTCTGTGATTTCAGCATACTTATCCACAAACTTGGAGACAGGACGATATCCTTGAAACTTGTATTATACAGACTTAGGTGAGACCACTTTTTCTTTTGAGGAAGAAGCCATCCCATTATTTGCACAAAACGAGAATTGTTAGCGAATTTATTAAATTCATGCAATTAAACTAAATAAAATACTTAGACTAACGTAGGATATCAAACGGACCCTAAAAGAGTAAGACGTAGTTGACAACTCTGGCAATTGGACAAAGACTAATTCAAAAACAAGACCTTAGAGTTGTGGGGATCAAACTTTGTTGCGGACTTGTTGGAGTTCGTAAAGTTTGCAAGTCCGAAGTTTGAAGCATGAAATGAAAGGTAATAAGGACCTTGTAGAGGTGCGGAGGTCGCGAACTTGTGGATCTCCGCAACTCCGTGAAGTCCGCAAAGTTTGGGGAGTTGACGAAAAGAAATAAGATGCGAGAAGAATATTAGAACTGCAGAGTTCACGGGGTTGCAGACCTCCACAACTCTGCAGTTTCACAAGCGGAGTTGGTTTCTAAGGAAATAGTGGTGGATTTTATGGGGTTTGTGAACCTTCACAACTCCACGGGTCTGGAAAACTACGTAGAGTTAGGTGAACAAGGGGGGTAGACGACCCCAATACTTTGCAGTCTCGTAGTTGGTAGATGATGAAAGATATTTCGGTTGGAGGTGAATGAAGATTTCATTATTCCAAACTCAAATACTAAATAGTGAGACCAAGACCACACTTGAACCCTAAACTACGCATAGAAAAACCCCAAAACCCTAATGCAAAACTTAGGGCTCGATCTAGATAAAACCCTAGCAGGCCAAGATGTGAGGAAGCATCGCAAAGGACGACGAAATGAAGAAAATAACCTACCACGAAAGCAAAGAAACAACCAGGTAAGACTGAAGCTAAGAGTAGGGATGGTCATGAAAAGGTGACACTTAGAAGACCAGAACACTTGAAAATACGGAGAACAAAAGCACGAATGACATAGAAAATGACCCCCTGATCCTTTATATAGGTAAAGATTCTTGATGATGTTAGCCTCAAGAAAGGCATTATGGCACGTACCTTTTGCAATTGCGGAGATAGAGGACCTTGCAACTCCGGAAAATGTGCATTCTCAATCATCGAGGGTGCGGGCTTGAGGAGATCCACAAGTTTGCACCTCTAAAATTTTGCGCCTTAGTCTCCTGGACTATCAGGGTTGCAGAACTTTGCAACTTGGACAACTCTGAAGGGAGTTGGGGTCGAAACACAACAAAATGGTAGATCAAACATTGTTGAGTTTCACAACTCTGACAACTTGACAAGTCTGCAAAAACTTGGGCTAAAAGCAAAGAAAAGAGAGAAAAAGACAAAAAGAGGGAAAGGGGAAGACTCAAAAAATGTTGTTGGCTAACTTGAGACTTGACTTGACTATTGAGATCACTTGGAAGTGAACAACATTTGATGCACGGATGAAGCCAAAGATCACCAACAAAAACGACCAAAGATAGAGAAGCAAAGAAAAACGAGGTACCCATTTTTGCAAGCACGAGAAATGGGGAGTGTGTTGTGAAACCACAACAGGTACACACCAAAACATGGATGCACAGTCTATCAAAATTGTTAGAACTCATGTTGTGGGGAAGACCATGACATTAATGACAACATTTCAACAACATAGACACAAGAATGCTAAGCCTTAACACATGGCTCTGAATTTGGGTCATCATTATTAATCATTTGATTTGGTGTGTTTATTCCTTGTTTTGTTCAGAGTTGAATGCTTTTGTAGTTTTAAGCCTAAGGCTTGAATTATTGCAAAGATTTCTAGTATTGGAAACATTGTAAATAACCAAGTTAAGGAGAAACATACACAAAATGAAGACCATCAACTTGGCACTTTATGATATACTCAAATTCTCATGTACTTCAATACCACCATTTTGAAGGATAACTACACCAAGAGTTCAAAATCATTCTTATGAGACATTTATTTGAAGAACATTAGTAATGTGTCCATTAAAAACCATTGACAACCAACATTTTATCACTTTGCAACTAATCAAGCATACCAATAATACCAAGTCTTTTGTAGACACGATGCAAATCATGAGTTTGATAAAATTTTAATTTGTTTTTCCTTTGCTACCCATTGCTCTTAGGTTTGAATCCCTTGGATGGATTTACCTAGTACATGTTGGTTGCACGATTCGACATACATCTCTAGGGGATTAGTCTCACCCTAGCTCGCCCTTTCCTAAACTCCAACTTGGCAATAAGTAAGACCAAGCCAAGGCAAGTTGGGTATTGGTCTAGGTCATGGGGATACCCTTGGTGTTACATCCCAAATTTTGCTACACTAAATAATTTTCTAGCCGTTGGAAAAATTCATGTGAAGTTAGTTGTTCGGTAATTTTGTTGAGGATAATGGTTCATGTGAAATGGATCTATCGATAAAGTTTGTTGGGATATTTTCATTCTTGTGAAATGGGAAATTCGGCTATTAGTTAATGTCCACGTGACATGTTAGTTAGCCATTATGATGAAATTGGAAAATGAATATCTTAAATGATTATGTGATATTTTATTATTATTTTAAGTTATTGGAAATATGTTATTACCTGGAATCATTCCATTTTGTAGGAGCTTGATGATGAGGGGAAGTGTTGCCAAAATGAGAGTTAGGAAGGGGACACCCAAATCCAACGTCAGGCCATCAGGTATGAACCTAACTACCTTGGACCAAGGACTAAATGGTTAGACAAGAAAGAAAGTACAAGGATGACCATGAGCTATCCAGTTAAACTAAAATACTTTAAAAACTCAATAAGAAATATTATCTTCATATTTTTTGGATGATTCTTTTTGCCTAGAAATGCTACCTTGTCTTAGTATAGTAATATCACGTCTATACTTGTGTGAGTATAAAATGTTTATGTATGTACACACACACACACACATATATGTATGCGAATTTCATTTATTTTGACGTATATATTTATACCTACATATCAAGCAACCCAGGAAAACATGAATATATAAGAACGACATTAATATACTAAGACACGGGTTGGGGATTTTGCCACCTTTATTTCTTTATGAATTCGATCTTGACTTTGGTCCCTATGTTTTTTATTTAAATTGTTGGGCAGCCACCTATATTGTCATGACCCATTTAGGCATCAGGCTTTATGTTAATGATTATTCATATTGATTTGGAAACCACGTGACATGTCTTGCCATCTCAATCTTTTTTCATAACTGAGCATGCGCGGGTGATTTCTTGTTTTCCTGGCTTGCCCCTTAGCGGATGTTTTTATATATTACTTCCACTTCTTCTCGGGCACTGCTTGCATATGTTATTGCTTATCACAGTGCTCTCCTTATTTCATGCTAAGTGCTACACAAATCGTAACTAGTACGACTATATTGTATTAGAAATCTATAAAGCTGGTCAAGCCCGTGAAGGAAACAAATATATTTTTGCTCAAGTAAAACTATTGCAGTGAACGATAGTGGTGGCATCCTCCGACATCAAATTCCATTATATTCAGCATATCAAATCTGCCAAACCAGGTCATGTCTTGTAATCATACGAAATCTGATCATATTTATTTCATGAATTTTGTATTGCCACAGTGTTCTAGAACTGATCTTGGTTACTGAAAGTCATGATCAAATGGGTTGATAGATGTATTTTTTAAATCCATTTGTTTTTTTTTTCAGAGATGTATATCTGTGAATGCCGAAGGACTGTGCATGTGAAATGTTTTAAGATCAAATGCAATTATGTATCCTTTGTTATGAGCTTCGAACCATACAAGGATATGTTTGTATATCCTTGAGATGGACAAGCCGCTCTACATATAAGAGTACAATATGCAGATTTATGGCTTAACTTCTTATGATACTACCGGCCAGAATTGGCAAGATGATGGCAAATGTATAAGCACATCACTTCTTTTACTTATTATCTTAAAGGAAAAACATTTATCAAGAAATGATCCTCCCAAATATTCATCCATGAGGATCAGATTGGTCGAGATGAAGGGGGAGAGAGTGGGAAGAAGCTTGCAATGAAAGAAGAACATGTAATCAGTAAAAGAATCAAATAAAATAGAAAGACAGCTCATGGACATCCTTGTGATAAGTCTTGTTGTCAAGTCAAGTGATGGGTGATCGGGCACATAAGTTGCTCATCCGAAATCCTTGGCCAAGATAGTTTAGGCATGTTTGCCACCATGATCACCAGAGGTCAAGGTGCTAGCAGTTGAAAGTTAAGCTGTTTGGAAAGTGTGGACAGCCTCGATCACTGACTAGTCGACACTCTAACACTAGGATGCTCAATGGCTGGACAAGGGTGTCCCAAGCCAACTCCCAAGGTAGGGAGGGCCTTTCTCAATGGAGATTGTGTGGGGATACTAAGGGCCCCCTATTGGGAGGTTAAGCCCATGGCAATGCTTCTCCTCTTTTCTAGATACCAAGGCTTGTACAACTTAGTATCATCAACTGATTTTACTTTGTTAACCTTTACAATTTTCTTTCGCATTTCTTTTTTATAAGCATGTTGTTTCCATTAAAATATTTCAGATTGTGAAATGTAATCAGAAATGGTAGTTAATAACTAAGTGCTATGTGAATCCAGTAGTTAGATGGTTGTTATTTTCTAAATATATGGAAATGTAATCTTGAGTTAGCTCACATTTCCATTTCATATGAAAGAATAGATTAACTGATTTAACTGCATCTCTTTCCCTTTTTATTAAAGATGTAATGATACCCTTTTATTTTAAAGGTTAATAAGTTTCAGGAATTTAGCTTGTTACACTTGGAGTAATGAAAAAAATACAACTCATATTAATTCATTAACCTATTAATTACAACAAGAACCCATCTTAATTTATCGTTTCTTAAGTTCATTGGGCCATTAACCAAAACTTATTTTTATTTTTGCTGTCTTTGACTCATTAATAACAACACTGATTTTAAATAATTTTGTTTCAAGCTAAGGATAGGATATAGATAATCAATACAAAATGGTTTTCTATTAGTGTTATTTTATTATCAATACTGTCACCCTATCAGTGAAAAAAAGCTTTATGACAAAATATTTAAATGTTGGAACCAAGAAAAGAAAGAGTCAAATCTAATTGAAGTCCATGAACAACCAAATATAAGCTAGTGAAACTTCAAAGTTTGAAGTACACACAGTTAAGGATTCCTAGGTTATGAAAAATGAATGTGCACTAAGACGTAAGAACTGATGAATTTAGAATTAACACAACTTTAAACCTAGAGTTTTTGAATTTGAATCATAAGAATCAAGTACAAATAGTCCTACAAAGGTTGGTCATCTCAAGAAACCATGGAGAGGACAAAGAAGAAATTGGGAAACCATGACAGGAGACCTGCTATATCACATGTTAGTAGCAGGGCTCTGGGCAAAGGGAGTGCCTTTGAACAATTGGAATATTAAAGGCAGACAGAAGCTTCTGTCCGCAACTTTGTGATCTCTGTTATGTTTGCAACCTATCGCGTGTTGATATTTTTGCTTGTTTTGTTGGTTTATGAAAGCAATAATAAGGGTTTGCAAAACATTACAAACAATGTGGAAGTTTCATTCTTTCTGCACCCTGCATCCTATGGTGTATTAACTTTTGTCTTTTCTTAGGTAGCAAGAAGAGTAATATTTATTTGTAAAAGGAGGATTGGTTGTTCCACCACATGAATACTAACAACACGTTTTATGCTTCTGCATGAGTGGATGGCAATCTTGACTCTTTCTCACTTTTAGAGAGAATTTAATAATTATAAAGCTGCATCTGTATACCAACGAAATGCGATCTTTCAGAATGGCAGGTACAGTGCTTCTGAGCATGGGTTCTTTTTTGCTGAGGATGATTTCGAGGATTCACATGTAGAGTCGAGAATAATCGATTGCAAGAAATGCAGCGGTTCACACATCTGGATACATACTGGAAGAGCTAAAACACGAGCAAGATGGTGCCAGGTTTTCTTTTTAAATTGGATTGGGCATTGATTTGTGCATTGGGTTTAAAGTTTTTATGTCATAGCCTCTTTGAACTTGATAATTACTTTGAAGTAAAACCGAATGCTTCAATGCATCTATTCCATGTATGGCTGTTGAAAATTGTGTTTGTTTTATTAAGGATTGCCAAGATTACCATCAAGCCAAAGATGGAGATGGATGGATTGAGCAATCTTTTCAGCTTTTTTTCTTTGGGATGCTTCAAAAGGTGTGTGACCTGCAATGACGTGAAATTTGCTAAACAAGCCTTGTTATGCTACATATGAAACTTGTTAAATATTAAATTTCATTTTTATTTAGTTTTATATTCACTTTTCTACCTGCATAGAAACAATAATGTTCTTTAGTCAAACATGGTTTTGCAGGTATTCTAATATTCAGTGTTACATAGGGGCTTTTTGTGACGAATCTACCTATTTTTTTTTCAAATTTAAAACAAATAATATACTAATAAAGAAATGAATTTGAATGTTTCTAGAAAAGACAAGTTTTTAAAATTTTTTTATTTAAAAATAAAATGTCATAATCTCATGAATTAGGTGAAATACATTACCAATTTTGTAGTACATCATAATACACATTTCAATAATACAATTATATTCAAATTAGAATAATGACTAGTGTCCTAGCAATCTGCTAGTGAACATCAGTTTTACACAAGTCTTTATCTTGTGCATTATGTATAAATGTTTCATAGTCATCTAATCTGATTGAAAACAATATGGCTATCAATTTGTATGGAGGAAGAGCATCATCTGAGTGTTATGTCTCCAACTATAGATCAGGCTGTCTCCAACACATCTTCTGACTGGAAGTGGTTTGACCCTTCAATGAGGGTGGCAGATAATGACATTTGAAGTAAAACCAAATTGGAGAACCAAGCATATAAATAGACAATTGTTCTCACATTCAGTCAATCACACAAACATTAGATACCCTTTAGCTATTGATGACTTCCGACTAACATGCAATATTGATCGTATTGCGAACTCATGATGTATTGAGTTATAGCATCACTTTGCCAAAGCATTTAATTGTAAATCACATTTAAATGTGGGTAATTAATTCTCAACACTATTATCTCCCTTGTGCCACATCCCAAATGTCCTCGAAAAGGAACACAATGTGTGGAGCAACTCACTAGTTTCATTATTTATTTAGCTAACTACTGCACTCCTGGCATACCCTGTTCTTGAGTTGGTTTAAATTTTTTCTCTATTTTATGCATCATATATTTGTGGTTCTCTAAATTGGTAGTTACAATAACATTCATTTCCATTTGTAAATAGATACAAATATTTACACATGTATATCATCTGTCTTTGCTCTTGTATATATATATATTTTCGTATCTGTAGAGAAATAACAATTAATACTTGAAATAAATACTACGCATTTCTGTGCATTCATATATTCATCTTTTTCATTGTAAGACCATATTTAGTTAATATGATATTGGTATTCTATGCATGCAACTGACAATGTAAAATATTAAATATACTGATTTTCTGTAATGCCTTTGAAAATCAGATGTATACACGTATTATCATGTCTCAGAGATGCAGCTTCAATACACGCACATGGTGCATTATTTATTTGACAAGATGCCACAGATAAACAACTTCAAACAATATGTTGTAATGCTATAATGTTGCAGCCTCTATGGTAATCATATTATGCATTATAGTTATCACAAATAATATTATATTATTATTTAGATATGTCAAAACAAAATTATTAAAAACAAACATGTACTTAGCCCCTCTCAATATGAGGGTGATAGGGTAAGCTTCAATCTTGAAAACACGAGTATTCTAAAGAAAACAAAGCATGCACATGCCATCCAAATGGGAATAGCCACTCCCATATCCTCATTTTAGGAAAACAAATAGAGGTAAACAAATTTAGAAGATAAAGTGTAGAAATATATATTGTATTAAAATGTATTTATGAACATTTCCAACATCCAGATGGAGTACCTACAATGATGTATGAATGTGGCTCCAAAAGCAGATATAACCCTCTTTTTTTGTTTACAGAAGAAAGATTGGTTGCATGAGAAAATGTTGGAAATCTACTTATAGTTTTATTGTTCTAGATTACTCTCCAAATTTCCACACAACCTCCACACCGCTGCTGAAGGAAGAATCACCAACGGAAGGAAGAAAATGTTGTTTAACATGGATCTTCTCTGCAAATGTACTAATATGGCCATTGTTATTGATATTTTCCAAATGCAAATTTGGATCTCATATAAATATGAGAGGTGACATGTCTCATACAAAGACATGCCTCTATGGTGTAATTATCACTTAGTAATATTATATTAACATAAATAATAATATATATATATATATATATATATATTATTTAACATGGATAAGTATATATAAGAAATGATGATTTACCAATAGCAATAATGTATATCAGATCAAATCAATCCGATTGAAGCTACAACTTTAACACTCCCTCTTAGCTAGGGAGGATTTGTAGAACACATTATGTTCCCAAGTATATGAAGAGATATCATCTCAGTATGATATTCAATTCACTATAAGGCTAAATTTTTCAACACTCCCTCTTTAGCAAAAAAGGAATTGAAGCAATTATAATACAAGATTTGAACACCACTTTAAGTGTGGTCAATAACAGATTTAAGTTATGGTGTCCGACAAGATCTGGCCCGAAGAACCATAACGATTGATTTTCATGTTGTCCGGCAAAATTTGGCCCGAAGAACCATCACAAGTTGATTATCAAGGTGTCTGGCAAAATTCGGTTCGAAGAACCATGATGAGTTGATTATCAAGGTGATCGGCAAAATCCGGCCCGAAGAACCATGATGAGTTGCTTATCAAGGTCTCCGGCAAAATCCGACCCAGAGAACCATGATAACACTTGCTCCAACACATTTTGGTGTTAGGAGATAGATCAACCATTGATAAAGTCATCACCTTACAATAGTGATCTCACACATATGAAAGATCGTCACCTTTCATAACGCAATTGGAAAAATTTAATCTTTTTGTGGCAACAACTTAATGAAGTCCGTTATGAACATTCGTTATCATGACTTTCAGCACTTTGGTACGACAACTTAATGAAGTCTGTCATGACAACAGGTCTACCTGTAATAACCCCAACCAGTTATAACTTCAACAAACACCAAATTCTTTTATAATTTAGTTGTTTGACATTTCGTCTAACACTTTGCAAGCAAACTTTGATACCACTGTAATGAGCCTTGCTGGCTCTCAAACAATTTGTGATGCATAATTGATTCTTTTTCTTGTTTTTGATGTTTTGCAATTTTTGATACGACAATATAGCAGCAAAATAGAAGATATTGCAATAATAATTTGAACTCAAATATTTGGAAATTACATAGGGAATATTCAGCTGAAAATTCCAGATTTTAATACCAATTTAGATACTGAGTATTTTCACAAAATATCAACAACCTAGTTGATAAAATATCCTCTATTATATAAATCAACTATACTCAGAAAAATTAGAAGTTACAGTCCATGGACTTACATGTAGACATGCTTTGAAAACCCTTTGAAATGAAGACTAGTAGTAGCAAAACAATTCTCCAACAAACAAATGCAATTGCAGATATGTTGCTCCCAAAGTGCAGATAGAAAATAATGCCCAACAATAGATATAAACGGTGCCCATCCAACTGTTACATCCCAATTTTTGACCTAGTTTAAAATGTTCATATAGCCGTTGAGGTTCACATGAAGTCAGTTGACAGTTAAATTTGTTATATCATGTGAAATGGTAAGATGGTTAGTCGTTATAATTTCATATGAAGATAACATATTAGTTGATTATTTATCATGAATTCATAGAATTGAAAAGGTGGTTAGCCGTTATGATTATTTATGATTAATAACTTGTTATGGTAATATGATTTAACTGCGGAGAATTTCCTTGTAGGGAGCATGTCAAAGGGGTGGAAGCATTGTTAAAAATGAATTGGGCACAGGAGCATCACCATCACTGGGCAAATGGGTATTGAATCGTGAATCACCATGGTTGAGGACCTAGCGACTGCATAACAGGATACAATTAATGGACACGCATGAGCTATTAGATAAACATTAAAAACATTAATGCTTCTAACTTAATTAAAGTACATACCTTTAATGGCTTTTGGTTGACTTTATGACCACATCTTTTTAATACATATTTATGTACATACACAGATATAAATTAAAGATGACATCATAATATTGTTTTATACAAGATTTTATCTATTCAATACGTACATTTAAATGTATGTACAAGAAGATAAAATAAATCTTCCAAGATGAAACATGTATTTAGATATACATATTTATAAGGTACAACCTTGGATAAACATTTAATATGTGCCATCTTAATAAAATATATTTACATGCAAGTAAATAAATATGTTTATATAATTTTTTCGACTTGTAACCTTTCAAATTCTTTTCCTTATCTATTCAATTCTTTACTTAAAACCGAAATGTACACTTGGCATATTTTATTGGCGATTTTAAGTTACGGCTTCTTGGAAGTCAAAGAGACTTCAAATATTTTTTATATTATGAAGTCGAGAGAGACCATTAAAAACACAACATATTACCCGATTTCTCCTTGACATATCAACCGAAAACTTCTGCATATATTACACAATATTTCTGCTATATACCGCCTGATATCTACTGCATTTACCTTGCAACAAATGCCTTTTTCATTGATATTGCTGAAGACGTGATTGTTAATCACATTGAAAATTGCGCTTGAAAATTCATTCCATGGAGAAGTTGATAATTAGCGCCCAACAGACTCCATTTTATTTCCGGATTTCTACCAGGTTATGTGGTTGTCCGTATCCCAAGTATTGCAATATGTTTAATATCAGTTATTACGGCAGTCTAATTTTTATAGCAGTAAGATACAATTCCGGATTATGAAGCAAATCATCTTTGTTTATAATATCATTGGTTATGATGAATACAAGCCAAGTATCCATGACACAATATCATATTTTATTTATGCCATTGAAAGTCAGAAACAAACGGTATTTATTATGCAAGTCTTAAGATTATATTCTCAAGTCACAGAAATGTGATATGCTGAAAATATGTAACATTCTTATATCAGTTGAGAATCAACAGAAAGAGCTGGTTGCTCTGAGATTTAAACACCTGGGACTCACTTGGCTGTATAGCCAAGGAAAAGGGTGAAGAGGTGAGAGAAAAAAATCTGCAATAATATGAAACAAAATCAGATGTGACATAACAATGTTTATCATTTTTAAAAGAAATCATTTAATAGCTCATGCATGATCATGTTTATACTTTCTTCTGTTGTCAAGTCAAGTGGTGTGATTAGATACTAGGATGCTCAGTGGCTGACAAGGCGTTCTATGTCTATTCCGGGTAGGGAGGGCCTTTCTAGTTAAAAAAAGTGTGGGGATAAGTTTAAGGTCCATGGTTGGGTGGTTAAGCCCTTGACAATGTTTTCCCTCTCCACAAGATGTCAGGACGTACATTAGATAAAGATATGTTGAGCATCCAAACATTAATTGGTAACAGGTATTTTTATTTTTATGATATTTAAACAAGTAGAAGATATCATGGATTAATTTATATCATTGAATTCAATTATCTCCTTTGATGTAACCAGTCTTTTTCGTCATTGTAATTGGTAACCAGTTAGATCGGATGATCTTCCAACTAAATATGGATTATATTTATAGGATTGTTATTTCCGTCTTTCATTTATAAGAATAATGATTATGAGCATATCTTCTAATCTTATGTTATTGCCACAGTTAGCAATAGGAAGAAAATGAATGAAACAATGGCATCTAATGCCCCAAATGATACAGTGGTATCTGATGCCCTAAATGATACAATGGTATCTGATGCTCTAAATGATATAGTGGTATGGATGCCCCAAATGATACAATGGTCTCTGATGTCCGAAATGATACAGCGGTATCTGATGCCCTAAATGGTACAGTGGTATCCGACGCCCTAAATAATACAGTGGTATCTAATGCCCTAAATGATCCAATGGTAATTGGTACCCTAATTGATATAGCGATACGTGACGCTCTAAATGATATAGTGGTATGTGATGGTTTTTGTCAATTGATCCTAAGTGATATTTGTGGACTAACCTGGGTGATTGTAGAAGCATCCCTACATTGGTTTTCGGTTTCAAATTCCATGCTATGTAGATTTTAATCTCCACAGTAAATTCATTGATGGTGTTTTCAAATGTTAGTTATGAGTTTTCCGTTTAAGTAATTGTAACTATTAATCTCATTCACATGAACATAACTGATATAACTGTCTTCATATGAAAACGAAGTGATAACTGTATTTCTTTGATATGTTAGTTGTTAATTAAGACCCGAAAAAAGTGTATGTTATACTAACTCCAAATTAATCAGCACACAATTTGATATAACAATTCCAACGAATGCCTTCACAAATTCCAAAACAATCTCCAGTAGCTAGAAAAATTTAACTTCTCCTTAGCAACAATTAATACAACAGGAGAAAAAGACAATTGTATACCTCAACACAATTGCAAATGCAATCCTCGGAATTGAATCTACAATACTTCAACTATAGATCCCAAACCTTTGTACTTCAGCAAGGGCACAAAATTTCAAAACTTCAAAAGTGTCACAAAGACAACAAGAGAAAAATAATATTCAATCGGATGCCTTACTCATCGAATGGGCTCATATTTATAATTTCCAAATGGCACAAAGTTTTCCAAATGAACTTCACTTAAGAAGCTTCTCACACACAACATTAAAATATAATAAAGTGTCATTATAATCTAATTTATTAATTGCTTTTGGCTCCGAAAATGACCTTTTCCACTATAACTTAATATTTTGACACATAAGACCACTATTTCTTGTTCCCACGATTTAAAACTTTTTGTCCTGGTTCCAATGAGCTATGATATTGAGGTGACCAACCAACAACACCAACAAAAATAACAACCTCAACATATTTAGATGAATAATAATAATAATTCACCCGTTTTGCGAAAACAACTGAAGAAGCATCAAAATCGAAATCTGACAACACCAAAGTGATCCTGATGATGAATGTACCTGACAGGGTGACTTATGACAAATAGACGCTCCCTCCAAGATTCTTGGAGCTCAAACCGGAAGCCCGAAATAAAAACTGAGAGCATCCTCCAACTCCTCTAACTCAACTGAGCTCATTGGAACCAATAGATTGACTTACTATAAATAGTAAGTCCCTCAAATGGAGCCAAAACACACCATAGGCTACCGAAAAGCCTATAACCCCACAACTAAGACTCTCAAATCCCATTGTCAGCTCACGAGGGTCGCGATGGTGAATTGACCAAGCCAACTGCAAGAACCTACTAAAAACGGGGACATTACGCTATCATTTATAAGATTGTCATCTTACAATGATTACCTTCTGTATATATATGTCAATGAAAGATTGTCACCTTCATTATATATCATATGCGAAATAGTAACCACCATGAACCAAGTTAGAGGGAGGTACAAAGCCTTTCACCTCAATTCCCCCTCATAAAGAAGAATGCATTACAAGGAATTTCACTTAGAACTTCTCCTCATAGAGAAGATATCATTTACAAAGGATTGCACTTCAAAATTCTCCCACTGATCAATGATCCTGGGAAGTTAGGTCTAGTAGTTACTCCTTTAGAGATTCTCTTCCCCCAAGAATTCATGTTAGACTCACTCTGAATCTGATATCAATCTTCCTCATGATGCACTCAAGAGTAGGCCCATCAAAATCATGCAGTCACACATGTATTTCTGGACTCCCTCTGATTGTCAATCTTCTAAGCTCTTATGTTGCCTTCGAAGAAGTGTCATACTCCCTCTTAATGTAGAAGGATACTTGTAATATCAAAGATATTTGCTTCAAGAGCCTTACTTTATCCAACCTGATCACAACTTCTTTGAAGCTATTGTCATAAGCTGCCTAATGTGCCATTCCTCTTTTCCTGCAAGATCAACTTTAGATGCAAAGGAAAAGATCAAGGAAAAAATAACTCTTATAACACATATGAAATTGCAAATGACATAATGAATAGATAAATGTAATACTTAAGAATAGTAAATACTTATCTGTACATCAACATCCTTGATATTAATTTCTCCAACGAAGATCCATATGCATCAAATCAGACAATGTCTTCAATGGGAGTGAAACATTGGTTAAGGTAATTACTCACTCTCCACAATGTAAAATTCCCACAGTTTTCATCTTAATAGAGTTTTCAATCTTTCAGGGATCGGAAGAGGTTAAAGTTTTCTTCATAAGTCTTTATCCCTTCTAGTAAAACATGGGACAAAGATTCATAAGAGTATTGCCATGACTTTGCCTAAATTGGTCCCTCTTTGGATTCTAAAGCTTAGTAGGATTTCGTCATGATACTGCTGAGTATCTCTATTAGTGACACCAATAAAGCTCTCATTATGTTAGTGTTGGGTATTACATTGCTCCATACTAAGGAATAACATTGTTTTGCATATCATTTTTCAAAAGTCACTTGAATAAGTGCTAAGAATTAGAAAAAAGAAACACGAATTGATAAGTGGTAGTAATCTTAGTCATTGAAGTGATCATTCTTTCAGTAGTCCATAACAATAATTATTTCTCCTTGCTATGGGTAGAATCAATCTTTTCCAAAGTTGATAATCTTTTGTTATGGCTTCAGTATTTCTCTTTAGATGATAATCTTTTGTTATGCACTTTATCCGAGACGAAAACAGAGACCCATTTTATCTTCAGTGTCCCATCTACTATGAGATCAGAAGCAAATTCCACTGCCTATTCAAAAACTACAGATCCCTCTCGGCATTTTTTAGTTACTTGGACCAGAGGTGCTTAGCGCTCTACCTCCGGGAGACCTCCTAGCTCAGAGATCACACCTTACAGCTCCAGTTCCCTCAGAACTAGACCTTGGATCAGCTCATCACGGTCTTCTTTCCATCCACGCCCACTTCTGGGGGTAGGAAATGATCCCATCCGCCTGTCACCAGACACACCAGATCGGTCGGACCTCGGCATGGGTTCCTTAGACAGCAGCATCCTACCCCCACAGTTACACAGAGGCAGAGGCAGAGGCGGAGCCGGGGCCAGACCCTTGCTCGTTCTGATCCTTATCCCTTTGTACAAGACTTGTTTGTATCGAGAAAGGACTGGTGGTCCTTCTCTCTTTCTTTTGGTTGTTTTCCCTTTTGTAGCACTTTTTTCCGGACGCCGTTGGGTGCTCCCACTAGTTGTTTTTCTTCTCTGTACTTGTTACATCCCAAATTTTGCCCTAAGTTTTAAATTGATCATAGCTGTTGGTTTGATGAATTATTTCTTTCATGACCATGTGAAACAAGTTAGTTAATTATAGACGCATCAATTTATTTCTTTCCTGATCATGTGAAACAAGTTAGTTAATTATAGATGTTGTATCAATTTATTACTTTCTTGATCATGTGAAGTGAGTTAGTTAACTATAAATGTTGTACAAACTGATAATGAGTTATTTCATTCATGATCATGTGAAATGAGTTAGTTATTATAGATGTTGATGAAATCTATAATTGTCATTAGACGATTGACAATTGTTTGATTGGAATTAACGATTAATATATCTTTGAATTGATGTCTTGGCGAGAATGCTTTGCTTGGGTGATTGCAGGAAGAAGAATGAAGAGAGGAGAAGCATTGCTAAATGGGATCATCGGAAGGGGATGATCAATTGGTCTAGTCATCAGGATCGACAGGTTTGATCTATGACTACCTTGGAAAGAATATGAAAACTTGACAACATGTTGCATTATGGGACCACATGAGCTATTAGAAAAACAATATAATAAAGACTTAAATAATCTAAATTAAGAATATAAAATTCATACCTTTGAAGATTTATTGTTAGAATTTGTTATTTAATTATTATTATAAACCCATAATTACAAACACATGTATATAAAAATAAAATGACATCAAAAAGTTATAATTTTATAATCTAAAGATGTCATTTCACCAATATGTATAGATGAATGTATAAATGAGTGTACAATAATAATTAAATAAAAAAATAAAACTCTTCACCTCTTTATTCTTTTCCCTCTTATTTCTTTCTTTTTATAATTTGAATTTGTGAGACATTCGAACGACCTTCTTGATAATCGAAGGCAGCTAAAGAGCCAAAGCCAACCATTTTATAGAGCACCATTGATCATATTCAAAACAATTCATTCTCTCTTCTGCAAATTCCGCTATCATTTCAATCACCTGATTTCGTGATAAAGCAAACCGAGTGGATTCTGAACATTATCAGTTTCATAGCCTGCAATCTGTCGAATTTCCTTTTCATGTTCTTATTCCTCAACAAGTATAGAGCAAGAAACAACACGGAAGAACCTTATTTCCAGCCGTGGGAGGAGGAAGTTCTTAGCAACAGGTCACGTGAGTTATTCTAGATCCATTTCAATGCGTATTCAATCTGTTTACCTTTCTTATTCACTGCTATACCCAAGTCAGCGTTCAGTCATAGTGTTAATACTGCTGTCTAAGTTATATAATGATTGAATGGAAAATGAGTGAATAAGTATAGCTTCTTAGTCGGATTAACACAGAATCTGATATCATGTCTCCAGTGGTATATTAACCATGTGTTTGTCACAGTCATAGTTATGGAAGGAGAAAACTATAATAATAACCGTAAAACAATGTTCCCATCCAAAATCATTCTATTTCTTTTTATATCTTATGCAAAGTTGTGAATAATAACATGAAGTCCAAACACCGAGGAATTCACTAGCAGGGATGTCATCGATGGTGGAGAGGTGAAAATTAAGATAAAGTGGATATAATCTCTTATGCACCAAGGACTCACCGGCAGGGAAGCCATAAATGGTGAAGAGGTGTAGATTTCTTGCAAGAATCAAGATTTAAATCAGATAACTACGAAACAAACATATATAATAGCTCATGCATGTCCTAATGATGAAAAACAGTTGTCAAGTCGAGTGGTGGAGATCGGGTTTACGAACCCAACTTCGAAATCCTTGGCTAGGGTAGAAATAGGTAGATGTGCCAATCATGAGATCTTATTTTGTTTGTCCAGATGCTTCAGTTATTTTGGGGAATAACTGATGGGACACTCAAACCACCTGATTACTCAGATGGCTAGACTTAAGAAAATCCAAAGCCCGATCCTGAGGTAGGGAGGGTTGTTCTATTAAGTTAGGATGTGTGGGGATAAGTATGGTCCCTGGTTGGGAGGTTAAGCCTATGTCAATGCTTCTCCTCTCACCAATGCCGAGGCTTGAACAACAAGATAAAGAGAATTCTCATCATATATGTATGTTCTTTGCTCATTTACTTTTAGAATAATAGTGTAGAAATATATGCATGTTTAAAATTGGTAGTTGTTACTTTATAATCAGTTGAACATGTTAGATTGATTTTATGATAACATTAAACAAAGTAATCATTTATATAATTCTTTTACATTTCGTTGATGTTAAGATGCAAATAAATTAGATAGCAGTTATTTCTTTCTAGTTATAGTTAGCTAGTTGAGATCATTGTCTTGTGAATGGGATTAATTGCTAGTTTAAAACACTAATTAAAATTGGTATGTTACATATGGTATCAGAGCGCTAGGTTCGACACTGAACCTAGGGCACCCTACCTTCTTGAAACCTGAAAGATTTTGGACTGACTACAGGATGCAAGTATGTAAAACACCACGTAAGAAGACACGACACCCCATCTTTCCCTATCTCATTAAAAATATGACTAAATATGACCACTTGCTGTTCTATACCCTAAGATAATGAAACTTTGAATCAGGCAATCTAGCGGATGAAGAAAGAAAGAGTCAAGTGAACTACTGCTAGCAAAGTAGCATATAGGAACAAGGTGATTCAGAGCTGGAACGCTCAGCAGAGCAATTCTCTCTTACAGTTTCATAGATCCTGGATGGTGCGAGATATGTACCAGTTTGAACCAAAATTTGGTGCTGCAAAGCAAGATTGAATGTTATATTGATGTAAACCTCCTCAATAGAGGAAATCTTGTAAATAAGGTTGCTTAAGAGAAGCAACGAAATAATAAATTAAATTAAGTTATTTGAAATCATGTGTTTGTAAGACTTTTCTTTATTGTAAAAGATCTCTTCTTTTCACATAATTGACACAATTGTAAATTAACAGGTGGGAACCCTAAACATAAAAATGAACAGCAACGAGAACATTGTAAATCAAGATATAATATGTGAGAACCCTCAATCTTCTAATGGACTGCTACTCTAGATCTTGCAAGAAACACAACTAAAGTTAGAAACCATGGAAAAAATAATGAGTGAAATGGCAGCCCAAATAGGGCAGAACCGCGAGGAAGCTCAAACCTCACCACCTCCTAGAGCGGAGATAGAAGTCTCTTAGCTTAACACAACTCCCTCTCCCAAGCAATTGGAGAAGCAAAAGAAGAAAGAGATAGTGGCTGATTTATCAACAGACATTAAGAGAATAAAACCACCTAAGTTTTCCGGTTCTGAGTTCGGGGAGGAAGCAGAAGCATGGTTAATTGGAATGGAACAATATTTTGAGATTAGAAATTTCTCTGAAACCTCAAAAGCAATTTGGGGAATATATCATTTTACCAGAGAAGCTGCAACTTGGTGGGGAAATACCAAGGTTGAACAGAACATTAGAGCCACTGAGATCACTTGGGAAAACTTTGTGAACATATTCCGGAAATGTTGGCTGCCACAAACCTTTTATGATCAGAAGCTTTTACATTTCCAAAACTTAAAACCGAGAGACATGTTAGTACGTAAGTACTGGGAGAGGTTCACTCGATTGCTAAAATACGTGCCACCTTATCAGCAAGACACCAATTTGAAGGCGAGGAAGTTCATCATGGGGTTGAACAGTAAGATAGGAGGAGCTATTGATATTCTTACTCCCCGAACCATGGAAGAGGCCCTAGAAAAGGCTGTTCGGCAAGAACACAAGATTAGAAAGGATGACTCCATCAGAGACAACAAAAGGAAGACAACCTGGAACACAAACGGTGCTGATTTCGGGCCTCAGAAAAAGCAATAAAAGGACTATAGAAACAACAAACTAGAGTTAAAGAGCAACGGGGCTAAGGATGCCAAAAATAATTATTATATGAATAAAAACAATAGGAATAATTAAAAGAAAGGACCACCAGGAGGATGTTTTAACTTTGGAGGAGATCATTATTTAAAATAGTGCCCCAATAAACCCAACGTCAGTCAGCCACAACAACCACCTTTACCATAGCAGAAACAAGTCTTTCAGCAAAGGATTCACGTAGCTCTAGATAATAGACAAGCAGAACAATAGATAGGCCCCATTGAAACTCTGGGTAAGATTTATGGAAACCCTGTGTCCATATTAATTGATACTGGAGCATTTGAATGTTTTATATCACCTAGACTGTTAAGTAGGTTTTTGAAAAAATCTAGTTTTATGGCAAAACATGGACAGTCGAGTATGCAAAACAGTTAAGGGCTAAGGTAGAGCAATGCCTATTTGAAGCTCAGATTGACTTCTCGAATTTTTCAACAGAATTGAACTTATATATAGCACCCGTAGGGTCATACGACATTATCATAGGAATTAATTGGCCCAGTGAACATAAGGCCGAAGTAGATTGTCTTGCCAAAACTGTAAGCTGTGTGGATGATCAAGGTAGACCAACAAGCATATCAGGAATTAAGCATGAAATTAGATCAAAACAGATTTTTGCAATGCAACTTAAAAGATATGGGAAAAAGGATTGTGAGATTTTTGCAGTTAGGATTGAGGATACAAGGGAACTTAAAACCACCACTTATGGGGATGACTATATTTATGATGATGGGGAAATCAATCAAAAGTTAAAAGAGTCCTTCGAAGAGAAATACCCTTATTTGAAGAATTATCAAGATGTGTTTCTTGAAGAACTTCCTGGACTACCCCCTTCTCGAGCATTTGATTTCACCATAGACTTGATACCAGGAGCGGAATCCATATCCCAGGTACCATATAGAATGACAACTATAGAATTAATGGAATTACAGATTCAATTGCAAGATTTGCTAGATAAGAAGCTAATTCAGCCTAGTGTCTCACCATGGGGAGTCCCAGTGCTGTTTGTGAGGAAGAAGGATGGAACCATGAGATTGTGCATAGATTACAGGATGCTCAATAAAGTCACCATTAAAAACCAGTACCCATTGCCGAGAATAGATGATCTTTTTGATCAAATGAAGGGTGTGACAATATTCTCAAAAATTGACTTGAGGTCAGGATACCATCAGCTTTGAATAAAAGATGAGGATATACATAAAACTGCATTCAGAACTAGGTATGGACATTATGCGTTTACAGTGTTGCCTTTCGGGTTAACCAATGCCCCAACAACTTTCATGAATTTAATGAACAACATATTTCAAGATTGTCTAGACAAGTTTGTATTGGTCTTTATAGATGACATCTTAATATATTCTAAGAATGAAGAACATCAGAGGCACTTAGAAATAGTTCTGCAAAGGTTAAGAGAACACAAACTATATGGGAAATTATCTAAGTGTGCTTTTTACCAAAAAGAAATTCAGTATCTAGGGCACATTATATCAACTTAGGGTATAGCAGTGGATCCATCAAAGATAAAAGCAATTAAGGAATGGCCCATACCTAGAAATGTATCCGAAATTAGGAGCTTTATAGGGTTCGCAGGGTTATATAGGAAGCTCGTCAGAAACTTCTCAAGGATAGCATATCCGATCACTTCACTTCAGAGAAAAGGAAATAATTTATTTGGATAGAGAAGTGTCAATCAACCTTCGAGTATCTGAAAGAAAAATTGACTCAGCACCTATTCTGAGGGTACCTGATCCACAAAAGTAGTTCGTAGTTACAATAGATGCATCCGAAGAAGGATTAGGGGGTGTGTTAATGCAGGATGAACAGGTTATTGCTTATGAATCTAGGAAACCGAAAAACTATGAATAGAATTATGCACCCCATGATCTTGAATTAGTAGCAACTGTGCATGCCTTGCAAATGTGATAGGTCTGATCATCATAGTTTGAAGTATATTTTCATCCAACCGAATCTTAATGCCAGACAGAGGAGGTGGCTAGAATTCTTAGCAAAATATGAGTTCGACATAAGTTATATTAAAGGTAAGGAAAACAAGGTGGGAGATGCCCTAAGCCGGAAAAGACACATCTCAGCGATAACTATTGCAAATTTCAGGTTAAGGGACCAAATTTTACAACACTTGGAGAATGATGAGTTTTATACAGAAATCAGCTTAGGTCTTATTAGAGACCCGCAAGATCCTAAGTATTCAGAGTTTAGCTTAAAAGAGGATGAATTATTAAGATATCACCACAAAATCTATGTGCCCAACAACCCTGAACTCTGAAGACTGATCTTAGGTGAATTTCATTCAGCCCCATATTTAGGACATCCAGGAGTAACAAAAATATTATCTGATATAAGACCTTTATATTTTTGGAAAGGGATGAAAAAAGAGATAATCTAGTTTGTCACAGGATGTTTGGAATCCCAGAGAGTGAAAGCAGAACATCGATACCCAGCAGGTCTTTTGCACCCTAATGAAGTACCCGAGTGGAAATGGCAAGTAATATCCATGGATTTCGTACAAGGGTTACCTATGACCTGAAATCGACACAACACTATTTTGGTTGTAGTTGACAGATTGATAGAGGTTGCTCATTTTATACCAAGGTTCATAAAAGAGATTTTTAGAATGCACGAAATTCTGGAGAAAAATATTTCAGATAGGGATGCTAGGATAACTTCCAGATTTTGGCAAACATTATTTATAGCTCTGGGCACCAAGTTGAACATTAGTTCAGCCTATCATCCTGAGACAGATGGTCAGACAGAACAGGTAAATCAAGTATTAGAAGATCTCTTAAGAGTATACTGTATGGACCGATAGTACCAATGGAAAACATACTTACCCTTGGTAGAATTTGCATATAATAACTCTTACTAGTGCACCATTAGAATGGCTCCCTTTGAGGCCTTGTACGGTCGTAAATGCAGAACTCCAATGAGTTGGAATCCGTTGGAAGATCGAATCATTGTTGGGCCTAAAAATGCTTCAGGAGATGGAAGAGCAGGTAATCCAGATTCGTCAAAGGTTAAAAGAAGCTAACAACAGACAGAAAAGTTATGCTGATGCCAAAAGAATACCTAGAGAATTCTCAGTAGGGGACAAAGTATTACTAAGGGTAAAACCTCAGAAGAGTACTATCAAGTTTGGTAAAAATTCTAAGTTAGCCTCGAGATACGTGGGACCCTTTGAGGTTCGAGAAGTTGTCAACCCCATAGCTTAGAGGATTGTTTTACCACCAGCCCTTGCCAGGATGCATGACGTCTTCCATGTGTCATATCTTAAAAAGTATATTACTCACCATGAACATATGATTGATTGGAAACTATTGCAAATGCGAGAACCAGGGGTGGTAGAGGTAAGACCACTCAGAATACTCGAGGTGTGTAAGCTACGCTTACGAAATCGGGAAGTGACGTAGTGCAAGGTCCAGTGGGACCAATATGCTAAGGATAATGCCACCTGGGATTTAGTGAACCGCATTGATTCCTAAACGTTTGATATAGTTCATGACATGCTGGGATCCACGTTGCTCTTTCATATATTTGATTCCCTTTATATTGTTTTCTCCTTATATAATTTCTCTTGTAAATCCTTAATTGCTTTATCCAATCTTAAACAATAAAAGATGTCATTTCCCTCATTCGATAGGAATAAGTGCAGAAAGCAAAACAAAATGAGCTGTAATGACAACGAGGAAAAAGGTAAACATGAGGACATGGCACTCATTATAATCGATGAAAGAGTTGATGAACTACTACCAACAAAAAATAATAAGGATGAATTCATACAAGGTTTGAACAAAGACGACTATTGATTGAAAGGGAGAATATTGAATGAAGTTGACTCAACACAGTATGCAAAGGGAAGTTGGACCGAACATTAACAGAGTCCATGTTGGTATCTAAACATTCATAGTTCGAAGAACACAAGACCAGTCACGAAATATAGTGTATCTTCGAGAAAACGATGACACCAGATTAAGTACATCTATTGACAATAGTATACTTGTATAACTATCGAGTTGAACAGATAAACAATGTTTAGGCCTATATATGATTCGTTGCTTTCATCTCAGCGTTAATTGTGAATTATTTGATGGCATGCTCTATTCCATCTATAGTGAATGAACAATTATCATCATTGATATTGATATTCCAATATTTCATTTTATTAGTTCTCTTCTTGAAGTTTTGAAATATTTGCAAACACTACTTTGTTTCGTTCGCTGCGGTTTCACTTGATTAGCTATGTCATGTCTCATTACTATGATTATATGTACTATGGTTCTTATGATATTTTAAGGACTAGATAGTGTTCGTTCCGTTTTGAAGACCATCATTGTCTTTCATGTTCGATTTTTATGTCTTTGCAGCAATGATGTTGTCCATAGGTTTCAGCAAGAATCCTCAAAATGGAAGGATAAGAAAGAAATATAATATTTGTTTTTTACTGCTGACAAGTCCTCAATATTTCTGTACTCTGTATGATATATTGTTTGATGACTGGATGATCCTGTCTTCAGATTTCCTTACATTTGCAGTCTGGCTCTGATATCATGTTGTTTAACATGGATCTTTTATGCAAATGTACTAATATGGCCATTGTTATTGATATTTTCCAAATGCAGATTTGGATCTCATATAAATTTGAGAGGAGGAGACATGTCTCATAAAGAGACATGACTCTATGGTGTAATCATCACTTAATAATATTATATAAACTTAAATAATAATATGTATAACAATATATATATATATATATATATATATATATAATTTTTATTTTATATTAAGATCATTTACATATCGGGTGCTCCTTAAGAGCAACATTTACAACTTATTCAAGCTCCTTTCGAGCAATCACACTAGGAACAACAATTGGAAGACCAAGAGTCACCACTTAGAATCCACTTCTTACAAATGAAACCAATACAACCAATAGAAGACCAAGAGTCACAACTTAGAATTCCACCAAGATGGCCCTCTTGGGATTTGAACCAGGGTGTCCACAATGAGAACTCATTGCTTCAACCAAGCTAAACCCCTTGGACTATATATATATATATATATATTATATTATATATTATTTTTATATATACGTATTATATACAATAATATATATTATTTAACATGGATAAGTATATATAGGAAATGATGATTTACTAATAACAATAATGTATATCAGATCAAATCAATCCAACTGAAGCTACAACTTAAACAGAAAATGCAGTCAAAATTGGGTGCCAAACTTTCCAATGTCCTTGTAGGAAAAATTACCGAAAGAAAAGGAGAAAATGAAAGCAAATATTGTAAAGACACCCTAATGTTCTGGACCAATTTATGTGCCATTAAACTCAGTGTAATTGTGTTAAACAGTTGGTTGGCGAGCAAGTTAATGATTTCTGATTCATCCTCAATGTGCAGATGTATATATTGTTTATTACTAAGAGCCAACAAGGCACAAGTGTATAAACAATTTCCAACACATGTATATTCACAAAAACAGGAGCATATCTTCCTCACAACAATTAATAGAGCAATATTCAGATTTATAATATATATAAAGCTGAAGTCAAACATCAATGTATCATGTTTGCAAAAAACCCAGTTCAGATTATACATATTTTTAAATTTTTTCATTGCTGTTTAAATATAAAAACACATACCATAAAGAGTTCCAGAATTCTATTTCAGACCTGGAATACTTCCCAGATACCTATTATAGACTTGCTACAACCTTTCTTAACCCATAGAGCCCAAACCTGTATGACTTCGCGACTATCTTTCAAGCTTTTACAGCCTGATCTTTGGTATCTATAGACCTGGTTCGGCCTCCAACAGTACCAGAAAGTATAGTCGGGTCTCAGATATTTGCAGACTTGTAGGGCATCCAGCATATAGTTTCCAGCAAATTTGGCCTCTTTTTCCTTGGTTTTTGGCTTGTACAGAAGCTTAGTGCACCATATTAATGAGGACAAGTGTAATGTTCCCTTCTAATGTGACCATCAAATATGAATATTTAATAAGGTCACGGATGTAATTAAATTGATTATTTACTATTATCCCTTAAAAGTAAATCATAGGGGAATATTATTTAATTAATTCAATGAAGTATCAAGTGACTTGATGGCGGGTTAAGTGAAATATCAATACACTTTATTATTCCGTAAGCTCAATTCAAATTAAAAGAGGGGAAATAAAAAGACAAAAGGAAGGAAAATGAAGAGGTGAGTAGAGGGAAGGTCAAAAGTCTTAGAATTTTGTTATGCACGAAGAATGAGAAGGCTGATTTGAAAATTCTTGGTTTTATGTTTTTTTTTGTCTATTGGAGAATTCTGGGAAACTTTGGCTTTCAGCAGGTTTGAGGTCAAAAACCCTGGAGCTTGAAGGCAGTGGATGAAAACCCATTGTTTGTTGGAGATATTACTCAGGTGTCTCACTTGTGCTTCATATTCATATCTGGTTATCTAATCCAACTATAATTTCCGTGACTATGATTGGATATTTTGTTGGTCCAGTGAGATTTAAATGCAATATTCATATCTCATTTTAGAATTTCTATTTCGGCCAAGTATTTTATAATTTTCAGTATAATGTTCTGGTTAAATTGAAATCAATTGTATGCTAATTATTTGTTTGAATTCCCATGGTAAGAATCTGGTAATTATGTCGTGGGGAGATATTCCAGTGGTATCTCCTGCCAGCCCCTGAGGGTTCAGGAGTAATAGAACTACATATGGAGTAATAAAGTATTTGCAGTCCTGAAATGTTGAGGTTTGATGCAGAGAAATAAAGAGATAAATGTTTATGAGATGTCTAAATGTTTGAGATTTATGATTTTGCTATAATTTTAAAGTTGGCCCGATAAATAAGGTATAATCGCGTTTTCAAAGAAATGTTTAATATTGTTGAGGCTGTGATTTAATTTATCTGAAGACTTAAGGAGAGCAGCAGATGTTTGAGTGGGGTTGATTGAACAAATTAAGGACATTATAATAGTTGCTAAAAAATATAAGGTTGCATTTAGCGACACTTATATTTGATAAAAGTGAAATCTCTCAAAGGGATGATATAGTTATTTCCATGGAAACATATCTGTGGATAAATCAAAGGCCAAAGATTATACTGTGTGATTGAATTCAATGGAATGTTGCAAGTGCCTGGATGGAGTGAGGATGTTCTGGTTTGAGATGAAATTGATGCCTCTATGTGTATGGTTGATTATCTTAATTTTTCGATTCTTGAAGTGTTGTTTCATTGCAATTCATTTAGTCAATAACTATTCCCTCAACATATTTCTAGCCTCTCAATCTTGTGCAATGAAACAAGATTTATATTTGTGAGAAAGAACCAGAAACATTTGAGTGGTTCTTCAATACTTTAATTTAGTTCCTTGGCTTTGGAGTTTCAAGGTTTGCATTCTATACGTTTGTCCCTTTCTTTCTACAGAGAAGAGTTAGAGTCGGCCTGAAGTTGCAAGATAATATTTGATCACTCTGTGTCCCCTCGATATCAAGATTCTGGAGCTTACCTTTCAACACTATCGGTCATCTCCAATGCAGGGAATCATTGGTTTCTTTAGCTGAGGGATTGTAGGCTGACAACAATTTCCAGATGCAAGTATATTGGTGAAGTATGGAGGAAGAACTAGTGTACAGAGCACAAACTGCAAACATATGATTATCGTGAATTAAGAATGCAGTCATTTTGCCTGAGTTGCAGTTGAGTATTAAAATTTGAATCAGTTGTGGTGATTAGCATCACCAATTCACCTGAGACTTGCTTGTACTACTACAATGAAGACTGACATATGCTTTCACTATTTGGCACATAGATTAGTCAGCTATATAGGTTTTATGACACACAACTGCTGTTAGCTGTGGAGTTTGTACCCTATGTTAAATTTCTGATGCAAAATAGTCGTATCCTTCTCTTGAGTCTTAAAACATTTGGTCCACTGATTAGTTAGGGAGGGAGGATAAAGGAATATATTAAACCTTGTCGAAAAACTCAACTATGAACAATTGGTAATGAATTGAAATTCTATTTGTAGAAGCAATATCCTTCTGAATACCTAGATATCTGTACAAATAATAATAAGGTCCAATCCCGTATTAGGATTCAAGTAGAATAGTCATTAATGTAACAACCACTTTTCTCGGGTCTTAACTAACAACTAGCAAATCAAAGAAATACAGTTATTACTTCATATTCATAGGGAGATAGTTATATCAGTTATGTTCATGGAATGAGATTAATGGTTACAATTAGTTAAACAGAAATTTCATAACTAACAATTGAAGATACCCTCAATGAATTTAACACGAAATTTAAAATCTACATACCGTAGAATTCAAAACCAAAATCTGTCTAGGGATGCTTCTGCAAAACCCAGGTTAGCCCATAAATACTGCTTAGGAACAAATAGATATACCACTTTATCGAAATGACAAATACCATCAAATACCACTATCATTTAGGGCCTCAAATACCAATGTATCAATTAGGGCATCAAATACTAGTGTATCATTTAGGGCATCAACTACCATTGTATCAATTAGGGCATCAAACACCACAACATCATTTAGGGCGTCAAATACCATTGTATCGTTTAGGGCATCAAATACCATTGTATCATTTAGGGCATCAAATACTACTGTATCATTCCCTTTCTTTCTATTGCTAACTATGGCAATGACATAGAGTTAGAAGATTAGTTCATTTTCATAATTCAACATAAATGAAAGACAGAAATAACAATCCATTAGATAAACCTATCTCTTGCATATAGATATACTTCATGTTCAGTTGGAAGACCAATTACATCGATGAGAAAAATTGTTTTCATCAAAGGAATTAACTGATTCAATGATATAAATCAATCCATCATATCTTCTACTTGCAAAAACATCATAAAAGTAAAATACTTGTTACCAACAAATGTTTGAATGCATAACTCATCTTTGTCTGGTGCATGTCTTGGCATCTTGTGGAGAGGGGAAACATTATTAGGGGCTTAACCTAACAACCGCGGACCCTCAAAATATTCCCACATAATCTCATCTGAGAAAGGCCCTCCCTACCTGGAATAGACATGGAGCACCTTGACCATCCACTAAACATCCTGGTACTTAATTCCATCACTTGACTTGGCAACAGGTTACATATGGGACAAACATGAGCTTACTTGGACGTTCTTAGAGTGTAATTATATATATTATCATGTTTGATAGTTCTGATTTTTGTTCTTCTTTTTGAAGGGATCTTCTCCACCTCTTCACCCTCTTTCATTGGTCCTTCCAACCAAGGTGAATCCTTGGTGATTGATCATGCTGCTAAGCATGGAATTCTTGCATTAGTAGTATATTGTTGACTCTCAGCTGAAATCATAGAATAAGATCTTTCACAGACGTACATAGAACTGTTCTTTATGAGAGTCACACTTGTGCATTTCGACTCATTTCTGATTGTTAAACAATTGGCATTTAATCATGAAGAAAGAACAAGAAAGGCCGACAGACCTAAGCCGAGTACTTATACTCCACTTGTAACATTGAAACATAAAATGATTGCGGAACAATGACAGTTTTAGATTTATCAAGATAAGTATTGGCATCGATTTCTGAATAAGAAGAATGAAAGTAAACATAATCGTGATACTCAGCAAATCCTGACCGAGTGGCTCAAGCTGTTTGAATTGTAGAGAAGATGCTAGAAATCTGGTATGTAAAATCTCGTGAGATAAATGAAGCTCGATCTTTTAATATAAAGAAAACCGAGAGGAAAGAAAAGTTGAATGCCGTCCTCAACAATGTGAGAAGTTTTTAATATAATGTCGTGGCCCAAGGTGGCGGTTTTAGAAACAAGATCTTCGATTTTCTTGAATTCACCGATTTGAAGAGAAGAGGCGCCAAATGTACTCAATGTCTCTCATAGAGATTTATAGTTTTAAAACAAATATCAAAGGGCTCCTTTGAAGAGTCATTAAATGAAGAAAATCTATAATTATATTTATATATATATAATTTTCAAAATGGTGCCATCATGTTATTATTATGTCCAAGGTAATATCTTTTAAAAATACGTATATCTGTCTACGTGTGTAATTCAGAGGATTATGATTTATTCTAACCTTATATCCTCTCAACATATATGCATGTATATATTTATATGCATGTTACTAGAGACGAACTAGAGATTTACTATCATGGTGGCATCATACATTTATATACATATATGTGTTTATATATATATGATGATGATGAAGAAGAAAAATGGAGACGCCATCATAGAACAACAAAGGTAATGGTTTTGAACGTGAATTTTGATAATGATAGCTGTATATTTTATATGTTTGACCAAGTAGCTCATGGTATTGTCCAATGTATACTCTTGCTTGCCTAGTCGTTTACCATGAGCCATGGTGATTCAAGATTCATGCCTATTTGCTTCGTGATGATAGTGCCCCCATGCCCAATTCTTTTCTAACGATGCTTCCACCCCTTCGACGTGCTCCCGCAGGGAATTCTCAACGATTATATCATATTCCTCACTATAATAACAGTTTACCATAACAAGTTATTATTCATAAACCATCATAATAGCTAACCATCAATCTACTTCCCATGACAAATAACCTTCTAAGATTTCAAGATAATCGTATAATAGCATCATAATGATTAACTGACATGTTATCTTCATATGAAATTATAATGATTAACCATCTTATCATTTCACATGATCATAACAAATTTTAACTGTCAATTGGCTTCACTTGAAACCTCAACGGCTATATGAACATTTTAAATTGGGTAAAAAATTGGGATGTAATTAAGGCACAAAGTCTGTTACCAGATACTCTCAAACTTAATAAAAACACTTACAAGTCAAGCCCAAAGTCTTCAACTCTAAGTAATTGCAGCCACTACTAACTATTTGAAGCCCAAAGTCTTCAAACATCTGGATTGAATTATAACTGTGAATGCAATAGACAACTCAAAGTCTAGACGATTGAACTCAAATTCCTCTTGAACAAAGCAAAAAAGCTTACAATCAACTTAAGAAAATGTCGTCACATAACAGTTTGGATTGACACAAAGTCTTAAAACAACTTGCCTCTTCTATTGAAAGAAATTCAAATCTACATCTAAGCTCAAAGTCTTAGAGTGCATTTACAAAATGGCAGAATTTTCTTGCATTGCCATAAGAAAAAGATTATAATGAGCACCCTCCTTTATTTATAGGTGAGGGGTTGAGAAAAAGGTGGAGAAAGAAGGGGGAACCTTTAACTACCCTTGACTTATTCAAGACTACAAAGCCTAATGCACTTGTAGTCTGCTTACATGTTACAACTTTGCATGTGATATTATCAAATGCAATTACATCTTGTTTTCACATTACATTGTAATTTGTCAACAAAACTACACCTATTTATAAAGCATTTGAAAATAACTAACTGTCCGACAAGACACAATTTCTACTACATTGTCCTTTGTATGGTCTTCATGCTGCTACAGGATGCCCAATGATTGATGCATTATGGTTTGGTGAAAACATCTCAAATTGGAATATGACTCTTTATCGTTGATTGCTTAGTATTGATGACATCAACAAATCGCCTTCTTGAAATCAGTCTTGAAAATCTTCGATGTTGTTGTCATTCCATTTTTCACCTCCTTGCATT
This sequence comes from Cupressus sempervirens, assembly GCA_028749045.1. NCBI lineage: Eukaryota > Viridiplantae > Streptophyta > Pinopsida > Cupressales > Cupressaceae > Cupressus > Cupressus sempervirens. The sequence continues at coordinate 442,270,710 of CM053791.1, forward strand.
AGCATAGGAAGATTTCTCTTGTAAGTGGGGGTTTTAGATTCATTACAAGTTATTTTAGAAATTAATTACTGCCCATAAACGGGTTTTAGAAGTCCATTTGCAACCTTGAAAAAAGCATCAAAAGTGCATGTAAAACACTTACAAATGGTCCTTTTGGTTCACATTACATAATGGGGAAAAACCTTGATCTTTTTATGCAAAACAAGTTTATAGATGGGATTTTTAATCCCAACTGCATAGGAGTGTTTGGAGCTTTTCTTCATGAGGGGAAGAGCTTGCATTGTTTCAGAAACAATACAATCAAAATTTTGAATCTCGAACCATGTAGGATGTTGCAATACTGCTGAAACATAAATAACTAGCACCACTTGGAACCAAAATGTGAAGGAAAAGATGCTTGAACTTTGAAGGAAAATTCCAAATGTTTGCTGGTTTGAATTTGGGAAAAGATCCCCAAATTTCAACTATACATGCAATCGAGCTTGACCAAATCTCCCCAAGAATGAATGGAAAACTCAATCCTTCTTGAATCTTTGATGAATGACCATAAATGAGAGGAAAAATACAAAGGAATAGCAACAAGAAAGAAAGACTCTAACTTTCAAAAATGTGATGGAGTTGCTCTGATATGCAATTCCAACAAAAAAATGGTGCCCTAGAGATGGAAAATGCACTATTTGTGGATGAATATAAGTTTGAATGTGTTGTTTTATGCCCTAGGCGGGCTCCTTACTCCAAAATGCAGGTTTTAAATGCATCCAAAGATTCCTCCAAATCCATTTTTGAACAAATAATGCCCTAGATGGGATTTAAGCTAAAAAACACAGCTTCTCTTGATGCTATAACAACATGAAATGCCCAATACAAGTTTCTTGAATGTGAATGCAAGTCAGATCATGCATTTACATAGACTCGAAAACATGTATTTGCATTAAAGATTGCCACCTATATGCCTTGAACAAAATCACAAGTATAAGGATAATAAAAGCACATTTTTAATGAGTCTCTACACATGCATTCTGAACAAATTGCATTGCATATAGAGGTTCCAAACGACTTTTGCAATAGTAATTACATATTCGTTTTAACTAAAAATTGCCACTAGTGGTGTCTAATATGAAACACATGTATAAAGAGGTAATGAAAATGTGTTTTGATTAGTCATTTGCATATGTGTCTTGGCTAGAATTGCCACCATGCCCTTGCATTGACTAATGACGGGCTTTAGGAGGAGTCTTACATGTGTTGTAATTCATATGAAAACATGTAATTGAGACAAAAATCACCACTTTGCAATTAGTTGGGCTTTTAGAACTAAAACGCATATACTTTGGGTATGCAAATCATTCTAAAATCATCACTATTAGTATAGACGGCCTTGTGATTGCCAAATGCATGTATTTGCAATGTGCATGTTACTGAATTTTTACTTACATGAAAATTCAGTTTCATTTCAAAGCAAAAGATTTCACAAAAGTGTATGTTCAATTCACGTTTACAATCAGATATTCTTTTTTGCAAATCCTTTCTATTGTAAAACAAAAGATGAAGCTAAAATGTCCTTTTGTATTCATTATCAAAAGATGAGTACAACTCATATATACATATGATGAAATGCAACTAACATGCTGAATGTACATGCACCTCTCACACAAGGGCTGTAAGAGTAGCCTCTATTACTCTACTACTAAGATACTACCTATTCTATACAAATGTAATGAACATGGAAAGAAGAAAAATATAGGTATGTAAAGGTCATGGGTAACCAGTCATTGCCTGTGGTAAATGATTGATTGTGCATCTTCTTGTTTGCTTCTTCTTATCAGCTTCCGTGTACCATGCCTCCAAAGCTTCAGTTGTGTCCTGCAGGAGAAAGAGAAATGAGTTAGATCCAAAGATCTAAGCAATGCCAGTACCTCCTCTTATACATACATATCCTATCCTAGTGGCATCTTGTACATTGGCATAGAAAAGGAGAGATAAATTAGCAGGAGATCATAAATCACATGCTGTAATAACCCCAATAGGTTATAACTTCTTCCAACACCAAAAATCTTTATACTTCAATTGTTTAACATTTCGTCAAACACTTTGCAAGCAAGGGTCCTCTGACTGATATAACTTTTCAAATTGCTGCAGTGATTCTTGTTTGGATTTGCCTCAAAGAGAATGCTTACAAAAGACTCCAAAATGTCTAAACAATGACCTAACAAAAATATGCAACTAATTTTGGCAATAGTGAATGCATATATGAGTTCTAATCATGAAAATGATCACCTACAGCCAACTGATATTTTAACAAATAGTTGGTATGCAAGCTAACTGGCTGATAAAAAATGATATATTGATGCTCAAAGACAACTATTAATGACCAGCAATTGTATCTCCTTAATTGAGAATGAGTATCCAATACAATATTCATACTAAGTTAGCCAAGACTCTTGGCATTTACAAAGATATCAAAATATGATCATTGCTGGTAAAGTAATATGCACCTACAATTGTCAATGAAAACTAATGCAACACTAAATATCTAACTTCAATACTCCCCTACAACAGTACGCTAATCACATGCATGATTAAATACAACTAAAGCCATGGATTGCTGATACCATTGTGAGGAATGTAAAAATGAATGATGTATCTATTAATGAATGATAGGTTTGATACGAAATGACAATTACAACAGCACTCTATAGTGAAAGGCAACTATGAAAATACACATCAGACCTGGCATATGAAGTCGCCTTAGAGAATAGATGTATTGCAATACCACTGAACAGAAAATAACCTCCTCAAGTGCCCAAGTTGTGCCTCTCTAGCTGCCGCCCCTGATTGTAGATGGCTGTAATAATTTTCTTTGCTTTTTCGAATTTGCTTTTTCGGATTGCTTTTTTTTTTGGATTGCTTTTTCGGACTTGCTTTTTCGGCTTGCTTTTTCGGTTTTGCTTTTTCGGCCTGCTTTTTTCGGACTGCTTTTTCGACCTGCTTTTTCGAACTGCTTTTTCGGCCTACCTTTTCGAACTGCTTTTTCGGTCTGCTTTTTTGTACTCAAATATTTTTTCTCAATGTAGCACAAATAGAAGACTGAAGTATCTTCCTCCCAGCTGCAATAATTCAAGTGATATTTCACACCCTCAAAATCGCGTACCAATTGAGAGTTTTCGTTCTCAATGGCCACAAATATTTTTTCTCAATGTAGCACAAATAGAAGACTGAAGTATCTTCCTCCCAGTTGCAATAATTCAAGTGATATTTCACACCCTCAAAATTGCGTACCGATTGAGAGTTTTCGTTCTCAATGGCCAGTTGTGACTATTGCAGAAACCCTAGGCTCCACAATGCACATCAACAAACATCAACATCAACAACAACAAATCTGGATGATTAGAATGAAGCCCGGGGTGCCTATTTATTCTTTTTCCTCCACTTTCTCCAGAAGCTTCTAGAACATTATTTTGTTTTATATATTAAGTGACTTTATAAATTATTTTATAATTCAAGTTACTTTATTAAATTAATTAAATATAAAGTTACCTTTTAATATTTATTTATTTGATAACTTTATAAATAATTAACTTAATACCACTTATTTATTTAATTAAAATAATTAATTAGTCATCCTCATAAAATATTCATTATTTTGGACAACCTAATTAATTAAATTAATTAAATCAAATTGCCTCCAAAATGGGGACATGACACATGCATATATCAGAAGTACGAGAAAGAGTCTGCATCTAAATCAGCTGAATGTAAATATCAAAGGGACATGCATCTTGCTTGAATCCTTTTATTTATTTTACAATAGTGGGTCATGTTCATCAAAGTACCAAATTGAAGTAGTATTAAAGGGATGAGTTTATACTTGAAACCTTTTACTGCACAGTTTTCTTTTTAACAAGTGACAAAGTACAACAACATTCTTAAGTAACAAAACAAAGATATGTGAGATCAATCCACAACATGAACAGAAGGGTGAAATGGCAAAACAGAGCTGAAGAGTGTAGGGATGATGGAATGCCTCAAGGCTGACATAGGTAGGCATCTAGTTGACAACAGATAATCAAAATGCATCATTCTCCGTGAGAGAGAAGTTTGAGGTGAAAGCCTTTGTTCCACCCACTGTAAATGTTCATGGTGGATGTCGTGTGAATTACTAAATGAATGTGGAAACATCATGGAAGCTGATGATCTTTCCTTGATGTTTCTATATTGTCTAACCTCCTATCATGATGGATATCATATAGTTGATACCTATGCAGATCATGATAGACTATATCTTGTAATTCAATATATTCGGAGGTGCCATACAATCTAATGATATTTGTATGGTATACATCTTGTAGTAAGATATTCGTGGACATGTCCTACAATATGGTGAATATCTTGTAGTAAGATATTCGTGAATATTTTGTTACTTTGGGGGAGGAGGACGCAACGATTCAAAAGGCTTTGGGGTTTGTTAGAGGGCCTGATTTTGGGGATTGGGCGCACAAGATTGGGGTATTACAGGTTAAGGATTCGAGTCCAAGGGCCTGTAGGCTTTGTGGGCAGCAGCAGGAGGAGCAGGAGCAAGATACCCAGTTCAGGAAATGGGACAAGATTGGTTGGTATGCAAGCTGTTGGTGCTTTCTCTGATTGAGGCCCGAGTGTTTAACAAAATACCTCTGCAAGTAGATTACCCACCACAAGACACGATTTTATGTGAACTGTTTGACAGAATGTCGGTTATAGTATTTGCTTTGGTTTATTCATATACGAATTAGTTTTGTTTATTCATTTACTGCGTAGTATTGTTTTGAATCATGAAACCTCCACCCAATCCTACAACACTACAACAGATAGTTGACCGCTTGACATTATTGGAGAAGGATAATGCAGCTCTGAAAGTCACAACTCTTTCTCTCACAACAGTTTCCCAAGGTCTCTTAGTGCAATTGCAGAAGTACGAATCAATGAATCAAACTCTCTAGGACACTATTCACTCCCTATCTCAATCATTGAATGATTTGAACTAGCAGGTTGTGGTTAATTCTTCACGCATCCAAGACCTCTCTGAAACTTTTACCACACAAACAACAGACATTACAAAAGATATCAGCTCCATTATTGAAGACTTTGGGGATATGGGAAACCTCAAGAACAAGCAGACTGAGCTTGTTAATAAACAAACATCGCTTTTGACTGAAATAGAGCAGCAAATTAAAACTTGGGCCCCCAATTGCAAAAACTCCAACACTACGCCTCTACCTGAGGTCGAAAAAATTGTCCAAGAGAAGTTGGCAGAGGATCGAGTTAGGCGCTTCAAGGAACTCAACCTTTGGGTGAGAGGTCTTCCTGCGTCCTCCATTGATCCGCTCCCCACAGTCTACTCATTTCTTAGTGAGCAATTGGGTATTTTCGATATTACATTAGACAGAGAATGGTTTGGACATGATGGCACCCTTTTTATTAGGTTTCTCTCACTGGCTGATCGACTACAAGTTCTTAGGGCAAAGAAGAAGCTCTTCCTTCTTCCCACAAAGATATTTCTCGATGAGGACCTCACAAAATCACAGGTAGCTAAACTAAAGCACTCTAGGAGCCTCGTGGTAGAAGCAAGGAGTAACGGGAAATGGGCAGTAATAAGGAATCTAAAAGCAATTATTCGTGACTCACCTCCCAAGGGTTGGGAAACGAGACATACCCAAGCCAAATGACAGTTTGAGCACCAACAATTGGGCAAGTATAAGCCCTCCATTGGCTCTCTGCTTGTCAACTGTTGGAATGGCAATGGCATTCTCTGGTCTTTGCCAGGCTTACTTCATGATGTAGTTGGGTATGCTGATTTGTTGGTTGTTACCGAGACTCATGAGAGTCATGCTTGGCCCCTTCCAGGTTGTTAAGTATATTTAACCAGATAACCTACAGGTCTGAAACTGCAGACCATACTACTTCTTGTCTTAATAAATCTTTAGGTTGGCATTAAGATTATATATATTTTCATAAAGGAGCTGGCGACTTCTAAGGAAGCAACTTTATAATGCTTAACTAAACTAACACATTGTTAGTTAGATGTTATTATATTTATCATCCAAGATCGCCGACATATAGGAAGATTAGTTAATGCTAGTTTAGGAAGGGATATGTCCCTTTGAGGGACATACCCTTTAGTAAGGATATATAAGGAGGATATTGGTGCAGTTAGAGAACACATAGAAACAGTTAAGTTTGCTCTTCTAAGCACCAATATCTTGCAATTAATATCAGAAGATACTCTCATTCAATAAAAGGTTGATCATTCCTTATTATATCAGTATTATAGAAATTTGTTGTTCTTCACATATTACACAATTAAGGTCATTTCCTTAAGCAATATCATCATACTGATCTATTGCAGACATATATAATTTCGGATCACATATATATGTGATAAACTTCTTATAATAATTAGATTATTAAAAGACCATTCTCAACTTCCAAGGATTGAAGTAAAAGTCTGATTCAAAGGATACAAAACTTGCAGAATCTTTACATGGTATCAGAGCTCTGGTAGTCGAACCTAAGCTCCGCAAAATTCAATTATCAGAATCCATATATATCTAGCAACTATCTTCTATCTTCAATGGCATACACAATCAGACCCGAGGACAGGTTTAATGCTTGGAAATTCAGAATCATGATGATTCTTGAAGAGAACGATGTAAAACAATTTGTTGATGGAGCATCAAAACAACCTCCAGTTGAACCTCACAAATCTATCTAGAGCAGAGGAAATAGAAAAGCTATTCAAATCATCTTAGATGGAGTTAAAAATGATACCGTACCTATGCTTACAAAACATCAAACTGCCTTTGATATGATGAATGCATATGAAGTAAACAATGCAACTAGGGTTCTCGCACTGAAAAGGCAATTGAATCACATTTAGATAAAGAAAGGAGAATCGATAAATTCTTATTTCCTAAGAGTAGCCGGCATTAGAGATGAACTATTGAGTATAGGAACCACTATTAGTGACACAGAATTAACACTTATGGCTATAGATAGATTGCCAGATTCATGGGAGACATTTGCACAAGGAATAAGTGTTAGAGATAATCTTCCGGACTTTAACAGACTCAAGAACGACTGTCTTCAAGACGAATTTAGAAAACTAAAGAAAGGAGGGAAACCAAAAACAGAAGATGAAAAACTTCATGTTCTTAATACAAACTCCTATAAGGACAAGAAGAAGCATTTCAAGAAGAAAAAGGGAAATCAAAAGAATGGAAAACCCAAGAAAGATCTATCTAAAATAAAGTGTTTCAAATGTGAAAAATTTGGACACTACAGATCTAATTGTTTTGAAAATTCCTAACAAGCAGCAAATTGGACAAATGTCATTAGCGAAGAAGAGACTTATGATCTTGAGAACCGTGTTTTGTATTCTTCACTATCAAATGAAATTTAAAATAAAGCATGGGTAATTGATAGTGGATCTTCTAGACATATAACGGGATGCAAAGAAACACTAGACTCTTTATCAGAGAAAGTTAACGGTGAAGTCACCATTGCTGATAATTCAGCACACTCCGTTGAAAGAATTGCAAATTGTATTTTGAAACTAAAATTAGGAAATACTCTTGTTCTTAAAGGTGTACTCTATGTATTAGGAATTAAAAGAAACCTAATCTCAATTACAACACTTGAAGATGATGGGCACAATGTTGCATTCGTGGATGGCAACGTATTAACTTGGGCAAAGAACTCCTCCATCAAGAAAGCAAAGTTAATTGGTCAGAGAAAAGGATATTTGTATGAATTGAATACAAAATCTAGTCGATCTATTCAAGCCCCAGTTCATGAAGCTGCATATATAAATGAAATATGGCACAGAAGATTAGGGCATCTAAATTTTAAAACTTTATCAACTATGGAGAAGATGGTTACTAGATTACCTAAACTAAATAAAGACCATCCTAATATTTGCAAGGGGTGTGCTCTGGGTAAGAACACCAGAAGTCCCTTTCTTGATAGTACTAGGAAAACAAATAATGTACTAGAACTAATTCATTCAGATTTATGTGGACCTATGTGTGTTCCTTCTCTTGGAGGATTCTGGTATTATATCTTGTTCATAGATGACTTTTCTAGGAAAACATGAATTTATTTTTTAAAATGCAAGGAATCAAAAGAAATTCTACAAAGATTTAAAGAATTCAAAACATTAACTGAAAACTTTTCAGGGCATAAAATTAAAACCCTTAGAACTGATAACGGAGGAGAATATACATCAAACTTGTTTAAAAGGTTTTGTAAAGAATCAGGGATTAAGAGGGAGTACATTGTTCCTTATAATCCAGAACAAAACGGGGTAGTAGAAAGAAAGAATAGGACAATTATAGAAGTTGCTAGAGCTATGATTTTTGATCAAAATCTAGAATATTATCTTTGGGCAGAAGCCTTTTGTACTACTGTATATATTCAAAACAGAAGCCCTCACTCCTATCTTAAAAATAAAAGTCTTGAAGAAGTATTTACTAAAGTAAAACCCAATATAAGTCATCTTAGAATTTTTGGGTATCCTGTATATATCCATGTTCCAAAAGAAAAGAGAACCAAGTTAGAACCCTTTGGGAGGAAAGGTATTTCTGTAGGGTATAGTGAAACATCTAAGGCATATAGGATTTTCATACCTGGAAAGAAAAGTATTCTTACATTCAAAAGAGCCATAAGTTCTAATGAACGTTCTCCTTTATCTAGTTCTGAAAGAATAGTGAATCTGGGTCCCAGAGGGAGAACTTAGAAGAAATCGAAGATGAAATTCAAAATATGAACCTTGAAGAAAATGCAAAGAAAGGACCACTTTGGGCCATCAAAACAGTTGAAGCAGCTCAAGACTTTGCTGCACCTTCCGGAACAGTCAGAGAAAGCAAAAGGCCTAAAAGATTCTCTAGTTATACAACAAACATGAGTGATTTATCCAAAACAGAACCAACCAATCCCTCTGATGCTATTAAACATCCAGCTTGAAAAGAAGCCATGATAGAAGAATACCAATCTATTATGAAAAATGATGTTTGGAAAATTGTTCCAAGACCTAAAGGAAAATTTGTTGTTTCTTCCAAGTGGATATTTAAAATAAAGGATGATGCTGATGGTAGTATTGAGAAATATAAAGACAGATTTGTAGCCAGAGGATTTTCTCAGAAAGAAGGGATTGATTATGATGAAACCTTTGCTCTTGTTGCCAGATATACCTCCGTAAGAGCAGTCTTAGCAATTGCTGCATCAAAGGGATGGAAGGTACGTCAGATGGATGTAAAAACAATATTCCTAAATGGAAAGATTTTAGACGAAGTATATTTGGAGGAACTTGAAGGATTTGAAACTCATGATCCTAACACTTCTGTTTGCAGGCTGAAGAAAGCTCTCTATGGGCTTAAACAGGCTCCTAGGGCTTGGTATGAAAGGATTGATAAGTATCTCATTGACTTAGGATTCTCCAAGAATGAAGCCGATCCAAATTTATATTATAAAAGAGATAAAAATGATGTGGTAATTCTGATACTGTATGTTGATGATCTACTAATAACAAGTGATGATCATCTCAAAGATTAGTGCAAGAAAGATTTAACTAGAGAATTTGAGATGAAAGATTTGGGACTCCTTCATTACTTCTTCGGACTGGAAGTGTGACAAAATTCTGACAGTATCATACTTAATCAAGGGAAGTATACATCAAACATTTTAAAGAGATTTGGAATGCGGAATTGTAAACCTATGTCTTCTCCAATGGAGACTAATCTACATAAACTTAAGGAAGCAGCAACATAATCACCTTCCATGGATTCTACTCTCTATAGAGAGATGATTGGGTCCCTTATGTACCTAGTAACTACAAGATCAGATATTTGCTATGCAGTTAATGCCTTAAGTCAGTTTATGTGTGAACCAAAGGAGATTCCCCTAGTTGCGGTTAAACACATTATGAGATACTTACAAGGCACTCTTAATTTTGGACTCAAATACGAGAAAGTTGACTTAGACTTACATGGATTCACTGATTCAAATTGGGGTGGAAGTGTTAAAGATAGAAAAAGTACTTCAGGATGCTGTTTCAGTTTAGGATCAACAATGATATCTTGGATATGTAGAAAGCAGTCTTCAGTAGCTTAGAGCTCCACAGAAGCTGAATACATTGCAGCAACGATGGCCTCTCGAGAAGCAGTTTGGGTGAGGAAGTTACTTGTGGGATTATTTGGGCAAGCCATGAATCCTACAATTATTCATTGTGATAATCAGAGTTCCATTAAGCTTTCAGTGAATCCAGTTTTCCATGACAGGTCCAAGCATATCGAAATTCCTTACCATTATGTAAGAGATATGGTTGATAGGAATTTTGTAAAATTGGAATACATTTGCATTGTAGATTAGACAACAGACATACTCACCAAACCTCTATCTAGAGTGAAGATAGAACACTTCAGGAAGAGACTTGGTATGGTTGAGTTGTAATCCATTTGTACTCTTTTTATTATTAATTAAATAATTTTATTTGTCAGGCTATTGACTGTTATGGGCTCCACCATTGGTATTCATTATTTAAAGAGGTGACAATCTCTGAAATAATGAACACTTGTATAAAAGGTATTATGAGAGATGTCGATCTCTTAGACAATGTACTAAATAGTAGAGTTTTACTGTAAGATCTAGATGAGTTTTAGATCGTATTGCGATGTTGACATTGCTATGTTCATGAGTCACAAATTGGACAAAGGAAGAATCTTAGTATTCTTTGGGTGTATCCCTTATTCTGGTAGATCTTAAACTCAAGATCTTGTTGTGATATAGAAATACCAGTTTCTATGAATTACAACTTGGATAAATGAAGAGATTACTCTTCAGATTTACCCTGTATATTATCACTAGTAGCAGTGATTTTTCATATCATAGGTTTTATAATATGACTTTGTATTATGTGTTCTATGATACCACATACTAAGAAGAATCAGGCAAATATAGAGTATTAATTCTTGCTTATTCATCTATATTGATGTTGCTAGATATAATATCTCTTTGTAGTATTATCAGGTTAAGAGGGAGTGTTAAGTATATTTAACCAGATAACCTACAGGTCTGAAAGTGTAGACCATACCATTCTTCTTGTCCTAATATATCTTTAGTCTGGCATTAAGATTATATATATTTTCCTAAAGGAGCCGGCGACTTCTAAGGAAGCATTAATATCAGAAGATACTCTCATTCAATAAAAGGTTGATCATTCCTTATTATATCAGCATTATAGAAGTTCGGTGTTCTTCACATAGTACACAATTAAGGTCATTTCCTCAAGCAATATCATCATACTGATCTATTGCAGACATATATAATTTCGGTTCACATATATATGTGTTAAACTTCTTATAATAATCAGATTATTAGAAGACCATTCTCAGCTTCCAAGGATTGAAGTAAAAGTCTGATTCAAAGAATACAAAATTTGCAGAATCTTTACAGATTCAATAAATTATAAAAATCCATTCAGTGATCTTTTATTCACACGAGACACTTCTATGTTTGATGGTGGACCCGAAACATAGGAAGTTTTGTTCTAGATTACTCTTCCTCTATCATGGCAACAAATCATCTGTTTTTGTCTGTTAGTAAGTCATGTATGATTGTGTGCCCGATAAAACAAGAATGATATGTACAAAATACCAAGTCATCTACTGTATCCTTTTTTGTTTTCTAGTTTTGTCTTTATGTGCTTATACAAAACAGATTCCTCCTAGTTCGACACTCGTTAAAAAATCAATTTTGCACTGATAATATTCCATTAGTTTTCACCGAAGTCTTCCAGTTTTAATGACTTTGTCAACACATATATTTGAATACATGTATGAAGTGCTGCCAGTAGACATTACTGCTTTAAAACATATAGCATACACGTGTCATCATAAGAACAAGATCCCAAAAAATTTATAATAATATGGTTAACAAAAAATATACTCTTGTAAACTAATGACAAAGCCAGTGTATTTTGTTCTGAAAAACTATTCAAAGTCTTCATGTTATTTACAATTGTCTGGAGAACACTGAAAGTTCTATAAGATCAACCACACTTCAGTTTCACCGAACATATCTTTTGTAAGGATATCATTTTGATGTGTGACTTCAATTATATATGTTTAGGTCACAAGAGCCACTATTTAATCACAAGTTTAGTATTATTATATATTTTGACATCAATCACACGTCGAACACATCTTGCCACATCATTGTTAGCAATTTCCTGACTATGATTTTGAATGCAGTTTCTAGTGGTCCCTTGGTGTAAGGGGTGCTTCACTTTCAGTGTCAAGGCCAACTGAGGTAGTATAAAAGGGGTGGTCTTCTATCACAACATTTGTAGAGGGGGGTTGCATTCCCTTTGCTTTTTTTACTTTTACTGTCAATGATTGTATTTTGTCTACGTTCTTTTCTCTCTCCTGGTGCCTCATGCTCTGCAATATATTTTTAATATTGTTGCATTTGGCATAGGTGCAACTTTTTTCCAGGGTGCACCTTGACTCCTCTTCCAAGGTATCCACACAAATGGCTTGCCACATGAAAATATAAACTATTCCTTTATACATCACAACCTTGACATTTCTAGTGGAATGCACCACCTTTTGTAAGGGGTCTTACAATATCAACATACTTCTACAAAGATGAATTAGAATGGGGTTCGATTCTTTGTTCAATATTATCTACTGAGGAAGAGGTAGATGTCATTGTAGTTCCCTTTCCTATGACAAAAAATAGTATACATATTCAATATAAAAGCAAGAGATTGAAATTTTTTGGAAAACATTTGGTAGATCTAATGGACAATGAAAGAGAAACGAAAATAAAGAGCTTTAACAAAAGCAAAATGCAAATGGAACAAGAACTTACCTCTTCCACTCATTGTCAGCTTGCAAATTTGTAGGAATGAGGCACAAACACTTAGAGAAGGTCCACAAATCAATCTTCCAACTCCTTGCACAAACAAACTCTTGCTCGACAACCAATTTTGGTCTTGCTCAAGGCAAAATAACCTATTTGCACACCACAAATGAAAATTAGAGGTCAACATAAGCCTTTCAAATCCACTTTTAGGGTTGTGGATATCAAAATAGTATAAAATTTGCAAGAAAAAATGGCTTAAGGATGATCCACTGGCCCTAGTTCAATGCAGTTCAAGCATGGTTCGATCCAAAATGGTATGGTTCTCCTAGGTCCCATTCTCCTCTGGCTTGGTTCAAATTGGGCAGCCGTGGATTGAACCCTGTCCGGACCCACAAATGGACTGGACCAAGACTACGACCCAGTTTGAACTTGGGCTTGTCTGGGGGCCAAATGGCTGAATGAGACATCATAGATTTAAAATATACAATTTTCACAATGAACGGATCCCGAAGCTTAATATTATCACCATAACCAATTAAAATACATTTGTTAGCTATGAGATCTAATTTAGACCCCTTTTCTTTATGCATGCGAACAAAGGCCTCACAACCAACAACTCTAATGTGTGAAACGAAGGTTTGACTTTTCCACGCTTTGTATGATGTTTTTGTTACCAATTTAGCCTACCTCCTAAATTGTTATGTTATGCTTGCCTATATACTATGATAGGTGTTTTAAGTTGCTGACCATACATATTACAGAATGATTTGGATGCAGAAAGTAAAGTACAAAAATCAATAAACAAGAAAAATTGATCATTTTTTATTCAAGATACAAGTACCAAAATAGTACACTTTATTGAGATATTCAAAACTGTTTTGATAAGGTACAAAGTGTTCAAATTTTAAACAGTACTTAATACAATGCATTCAGATACCACACAAGCATTCTCAGCTCCTAATTTAATATCTGAATAAACACACTGCATAAACATAAAAGTACTGAAAAAATAATGGGAAAGGCCTCCATTGCCTCAATGGAAGGATCGTTGATCTGAATGTTAAAGAAGGTTTGAGCCCGCATCTCTATCTGGGAATAGACGTGCAAAAATGTAAAAGAGGAGGGTTAGTTCATACGAACTGAGCAATGGAAACCATTCCATTTATCTCTATACTACTTAGTGTTCCTACAACGTAATTATTCAAATAACTGCATTAAAAGATGTGAAGGCAAGAGAAATATCTAAAAGCAAAGCATGTTTTATGCTAATAAGTTTGTGTCATGTGCAGATACAGGTATGAAGTTTGAGGTTGTTGAAGGATCTTGCATAAGTTACATGCACAAAGCCTTTCAACTGAGATTTGTAGAGGCCAAGACTGAGGGACTGAGGAGACTATCGAAAGGACATGCATAAACTACAAGCATGAAACCTTCTGGTCAAATCATGTAGAGGCAAAGACTGAAGACATGGGGAGACTGTTGAGGGGGCATACATAAATTACAAGTATGGGACCTTCTTGTTGAACCATAGCAGAAGATTGAAGACACGAGGAGATTGTCAAAGGGATATACATATGTTACAGGTATGAAACCTTTCAATTGAATCATGGAGGGAGTGGAAGTCTACAAGTGCATAATCAGGGATAAAGTTTTCAAGCATGTATAGCAGGAAGTAAAAAATGTATCAAATCTCAGATTTTATGGCGAAGATCGAGATATATAATGAAAACAAACTGAAAGCTACAGGAGGAGTTGAGGATGGAAAAGTGAGAAAAGTACAATTCAAAATCAGAATGTCGCTAGGAATCAATGATATAAATTTCATATGTTGAGACACTTAAGTGCATATGTGTCAGTACTAATAAACAGAATTGAAGCTGAATTTTCAACCTTTAACCTCCAATACCAAAAGATTTGTTACAAATAAATGAAATGCAGGCGTAAGTCTTTTACATTAGGGGTGTTTGAATTCTAGAAATGAACCCGCATAATATTAAAATTCAGCATTCCCAAGTTTCGAACCATAAGCCTTCATAATTTTTGGTTAGCAGAGATAGAGGAGTGTAATGAGAATCAGCATGAGAGGAAGAGATGACAATTTTATAACGTACATAATTATCAGCAGCAGATTTGAATTAAAAAAACTCTTCGTATTACAAGTTTCAAGCAGTAGATAGCTTACAGCAGAGAAAATGCCGATGAAGTAAAAAGAATAACAGTCCTAGCATTTAGAGCAGAGAATAGTATTCATAAATCAAGAAGCTTACAGCAGTAACCCCATAAACAAAGCAACAGCAGGGTCACGGCTATAATGTGAATAACCATGGAGTCACGACATCAACAAAGAGCACAAAATACCATGGAAAAGAAGACTATATGGCACAAATGGAGGTAAAAGAGCTTACAAAAATGGCAAATACAGCTGCAATAAGCTAAGAAACCCAAATCTGAAGGAGTGATGAAGCTACATCAAACATAGATATAAATCAAGAGCTCATGGCTACTTAACCAGATACAAACAGCAGTAAGAGAATGTCATTACAGAGTTGGAGAAACCCACTTACAGCAAAAATGGGAAAATACAGCTGCAATAACCTAAATCGCCGTCTGAAGTAAACTCAGCAAGGTGAAGAAGCAGCTCACTCTCTAAATAGCCAATATCTCAGAGAAAGAATGTAGAAATCCAATGAAACTTGTGAAATGGAGGAACCTGTGAATAACCATTTAGTCATGACATCAATAGCAAAAATTCCATGAAATAGAAATGAAGTCACAGAATGAAGAAGAGCACTCATGGCGTGCAAATACACCAGCAGATATGGCGTTCAGAAAGATCAAAACCCATGAAGAGTTTCTCCATGATGGCTAGAAGAAAAAAAACCACCCACGGCAGCCAATGTCTCAACCATGAGATGGAGGGAAAGAAAGGAAAATAACCAGCACTCATGGCGACCATGCACACAACCAAAGCAAGGAAGAATAATGGCATCCAAAAAATCACGGCTAGGGTTCTCAAAGCCGTTCTTCTCCTTCCAAAAAGTGCCATTGAATGAATGAAACCATACGTTTTTGACTTCCATCAATACCTTTTTTGTATTGATCAAATTAAGTTTGATTTGATATACTTTCGGGTCCATATGTAAAGCAAGTGTATGAATACTATAAAACATTTTATAAATTTTTATACATATTAAATGAAGAGTTCTATTTTTACCATTTAATATATATAAAAATTTATAAAATGCTTTATTATACTCCTCTTCTACCATATTTATCAATATTAATATGCTTAAAATTTAGTAAATAAATGATATTGATTATTAATACTTGTTAAACACATTAATATTGGTAAATATAATAAAAGAGGAATATTTGTATAAATTTTGTAAAATTAATATATCAAATGGCTATAATTATAAAGCCTTTGTTATTATTAATTATTATAAAAGGGGAAAAGAAGAAATTGGCATCACAAACAATAAGATAACTATGAAGATGGGAGTCTATTTTAAGATTCGAAGTGATTTTCAATAAAGTCTTTTAGTAAAGGCAAAGAGTACTGTTTTTTAGCAGAGATAGATTGTTTGAGTTAACTGAACGTTACATAGGGTTCATTCTCGGTTAAGGGTAGTTTGAATTTCCATGTAGTGATGGAGCACTTCATTATAGGAGCTTGTTTTATGCATATTTTGCATAATTTTGATGAGTTTCACATGCTATATATTTGGGTTGATTTTGGAATCCGAGTTAGGGTTTTATGCATGATTTTGAGGAGTTAAGAGGCAGTTTTCCAGTTATTGATCAGTTGGACAAGTGGTTGAGAGTAGTTTTTAGGGGCTTCTTCATAGTTTGGATCAGTTTTGACTTATTTCTTCTATGCATATTTTTGATATCCGAATTAGGGTTTTGAGCTCTATTTATTATAAATTCACCTCATTATGAGGCATCATCTTCTTTCGGGCTCAGATTTTTTGCACATTGCAAATTTTGAGTTGATTGTAAGAGCACTTTGTAGCAGAGGTTTTTCAACATTGGTTATACAGATTCAGCGGTTCCTTCTCATTGATTCTTGTGTAATATATGTGGATTCTCTACTTTTATGTTGTGTTCGTCCTTTATTAAAGCTATATTCCTTATTGCATGTTAGAATCTTGATACGTGTGATTGCAGGTCTATGTTTGTGTCCTTGTTCTTTTTGCAAAAAATTGGTAAAGCTTAAGTTTTCCTTTCAAAGCAGAAGATTCCGGGTCCTTGCATAGAATCACTTTTGTAGTTGCATGTTTGTCTGAGTATTGTGAATCATTTGTATCTTGGGTAATTAGTGCTAAATAAATTGAAGTTACATACAAATCATCGGTGTATCACCTCATTTAGGTTAGTATTCATTATTTGTCATTCACTTCTCATCCCTTTTCCCGCATAAAATTTAGGTTTTAGGTGATCACTATTTAGGAACCGGCCTAGCTTCTGGAGATTCATCTCTAATTTTAGGACAACCCACCACCTGAGAGAGTTTCCATGTTTCGACAGGATAGCTAGATTCTGCATCTTGCTATAGGCGTTGTCCTGATTGACAATAGTTTTATCAGGAGCAAAACATGGAGGTCTATTAATTAAAATACAAGAAATACATATAACCTCAACCCTTAAAAATTGATCTAATTGAGCAACACTAAGTTTGTTTTTGGTCTTGTCCACTAATGTCTTGTTCATCCTTTCACAATGTCATTTTCTATCTTACAATGTGTGCATGACTACAAAGCCATCTAAATTTCTAAACCAATATTCTGCTCCATGATTAAACCTTAAAACTTTTATTATTATATTTTTTTTGGTAGGTTATCATAAGGATTTTTAGCTTGGCCTGCACCAGGAGATGTCACAACTAGGGGACCTCCTCTTGAACCCAACAATCCAAATCCATGAGCACAAAGGTCCTCATGCTTGTAGGAGTGAAAGGCCCGCATGAGTCTGATATAGAAACATCAGGCATGGAAGACTTGAGTGGATTTGAGACAGTCCAATAGCAACACTTGCCAAGGAGAATCTAGATCTGCAAGCAATACACACCTACAAGGTACAATGTATGTGAGGACTCCAACCCAATGAGGGTTTGGCCCATGATTCCTTTATGCTCCTCGACACCTCCTTCATACCTCCACAACACCAACCTCCACCTCCAAAAATCCCCCACAACCATCATCACAACCGCCACTCCCCGCACGTCCAATCGAGATGGTTGCAAACTGATGTTGACACCTGTTTGGGGAAAGTGGGGATTTCAACCTTGGTTGCACCATTAACAAAGCAACCAAGTCACCATTAACAAGAACTTCAAAATATTTGAACTTGCTAAAACCTTTACATGTGTTTCTCAAAAGATAAATCCTAGTATAATGTGAGTGGTCATCAATGAAGGAGATATAATACTGTCATTTTCTAATTGGAGTAATATTCACATGATTGAAAACATCATCATGAATAGTCTTGATAATCTTTTTGCTCTAATGCTACAAAAATGGAGCTTTATTTTGTTTACCAAATAGATGGTGTTCACAAAAACTTAAATCTGCAAAATTAGAAGACAAACCATCCACCATCTTTTTATCCACAAGAGATTTAAATTGCTTTTAACTAATGTGACCAATCCTATGGTACCACAATATACATGAATCTGAGTTTTCAGGTGCATAGGTTTAGTTACAATAAGTAGTTACATTAAATTTAAAAAAGAGGTCTAAATTTAGGAGTTCTTAGCATCAAATTTCTTCAAACCAACTTATGACCACTTCTATCAAATGTTACATGAAGTCCAATATCATTCATTTTAGAAATTGAAAGCAAGTTACTTCAATCTTGGAACACGCAACATATTTATGAGACTTGACTTGACCATCAAGAAACACAAGTTTTACCTTTTCTTCACTAAGAAATTAATATGAATTATTGTTGCCAAGGAGCACCTCATCACCAACATATGTTTTCTATCAAGAAAATCACTCCTTGTGAGGAGTCATGTGATACGGGACACCTAAATCAATCAAGCACAAGTTATCACTAGCAATGTTAGTTGAAATGAGTAATGCATCATTTTTATCATTAAATGATTTATTATTAGAAGAATCTTTATAAGACTTTAGTTCCAACATTTAACTCTAGTGTTTCTAAGGGTTTTAGATTATCCTTTTGACTTAGACCTCTCCTTATTCCCCTTCTTTTATCACCTTTTTGGTTTTTTATCTCATACACGTAGTGCATCCTTGGAACCTTGGTCTATGAATTCTTTCTTATTTTCTTGCTAAGCAAAGTGGCAACAAGATCATCTAGTTTGGGATTTGTCATGAAATCTTTCAATGAAATGGTTAGATTCTTCCAAGTTTCTTTTTCTCCTTATCTAGCTTAACAATAATACTACTTAGTTGACTCAAAACTGAGATAAAATACATCTAAATTCTTAGCAATAGAGCCTCCCTTACTAATTTTAAAGAAATCTAGACTTATTGTTTGATGTAATGTACCCACTATTAGGATTAGTCAATACCTACAAAATAAATGTCAGAATTCCACAATGACAAGTGTAAACATACTATTCTACCCTTTAACTTAACCCAACCTTAAAGACATCTCTAGATCAGGCTTCCTAATCCTTAGTTATCCCGTTGTCTTCTCCAGAGTTCACCCCTTAAGATTCTTCTTGGATTGGACATCCTCTATCCAAGGCACTTACATATGCATATGTTGACATCATCATAATATGTTGGCACATCAATCTCAGGCATGTCAGTCAGATGGAGATTATATCAATCTCACATACCAACATTATAGAGATGACAATCTCAGGCATGCCAGTCAGATGGAGACTATTAGTCTCATATACCAGCACTATAGAGATTCATTGGTCTTAGACATGTCGGTCAGATGGAGATTACTTTAATCTCATGCCAACATTATAGAGATTACAAGAGTTGTGTTAGTCAGATGGAGATTATCAATCTCTCATACTAACACTATTAGTATTTTAAATCAATCTTTTATACATAATATATTATATCAAACAATATCTCTTTAAATTATTAATAAACATATCAAATAATCTTCTATATTGTCTTTTAAGAATTTTCATTTATTAAATAATCCTATGTACCTATTTTCACATATATAAAAATTATAATATCTATTATTAATATAATGTTGAAATGAATCATTAATAATACTACATACCTTAATACGATGGGTCCATGCCATTCTTACTCATACTCCATGGTGCTTACTGTCCTCACTTTCCATTTAGTAAAGATACCTTAATTAGCACCTTATTAATAATTTCCTCCGTATCCATAATTATTCCTTTTAAGTGGAGTCTAGGTATGATTCAAATGTTTTAACTCCTCTTTCCACCCAAGCTCTCACTTTTAATATCTTTGAACTTTAAATTCCTTACTTTAATCCTTTCTTATTATCTTATTCTTTAGATTATTCCTTTATTCTTCCCTTATGGTTTTTCGTTCACTTTTTATTCCTCTTGTCTATGTGTGTGTTCTGCGCCCTTTCCAAACCTATTTATTATTTCCTTGCTGCTGGGTTTATCTATGCCTTTCAACCCATACTTATATGTGTTTGGCAAGTCATGACTTTGATATAGCCAACTATGTAATCAACGAGTATATATGATTACTAATAGTTTCATTATTCATTTGTTATGGCATCGACCCCATATGTAGTCAATTGCAAATACTTGTATTAATAATCATAGATTGGTTGGGTTATCTTGATCATCAATTACTTTATTATTATAGTATTGATTACCACTCATTAGTTATTGACTAATAATTGTCAACATATTAAATGCTTAGTTGATAGTATTGATTGTGTGTGTGTATATATATATATATATTTGATTAATATGTCTTATTTTATTTACATATTTTGTTTGTTTGTATGCTAAATAAAATTTAAAATATATATATTGTATTGATATCTTAGTATAAATGGCTCATATATTTAGATTAGGAATTCAATACATCTATAATAATCATATGTCAATAAAGGATTATTACATTTGATAAATCTGACTGCCTTTTATCTAATTGTGTCTTATGGATTTTAGAAAACCAAATCCGTAAGAAACAATTGAGTGGGTCCCAGTGCCTTCTTGTCCATCTTTCTCTAGTCCTTATCAGACATTTTTGTAGGGTTTCCTTCCTTTGAAATTGTTCCCCATTGATCTCTCTCCTCTAAGAGATCCTCTTTTTTTTGTTTCCATATCTTGTAGCATTTGCCATTAAACTTCTCTACTTTGATCATGATGCACTTGCCATGGATTCTCTAAGAACACTTGGATCTGCAATTTAAAAAAAAAGAATATTCATGCTACAACCACAAAAAACCTAGCATTGCATGACTAGTGTCCCATTGTACAATCTAGTTAAGATTTCAATACCAAATGTTGAAACAATAGGGTAAATGTAGCGATTTAATTTGATTATGCTGTGCCTAAGCCAATGAATTTTATCAATGAGATAGTGAATGCAAGTAGAAATCAACACATTCATAAAATGTGAACTAGATAGATATCTGATCTACATGGAGGAACCCTTGCAAGGAAAAATCTACCCCAAAGAGATCTAAGCTTTTATTATTGTAAACAATGTCATAAATTAATACAATACATTTATCCCTTTGAATATAGTTTGACATCATGCAAATCTTTGCAGACAATCCTTTCAACTAATTATCCCATGCATTCAATCAATAGCTAACTTGCTGGTTTGGGTTAGGGTTCAGATACAGGTTTGAGGAACCGTTTTGTTGGTACAACAAGATTTTGAAATGGGGTTTGGGTTCATTTGGGCATTACAAAATCATGTAAAAATTACATACACGCACACATGCAGTTATAAGCATGAATTGAGATTAGAAAGTGGCATGGTATGATTTAAACAACAAAAGCACCATAGACTTGTAATCATAGCATCATGATCATACCTTCATAGCATCATATACTTCAAGCTCAATATCAAAATATCAAAATAAATATTATGTTCAAAAAATAGAAACTGGTATTGTCACCATTACCCAGGATTCTACAACTAGTAAAGTATTTGTCTAGAAAATTGTTTTCCTAAATTAGATCACTAAATATTAAATACACAGTTCAATAATTAAGTGCAATAGATACCTTAAAAAAGTATCTGTCAATCTATTTTATATATACTGTAGTTTTATTTGATAGTCAATATTGTATAACCAGTAATGAAAGAAGAAGAAAGGTAACTGTTTGTTGTCATTATATATTCAGTTGCCTCATTTGGACTTATTAAATCCACAGATCACAAAAATAGCTCTGGGCATAGAAATGTTATTAGAAATAGCATGGGCTTATTATAAGCGTTGCAAATAATCGTCTTCAGTTTCTTGAAGTCATCAATATTCTACAGAAGCTTGAGAGGGCCATTGTGGTCGAATTCAGAGGCCTCCTCTGCCGCCCTTGACAAGTTTGCGAGAAAAGAAGCTGCTGTTTTTGGCATTTTTATGCCCTGGTTCGCTGTCAATCTGCCCAAGTAAGCCCAGCCTCATTTTCGGTTTGTCCCGGACGACTGGTCTGCCTGGGAGTGAATCATGGCCAAACCCAAAGTTGAACTTGTTTAGTATTTAACCTGACAATATACAGGTCTGAAAGTGCAGATCGCACTAGACCTTCTTACCTTAAATATAATTGGTGTTTCCTTGAATGATATAACCTTTTAGAAAGCCGGTGACTTCTTAGAAACTGTTTGGTATTGGTTAACTAATCTAACACACTTTTTTAGTTAGCATAACATGCCTTACTAATCGCCGATTTCTAGATAGGATTTTATTTGTTAAGTTAGGAAGGGACATGTCCCTTTGAGGGACAAATCATTTAGCACCAATATTTAAGGAGGTTATTGGTGCAGTTAGAGAAAACACAGAAATGATTAAGTCTGCTCTTCTAAGCACCAATAGCCTGTGATTAAGATCAGAAGATACTCTCATTTAAAAGGTTGATTATTACTTATTGTATCAGCATCAGAGAAGTTCAGTGTTCTCCATATATTACACAATTAAGGTTATTTCTTCAGCAATATCATTACACTGATCTATTGCAGATATATGTGTGTGTGTGTGTGTGTGTCAATTTTTTCAATAATCAGATTATTAGAAGACCATTCTCAGCTTCCAAGTACTGAAGTAAAAGTCTGATATAAAAAGTATTTAGAATTTGCAGAATCTTTACATGGTATCAGAGCTCTGGTAGTCGAACCTAGGCATTGCAAAATTCAATTATCAGACTCTATATATAACTAGCAACTATCTTCTATCTTCAATGGCATACATAATCAGACCCGAGGACAGGTTTGATGGGAAAGAGCACTTTGATGCCTGGAAATTCAGAATCATGATGATTCTTGAAGAGAACGATGTAAAATAATTTGTTGATGGAGCATCCAAACAACCTCCAGTTGAACCTCACAAATCTATCTGGAGCAGAGGAAATAGAAAAGCTATTCAAATCATCTTGGAGGGAGTAAAAAATGATATCGTACCTATGCTTACAAAACATCAAACTGCTTTTGATATGATGAATGCATTACGAAATGCATATGAAGTAAACAATGCAACTAGGGTTCTCGAACTGAAAAGGCAACTGGATCACATTCAGATAAAGAAAGGAGAATCGATAAATTCTTACTTCCTAAGAGTTGCCGGCATTAGAGATGAACTATCAAGTATAGGAATCACTATTATTGACACATAATTAACACTTATGGCTATAGATGGATTGTCAGATTCATGGGAGACATTTGCACAAGGAATAAGTGCCAGAGATAATCTTCCGGACTTTAACAGACTCAAGAACAATTGTCTTCAAGAGGAATCCAGAAAACTAAAGAAAGGAGGGAAAATGAAAGCAGAAGATGAAGAGCTTCATGTTCTTAATAGAAACTCCTATAAGGGCAAGAAGAAGCATTTCAAGAAGAAAAAGGGAAATCAAAAGAATGGAAAACCCAAGAAAGATCTATCTAAAATAAATTGTTTCAAATGTGAAAAATTTGGACACTATAGATCTATTTGTCCTGAAAATTCCAAACAAGTAGCAAACTGTACAAATGTTATTAGAGAAGAAGATACTTATGATCTTGAGAACCGTGTATTGTATTCCTTGCTATCAAATGAAATTTCAAATAAAGCATGGGTAATTGATAGTGGATCTAATAGATATATAACGGGATACAAAGAAACACTAGACTCTTTATTAGAGAAGGTTAACGGTGAAGTTACTATTGGTGATAATTCAACACACTCTGTTGAAGGAATTGGAAATTGTACTTTGAAACAAAAATCAGGAAATACTCTTCTTCTTAAAGGTGTACTCTATGTACCAGGAATTAAAAGAAACCTAATCTCAATTACAACACTTGAAGATGATGGGCACAATGTTGCATTCGTGGATGACATAGTATTAACTTGGGCAAAGAACTCCTCCATCAAGAAAGCAAAGTTAATTGGTTAGAGAAAAGGATATTTGTATGAATTGAATGCATAATCTAGTCAATCTATTCAAGCCCTAGTTCATGAAGCTGCAAATATAAATGAAATATGACACAAAATTTCAAAACTTTATCAACTATGGAGAAGATGTTTACTGGATTACCTAAACTAAACAAAGACCACCCAAGTATTTGCAAAGGGTGTGCTCTGGGTAAGAACACCAGAAGTCCCTTTCATGATAGTACTAGGAAAACAAATAATGTACTAGAATTAATTTATTCAGATTTATGTGGACCTATGTCTGTTCCTTCTCTTGGAGGATTCTGGTATTATATCTTGTTCATAGATGACTTCTCTAGGAAAACATGGATTCATTTTTTAAAATGCAAGGAATTGGAAGAAATCCTACAAAGATTTAAAGAATTCAAAACATTAATTGAAAACTTTTCAGGGCATAAAATTAAACCCTTAAAGTTGATAACGGAGGAGAATATACCTCAGATTTGTTTAAAAGGTTTTGTAAAGAATCAGGGATTAAGAGGGAGTACACTGTTCCTTATAGTCCAGAACAAAACGGGGTAGCAGAAAGAAAGAATAGGACAATTATAGAAGCTGCTAGAGCTATGATTTTTGACCAAAATCTAGAATATTATCATTGGGCAAAAGCCTCTTGTACTGTTGTATATATTCAAAACAGAAGCCCTCACTCCTATCTTAAAGATAAAATTCTTGAAGAAGTATTTACTAAAGTAAAACCCAATATAAGTCATTTTAGAATTTTTGGGTGTCCTATATATATCCATGTTCCAAAAGAAAAAAGAACCAAGTTAGAACCCTCTGGGAGGAAAGGTATTTTTGTAGGGTATAGTGAAACATCTAAGGCATATAAGATTTTCATTCTTGGACAAAAAAGTATTGAACTTAGTAGGGATGTAATCTTTGAAGAAGATCTTGTACTATGTTACCCCAAGTTTCTGGGACGGGGGAACGTGGGGACGGGGAAACAGGTTTCTGGGACCGATTTTTTTTTCTCGGAGCAAGGGCCGACAGGGGACGACAGTGGGAACAGTTATATAAAAAGTAGGGAAAATTTAAAATATACAGGGAAATCTTAAATATTCATATAAAAACATGGATAACGCATGCTTATATAAATTATAGAATCTTAACATATAATGTTTGTATTAAATAATTTAACTTTAGAGTTCAAATGAGAGTGGAAATCAAACAAATTATCAAAACTGAAACATTAATTCTATGGGATAGACAAGGGAAAGGTTTCCGGAAGTTTTCGAGTTTTTGGGATGGGGGACGTGAGGACGGGGTCAATTTTTGCCGGAAACGCGTCCCCGGGTAACATAGATCTTGCATTCAAAAGTGCCATAAGTTCTGATGAACCTTCTCCTTTATCTAGTTCTAAAAGAAATAGTGAATCTGGGTTCCAGAGGGAGAACTTAGAAGAAATCGAAGATGAAATTCAAAATATGAACATTGAAGAAAATGCAAAGAAAAGACCATTTTGGGCCATTAAAACAATTGAAGCAGCTCAAGACTTTGCTGCACCTTTCGGAACAGTCAGAGAAAGCAAAAGGCCTAAAAGATTCTTTAGTTATACAACAAACATGAGTGATTTATCCAAAACAGAACCAACCAATCCTTCTGATACTATTAAACATACAGCTTGGAAAGAAGCTATGACAGAAGAATACCAATCTATTATGAAAAATGATGTTTGGGAAATTGTTCCAAGATCTAAAGGAAAATTTGTTGTTTCTTCCAAGTGGATTTTTAAAATAAAGCATGTTGTTGACGGTAGTATTGAGAAATATAAAGCCCGATTTGTAGCTAGAGGATTTTCTCAGAAAGAAGGGATTGATTATGAAGAAACCTTTGCTCCTGTTGCCAGATATACCTTTGTAAGAGCAGTCTTAGCAATTGTCGAATCAAAGGGATGGAAGGTACATCATATGGATGTAAAATCAACATTCCTAATTGGAAAGATTTTAGAAGAAGTATATTTGGAGCAACCTGAAGGATTTGAAACTCATGATCATAACACATTTGTTTGCAGGCTCAAGAAAGCTCTCTATGGGCTTAAATAGGCTCCCAGGGCCTAGTATGAAAGAATTGATAAGTATCTCACTGTCGTAGGTAAATATGGTGTAGCCGATAGCATGTATGTCGTTGGTAGATATTGTGTAGCCGATGGGTCACTTCGGGAAGGTTCTTGTTATGTAGCTGACGGGTCCCTTCAGGAAGGTTCTTTTTATGTAGCCGACGGGCCCTTCGGTAATTGTCATGTAGTCGACGGACCCCTTCGAGAAGGTTCTTTGGAAAGTATTTATGCACCCTTTTGGGTCATTGTAAGCATTGTGTAATATCTTTGGCATATGCGAATAATAAAAAGAGTTCTACTGTTCTCATCTATTGTCTGTACGCATTGATTTCTTTACCCAGTATGGTAAACATTTGGCGCCGTTGCCCGATGGACTTGGTACGCAGGCAGACGGATGAAGACTAATGCCGAATCAGCTGAACAAGAATAAGAATAAGTTGAAGAAAAAGGACGAAATATGCACCGCGCAGGAAAAATTTAATTTTGGCACAACAGGCTGAACGTAGACGGAGATTTCAGCAAGTTACCAATGGACATAGAAGCACTAAAAAATTGTTGGAAGAGACTCGATAGCGGCTCTATTTGGTGGAAGAAGCCAAGGAGGAGTTTCTGAACTTGCATACGTCGAGGGAAGAGAATCCAGACGGAAGGGAATCAACTCGCACGACTCGGAGTGCCGAGGGAGCACGAGCGTGGAGTGAACTCTTCGTCTAAGATATACTTACGGAACAGACAGCTTCGGTTGACGAAAACCCTTCTTCACCAAATAGTGCGATTGTCGAAAACAACGCGGGTGTTCAGAACAATGCGGCTGTGAACAACGTGGGTGTTCAAAACAGCACAGATGTGAACAATGCAGGTGTGCAAAATAGTGCGGCTATTCAGAACAGTGCGGGAGTGCAAAAAAATGTAGGTACACAACAAAACCCACAACATCTAGTAATAATGGCAGGACCAAAAGAAAAGTTGCCTAAATTTGATGGTGATGGAGGTGCCGATCCAATTCGACATTGTAAAACATGTGAAACGATCTGGAGGGCGAATGGCATAACAGATACGAACGAATGGATCCGATAGTTTTCGGCCACCCTACGGGGTGTTGCAATTGATTGGTTCATTGATACAGATCCTCGGAAGTTAAACAGTTCGGATGACATTAAGGAGTTTATCGCAGAATTTCAACTCTTGCGCGATGATAATGAGATTGTAGTGGAGATATTCAATACTAAGCAGGGGAAGAATGAAACAGTCATAGTCTTCGTCAGGAAGTTGAAGGACTTATCAATAAGATGGAGAATAAGCCGGCTGATGGATTACAGAAAAGGTGGTTCATTGAAGGCCTACACCCGAAATTTTGAAAGAAAATGAAAATTGTGCCGCCACCATCATACACTGAAGCTTACAACCGGGCACTGAATTTGGAAAGTGAGCAAAAGACGAAAAAGAAGAAGAGTAGCTCCTCTGAGTCAGACGACGATGCATCCTCGGAAGAAGAAAGCAGCGATGAGGAAAATAGTAGCAAGAAGGTCTAAGTCCTCTAGAAGGACATGATTCGTAAGATGAAGGAATTTAAGAACATGCAGAAAGAAACAAAGGGCAACGAGCTATGGTGTACGGAGTGTAAGACAGAAGGTCACACCAAAGGGTCCTGTCCAAAGAACCAGTTCTGTGACATTCCACAAAAGAATGCTCCTTCAACATGAAAACCAGAGGACCTCAACAGGTGTTCTTGGCACAGGAGGCTTCCGCGTCCGGAGGGAGCGGGAACACAAGCACGGAGGGTGCCACATTCAGAGGATACATAAATAATAGATGTGGGCAAAACAACAACAATGCAAACAATAACAATAACAATGGCAACCGAAGTCGAATTCAGTATGATGCGAATGGACAATCGATTGTTCAATGGCGAGCCTGTAATTTGTGGGGCCACTTTGCCAGGGATTGTACAATGGCGAACACACCAAAATTATTATGCAAATGGTGCGGACTTGACGATCATAAAGATGCCAAGTGCTCAAAGTCTGGAGTGAATCTGATCATCGTCGGGACGGACGAAGAGGAGGTACTGGCAATCACACGGAAACAAGCAAAACTATACCCCGACCTCGCGGAAGGAAGAAGAGGCTGGAAGAAGTTCGGAAGGAAATTGAGAAAGAAACACAAGCGGAGACATCTCAGTTGAAGGATACCACCGGCACCTCAGTAAGGAACTGCGCAGAACAGAACATCGTATGATAGATATTGCAAACTGAGGTACTGGTCAAAATAAGGGATTTGTTGCTTACAATGCCTCAGCTTAGATCGGCACTCACAAATATTGCACCAATGGCTAAGTTACCAGGAGAACCAGGAAGAGGGAAGGAAATTGCTGCTGGTGGAGAAGACCCAATGTTGCTAGCACTCACATCCGGACGACATCCAGCGGTCGTCGAGATGGGGATTCTCGGAAATGTGCTGACAGACACAATTGTCGACGGAGGCTCTAGCATGAACATCTTACCCGAGGATACTTGGAAGAGGTTGGGACAACCGACGCTGTGGCCAACTACATTCCAGTTGTTGACTGTCGACCAACATGGAATCAAACCATTGGGAGTTCTGACAGCACAAGAAGTAATGATTGGAACATAGTCGTTCCTGTTTAACTTCATTGTCATCTCGCTGAAGAGGAGAGGATACGATGCTATTCTGGGCCGTGGATGGCTCCTGCAAGTAAAGGCCAAGCATGACTGGAAGAAAAATACATTATCATTGGAAAGCAAAGGGAGGAAATTCATTATTGATCTGCGCATGCAAATGGTAGGGGAAGAAGCTCTATCATCAGATTCCAAAGAAGAGGATGAAGGGAGGCAGTGTATGGAACCAGATCATGAGGGAGTCTTGTGACTGGAAGGAGGTTCAACGGACAACGATCTAGATTCGGTGAACGGTCTTTACCATTGGCAGATAGAGGACTACGAACTCTTTCCGAGCTGTAATATGTTAAAGGTGGACGAAGGTGAGAAAGAAGAGGAAAATGAATGTCCGAAGGAATACAGAGAAGCGAAAGAAGGAATGGCAATTATGGCTGAAGCTGAGGGGAAGAACATACAGTACGAACCTAGAAAAAGGAAAGATCCCATTGTATGACTGCGCAAAAAGAAAATGTTACATCGAACCACGGATATAACAGAAAGGTGCCAACAACACGGAAGACACCTCATACAGTTTGCACAGGAAACACAGAGGAAGGGTTTAATAAAAGTTGCAGCAGTATAGAGGGGAGGTGTTATTGACAGCAAGAAGGGACAGCTGATAGAGTTCATGGTACCGAGCTTTGGGAACAAATTGGGCGATATGGAAAACCGGATAGAGAGATCGTGTACCTTAAATAAATTTGATGAGCGGCAATTGCAAGCAAAAGGGGCCACGGAGGTGATAGAATAGGCGCAAAGCATGACATGATAGACACCTGAAATTGAACAAGTTCCAACCGGGACAGTTGGTGTTGACGTATGACGGACGGAACGAGATCAAACCAGACAAGTTTCACGTGAAATGGGTCGGGCCATACCAGATTTGGGAAGTGGGTGATAACGCAGCAATAAAACTATGGATGCTAGACGGAAAGGAAGTGGCCGACGCAGTGAATAGGTCGAAGTTGAATGTCTACCGTGAAAGAAATAATGCACCTTCGTGGATGAACAATTGAGAAAAGAACGATTGTAAATACTATATATATGTAAATATTGTACATATTTAAGATAAGTAAGGATAGAGTTGCAAAAAATAAAAGAAGCTAAAAAAGTGGAAAAGTCACTGTACGGTAACTCCACCGTATAGCTTCTTAAGCCTATATACTGTACGGATTTCCAAAGTCAAGTTTTTTAAAATTATGCTCACCTTACGGCTTTCAAGGTCATTAACTGTACGGGTATCAAGTTCATATGCAATCTGGCGTACGAAAATTGCAAACTGGGATGCAGTGTATGGATTGTAGGCCGAAGTACGGATTTTTGAAGACATTAGAACCTGCACCGTATGGATTTCTTTCATTTCACTTGGCGTACGGCTTCTGAAGGTTTATTTAATGGTCATCGTATGAATTTTCTTAAACTCTCTTGCATACACCATATGACATTCTTATAAGCTCTAAGAGGGTACGGATTTTGGGTATGGGCTGAAGCATTGAAGCCGTACGGATTTCACTTGAAATTTAATAGGTATTGCAGCCGTACGGGTTCCCAACATGAAATTGAAGATTGAATTTGTAATTTACCACTCACAGAGCACTTGGTGTACGGATTTCGAGCTTCCGAGCTTAGCGTACGGTTATGCCTTCTAGTTTGGCGTACGGATTTTTGGAGATTGCTGTATGGGTTTTTTCCCTTCTATAATGGGCGTACGGATTTCAAGAGATTGGTGTACGGATTTTAAAGTTGGAAGAGACACCGAATGAATTTCATGAAAATACTTTGCTGCCTTGTTTGCACTGTACGGATTTGAAGTCTTCTGTTTCATAGCGCATGAATTTGGGGAGTCTTTGTTTCACGTGATACAACATTTGAGAGGTCTTGTAGCTGTTCATTGCTGCCGTACAGATACTGTATGAAGTTCGAGGTTGCTGTATAGCTTGACGTCCAGATTTGGCTTAGTGTACAGATTTTAGAGCAAGGATCCTTTGTTAAATTTTATGTTTTGCTGGCTGGCATATGGCATTTTCAGATTGGTGAGAGCTTTCAAAAGGGTTGGGCAGAAGGAAGCAGTCAGAAGAGAGGATCTTAAAAAAAAAGAAAGAAAAGAGAAGATAGATTGAAATAGTTTGGAATGAGTAACGCATGATGCCAAAGGGAAGGGTAGGCATAAGCAGTTGCCAAAAAGAGTGGAATCCGAAGAAAATGACAGAAATAGTGTGTTCCATTCAGTTTTGTGTGGGTTTCGGAGTGCTAATTTGGTCTTGGCGGTGAGGGGCAACCCCGCTGGGGGCGATGCCCCCTAGATCCCCAGTTGTTGCGGCTATCAATGGTGGGAAGTGTGACCAGTTGATGAGACTTGAAGCTGCTACGAGCATGGAGTGTCTGTATACCAGAGGCACTTGGAGTATGTGTTGGACATGAGGCTATCATGGTGGATGCATAGAGAGCTCGGGAGGAGTTGATCATCCAGTTGGAGGTAGTACAATGACACTTGGCTCAGGGTACCCAGGAGTTGGAAGCAAAGAAAGCAACACAAGTGGCTATCAAGGTCAGCTTAAGGAGACAATATTGTGTTAGCAGAGGCTGCAGATGTAACATGGTTTGGAGACCAGTTTGGTGCAGGCACGAGACAAATGTGAAAGTGATGTGGCAAAAGCATATTTATCTTGTGGTACTTAGTCAGTTGATGTATTTTGTTTGTTAATTGTCTTAGATATTTTGTAATTGTCGTCCGGAGACGACTTTTTCTTTTGGGGGGGATGATGTCGTAGGTAAATATGGTGTAGCCGATAGGATGTATGTCGTCGGTAGATATTGTGTAGCCAATGGGTTCCTTTGGGAAGGTTCTTGTTATGTAGCCAACGGGTCCTTTCGGGAAGGTTTTTTTTATGTAACCAACGGGCCCTTCGGTAATTGTCATATAGTCGACGGACCCCTTCGGGAAGGTTCTTCGGAAAGTATTTATACACCCTTTTGGGTCATTGTAAGCATTGTGTAATATCTTTGGCATATGCGAATAATAAAAGGAGTTCTATTGTTCTCATCTATTGTTTGTACGCATTGATTTCTTTACCCAGTACGGTAAACACTCACCGGCTTAGGATTCTCCAAGAATGAAGCCAATCCAAATTTATATTATAAAAGAGATAAAAATGATATGGTAATTCTAATACTGTATGTTGATGACTTACTAATAATAGGTGATGATCATCTTATAGATCAGTGCAAGAAAGATCTAACTAAGGAATTCGAGATGAAAGATTTGGGACTCATTACTTCCTAGGACTGGAAGTACGATAGAATCTAGGAAGTACGATAGAATTCTGACAGTATCATACTATCAAGGGAAGTATACATCAGATATTTTCAAGAGATTTGGAATGTGGAATTGCAAACCTATGTCTTCTCCAATGGAGACTAATCTACATAAACTTAAAGAAGCAATAGTAGAATCACCTTCCATAGATTCTACTCTCTACAGACAGATGATTGGGTCCCTTATGTACTTAGTAAATACAAGACCAGATATTTGCTATGCAGTTAATGCCTTGAGTTAGTTTATGTGTGAACCAAAGGAGATTCACCTAGTTGCGGTTAAACATATCATGAGATACTTACAAGGCACCCTTAATTTTGGACTCAAATACGAGAAAGTTGACTTAGACTTATATGGATTCACTGATTCAAATTGGGGTGGAAGTGTTAAAGATAGAAAAAGTACTTCAGGATGTTGTTTTAGTTTAGGATTAGCAATGATATCTTGGATATGCAGAAAACAGTATTCAGTAGCTCAAAGCTCCACAGAAGCCGGATACATTACAGCAGTGATGGCCTCTCGAGAAGTAGTCTAGCTGAGGAAGTTACTTGTGGGATTATTTGGGCAAGCCATGAATCCTACGATTATTCATTGTGATAATCAGAGTTCGATCAAGCTCGCAGTGAATCTAGTTTTCCATGATAGGTCCAAGCATATTGAAATTCCTTACCATTATGTAAGAGATATGGTAGATAGGAATTCTGTAAAATTGGAATACATTTGCAGTGCAGATCAAACAATAGACATACTCACTAAACCTCTATCTAGAGTGAAGATAGAACACTTCAGGAGGAGACTTGGTATGGTTGAGTTGTAATCCATTTGTATTTTTTGATTATTAATAAAATAATTTTATTTTGTCAGGCTATTGACTGTTATGGGCTCCACCATTTGTATTCATTATTTAAAGAGGTGACGATTTCTGAAATAATGAACACTTGTATAAAAGGCATTATGAGAGATGACGATCTCTTAGATAATGTACTAAACAATAGAGTTTTACAATAAGATCTAGATGAGTTTTAGATCGTATTGTGATGTTGACATTATTATGTTCATGAGTCACAGATTGGATAAAGGAATAATCTTAGTATTCTCCGGGTTTATCCTGTATTTTGGTAGATCTTAAACTCAGGATCTTGTGATATACAAATAACAGTTTCTATGAATCACATCTTGGATAAATGAAGAGATTACTCTTCAAATTTATCTTGTATATTATCACTAGTCGCAGTGATTTGTCATATCACATGTTTAGTAATATGACATTGTATCATGTGTTCTATGATAGCACATACTAGGAAGATTCAAACAGATATAGAGTATTAATTCCTGCTTATTCATCTATATTGATATTGCTAGATATAATATCTCTTTGTATGATTATCAGGTTAAGAGGGAGTGTCAAGTATTTAACCTGACAATATACATGTCTGAAAGTGCAGATCACACTAGACCTTCTTACTTTAAATATAATTGGTGTTTCCTTGAATGATATAACCTTCTAGAAAGCCGGCGACTTCTTAGAAACTGTTTGGTATTGATTAACTAATCTAACACACTTTGTTAGTTAGCATAAGTTATAACATGCCTTACTAATCACTGATTTCTAGATAGGATTTTATTTGTTAAGTTAGGAAGGGACATGTCCCTTTGAGGGACAAATCCTTTAGCAGCAATATTTAAGGAGGTTATTGGTGCAGTTAGAGAACACACAGAAACAATTAAGTCTGCTCTTCTAACCACCAATATCCTGCGATTAAGATCAGAAGATACTCTCATTTAAAAGGTTGATTATTACTTATTGTATCAGCATCAGAGAAGTTCGGTGTTCTCAATATATTACACAATTAAGGTTATTTCCTCAGCAATATCATTACACTGATCTATTGCAGATATATATATGTGTGTGTGAACTTCTTCAATAATCAAATTATTAGAAGACCATTCTCAGCTTCCAAGTATTGAAGTAAAAGTCTGATATAAAAAGTATACAGAATTTGCAGAATCTTTACAGAAGTGGACTAGGATCCACACCCAGTTCGAACTGAACCAGTACCAGGCCGTAGGACCAGCGAATATGGTAACTTAGATAAATAGAGAAGTTGTAAACAAAAAACTACCAAAAGTTGTCTAAAGTTGCATGTCATAAACTACAAGTCATGACAAAAAAGCAATGCTCATTTGGTCATAATCAAGTATCTTAGAATACTATGCAACTCATCTTACACTTTTTTGTGTATCATAGATGTCAGATTTTATTATAATTGTCAGATTGACCAAGGTCTGAATCAATGCTTATGTCACAATTACTAAATTCTGAAGATGCTTTTTACCTCCAAGTTTCGATTTTTTTTAATAAACCTCCCTAATCAACATCTTCTTACTTAACATCCCAAGTATCCCAAAGAATAAATAATGCCCCATCCACACATGGGCACCCCATTTTGACCACTCCATGCTTGGAGGTCATACTTTATTTATTGTCGACATAATTAATAATAATAATAAATTAGGATGTGGATTGCAAGGTGAATGTTACCCCTTATCCTAACAATGAACAGATGTTAGTGGGTAGGTAAATCCCATAAGACCAATAAATAAAAGGGCCCTATAGAGACATGCCAAGTGTTCAATCTTGATGGTCATCTCCTGCATGCTTGTTCAAAGAGCAAGAGATCAATGAATCTCATGAGAGATTCCTTTTCCTATTCAAACATATCAAAAACATAGAAGAATTCTTAGAAGGTATGAAGTGCATGTAGGTATGTAAACCAACTTTTAAATGCTGTAAGTAGTACTCTCGGTCGGAGTTTGGAGGGAAAAATAATGACCTTTGGAAGGTCAAGTACAAAACTAACTTGTGATGCCCAGAAAGAAATCACCTTTAACCTTTTCTCTCAACTCAAAAGACAAACTAATTTAATGCCCATGTCAAACATATGTATTCAGCCTAAATTAATTTACGTTATATTGTTTAAATATAATGTAAATATGGTTTACTCAAGCTTAATTTTTCAACTTATATTGTTTTGGGATATATGCTCTGACTAAATAGGCTTAACCTCTTCTCATGAGTAATAAATGTTGTATAAATGCTAAGTTACCATGTATAGATGTCAAGCTGTTGTGTTGTTGTTCTTGCCATCAAGGTTAAAACCCATTAGAATGAGGTCCCCCATCTGTGGCCTCGCTGTTCATAGCTCTGGGTCAAAGCCTTTACCCTTCTTTAAAAAAAATTAAAAAAATCCTTCATGGAATCCAAGACGCAATGAAACCAATAATTTCAATTTTGGAAGAGTTTTTCTCTACAAGGTGCTTATGATCAAATTGCACAAATCTACCTACAGATGTCTGAATTTTGTTAAAATGCAGCAGTTTTTATGTTAGAGCTCCCAACCCATTCATTTTCAAGTAGGTGATGTTTTTGTTGTGTTTTTTTAAGGTAGCGTTTTTGTTGTTTGTTATAGTATGTGACATTTTCTGTTTTCTTTCCAATATTCAACAACAGAGTTTTTTGAGTCAGTTCTCATTGACTTATATTTTATGACCAGTGGTTTATAGAACCCGTCTCTCATGAGCATGAATGATCCACTTGCACTTATTGTATCTAGGTGATGCTCATAGAGTTGAAGCATTGGAACTCTTTGGGAAGTAACCCATCCAATTACTACTTTGAATCAAACATTGTTAACTACAATGTTTTCCCCAATATTAATCCCACTTGGATTGGTACCAAAACTGCAACAAGTGTTGTGACTAATGAACCATTTATCATAGAGCTTCTTATCTCATTCCTTTTCCAGTAGGTGGTGTTTTTCCAATGTTAATTATGTGATGTTTTTGTTTTCAAGATCAATTGTGCAGTTTTTAGAGTCAATCTCGTTGACCCTATTTTATGAGTAGTGGATCATCGTTCGCAAGAACCAATCTTTCATGAGCATGGATCATTTAACACTCCTTGTATCTACATAATGTTCATAGGGGTGAAGCACAAGGATTTCATGCAAGGTCACTCATCCTAGTAGTGCTCTACTTGAAGTGCATTTAACCATGGAGTTTCCTTCAAGATCAATTCTTATTTAACTTGCTGCCCCTTTTGCAAAACCTTCAATAAATATTGTGCCTTATAAATTGTTCATTATAGAGCTTCTTAGCTCATTCATTTTCATAAGGTGGTGTTTTCATAGTGTCAAACTATGTGATGTTTGTTTTTTTCCATTCTACGAGGTTTTTGATTACATAGTTTTTTGAGTCAATCTCTGTTGGCCCATATTTTATGTGTACGTTGACAAGAATCCATCTCACATGATCATTATGTGTGGATTGTGTAATATCTTTTTTGCATGTTCTACCTAGAGGTCGACACTGCAACCTCAATTGTTGAATGTGTACCATCCCCTAAATTTGGCTTCTTTCATGGGCTTTTTGGCTTCCCTTTTTGCATGATCAAAGGAGTTCAAGAGTTCTCTGAACTTTGAGCAGACGTATCCTTGATATTACCAAATAAATTTTTATTCAAACTTGACATGGGGATCTGACCGCATGTTTTAATCATAAATATGTTGAGCAAGGGAATGCAGTAATGGCTATTTTTTCTTAAGTAATGAATAGAGCTATTTTCTGAGATTGAGAGTGTTGTCCCTACTTCTGCAGGCAGATCTTCCACGTGCATATGCCTGTGTGGATAGCAGGATATTTGATGTGACAGAGTGGGTTGCTTGCCAGGTAATCAATCAGCTCTGTTTGTGAAATTTTTAACGACTTGACATGTTTTGATTTCCAGTTTCCTATAAATTGCAGAAACTAATGTCCTTGTTAACAGGTATATTCTCCACATGTAAACTGTATTAATTGTACATGTTCCTATGATCTCCAAGAAATTTCTAGATTTTTTTCTCCCTTCTACCTGCTGGTACTCATGGAGCATTTGTCAAAACTTCATATTTTTGCTTGCTTGTATGAGATGTGGTTCTGCTATTTGGTGTGTGCCTAAAGTAATTTGCTACTTTTTGAGAATATTGTAGTTGATTTTTTGGTCTTATAATTTATGTAAGAAAATCAACTAATGTGCTCCTATTAGAGCTGGAATTTAAATGATTTTGATGGACTTCTATTGGGAAAAATATGATTAATTATTAACTGAACTGGGCTTACATATAAGTTTAGTAGCACCATCCAAGTTTTAAACTATTTTTCACTTGCTTCTATTTTTACAGTTATATGACACTAGGCATTATAGTACATTAGCTCCTGGGGATCATTGTATTCCCATTCTTGAAATTCTTGGCTCCATGGGGTTATAAAGGACTTCTCTCTTAATAATTGGGAAAACACTGTGGTGCGCCCTGGATCTAAACCATTTCGTTAATCACTGCTTGGTTGTGAATACCTTATTTCAGTTGGACCTTTGGCACTGTGTTGCTGACGATTTCTTATAATGGTTCATAAAATTGAGCATTTAGCTGGGGGAATCTTTGTGTTCACATCTAGGGCTCTGCTATAGCAGTACGCTTGCTAATGCACATTGAATATTCTATAAAATTTCATTTGATCTATCTATTGTTGGAAATTAGAAATGTCTTACTTTATTTACACGTCAAGTTCTCTCCATAGGAATATGGTAAGATTTCTATTACTGTTCATATGAACTTCATTGGCCTTAGATCCACACAATGCTCTTTTTTTGGACATTCCACTTTCGATTTGTTTTTTAATTTTATTGGTATTGTGAAATCACTGAAATGGATGTATGGTATTATTTCATTATCTTTGTTATGGTACATTGGTAAAGGTATCTTGTGACCTTGTCTCAGATTTTAATGACTTAAACATCCTAGGTTCCATTCTCTTTATTTTCCTTACCTTTACTTGCATGATTGCAGTACAGCAGGGCAGCCAGCCAAAGTGTAATGAGCCTTGGGTAACCCTATCAATCTCTGCTTTGCTCATGGAATTTACACTTGCATTTGGAGGGTTCATCCTTGTAGATAGAATACATAGTTTTTTCAGTGGAATATAGTCAAAAGTTAAGCCTCGAGTATTAACACAATTCACCCTATAGCCAGATGTTCAATGGCCTTGATCACTGACTATATAGGATTGGAATCTGGCAGGTTTGCAGGATTTCATCAATCAGGCTGATGCTATTATTATTGCCCCTATAAATATTGTGCTATATGGACTTTGGTCCATAAAATCTCCTACTGTAATCAAAGACTTTTGGCTAACCATATAGATTTTTTAACATTCTATATTTGTATTTCTAGTCGTTGCCTATTGTTTGCATTCCTCAGATGACTCATTGCTCTGATTTCCTGATGATATTATTTAAGAGTGCCTACAATTAATATCAGGATGGTTGATCTTGAGTCTTAAGCATACAAGATTATGTTTCAGGCAGGAGAAAACACAATTTGCTTAAATATTCCAGCTAAACATTGCTTCAATTAATTTACAATAAATCTACATTCTTCAGGCATAACGATAAATTTTAAATGTGGTGTGTAAAACAATGACAGCGAAAGTATACCTTTGAGATCTAGCTTCAGCTTTAAAACCATGAAACATAAAAACATATAGAGAATATCAACCATGTTAACGAGGAACTCATAAATATGTTTGAATTCCTTTCACAAACTAAAAAATTATAGAATGTTAACTGGGCTCCTACATTGAAGTCCCAAAACATTTCCCAGTTAACAGGAAAGGAGATGGGAAAACATAATCCTCTACGTTCATTGAACAAAGAACCTTTATGCAGGGGAGAGGTACCAGAGGGCATAGATACAAGAAAGTTGTTAAGCTCTGTACAAAAAGTAGTCTGTAAAATAAGAACTTAAAAGGTATTCATTGCCAATAGAAGGCTGCAATTGACTCGAGAAAACTGCCTGTGGATTGGAAGTCACTCTTTTGAGACAAATACTTTACTTGCTTTCCTAGGTACATATTCATTCTTTGAATCTTTCCAGGCACTTAAGCTTTCATATGGATTTAACATGGTCTGCGACTCTTGACCATACTTGCAGAACTTTTTGAAAGATGCAATTTATCTCAATTAATATCCACTTGGCATTTCTGCCAATTTTTCATCTTTTGTCTAAATCATTAATCAGTCAACCCAGTTTTTTGGACAAAGAAGTGTGATTTAATCAATTTTTATTCCTAGTTGAATCACAATCTTTTGGGAATAATGAGTTTTTGGAATCCAAAAAGTTGCAATATTTGTATATAAAACCTCCATTTTGGTCAATTCTGGTCCTCCTTTCACTTTTTTCCTTGAGGGCAATTTCAGGATGTTTTCAAGTACATCGTAATCCTAACCTTTATCCTAGATTAAATTTTTCGTAGTCAAATTCCAATTTGAATGACCAAATCTTTGGTTTGCGAATTGTTCTTTGAAAATCAAGTGAATTATACATCGAATACTTGGTTGTCCAAGTCGCAGAAGAGAAAACTGCATGTCAGTGATGTAAATATGTCAGTTGCAGACCATCCTTAGAGGTTTTTTATATTCAAAAAATCCAGAGCACAAAGTACCAATATAATTGAATGTGCTGTATGGTAATTAATGAATTTTTGTCAGTTGCTTTAAAATATTTAACGTTCTCATATTTTCTGAGAAAAAAATGATATTGAAGTGTTTATGTTTTGGAACAGGGGATGAAATGTACACCGAACACTCATAAACCAACTTTCCAGGTAAATACTAATGTGATGGGTAAGAGTCCTGCACGTGGGCGTTCTCAAGGATACAAAGACACGGCCTGTGGTGGAATGCCTACAAACTTAAACGAAAATATGACAGAGGAAGAGTTTTTCGAGTGGCTTGCAAATGCAATGGCAACTGGCATATTTGACAGTGGTGATGGTGCACAGGAAAAATCTAACATGGAGACTAATAGTCATGCCAAAAACAGCAAAAAAAGAAGGAAGGGCAAGAGACAATTCTAAAGAGCAGTTTCAAGATGCTTGCATTTCATTTTTCTCATACCCACTGAGTTTGTGGTTAGATCTTGTGTAGTTATTTATACACATATAGGATACAAATACCTGTATTCCAAACCTTGTAAATTCAACGTATAACTTGACTTATAGAGGAAAAACGTTTTGCTTTGTGCTCAGTAGTTCCACTCTTTGAGCCGCCAGGAGGCTTCCTCTAGTGGCAGCGAAGTTCAATGTTAACATTTGGCCTTCTGAAAAATAATTGAGAGTTACATGAATGTATAATAATTAATAAAAGCCACAAACAAGTTGTTGACGTATTATAGCTTCAGTCGGATACTTATATGACTCACTTGTAGATATAATTATGATACGTATCTAAAGTTTAATATGAATTTATAAATTAGAGATTATTAGTCCCTGCCTATATAAGGCAGGAACTGTTGTTTGTGTTTGACCCGGTCCTATTTGTTTTTTCCACCAAACATTAGTTTTATAAAGTTTTATACTGTATATTTTAAAATTCATTTAACAGAAGAAAAATCTTTTTTCTCATTGGTTAAAAATTATTTTCTTCGGGATAAAATCTATTTTTCTAAATTGAAAAAAATTGGAAAAATACAATGATAAGATTCTAATTAATGCTCATGTCAGAACTAAAATGAAGAGATAAAAATGCAATTAATGTTCTTCTCACATTTGATTTGATATTTTATTAATTTGGAAGACGAGGCACCAACTTTCTTTTTAGTACATTCGCTTATCTCGCTTTTCTAGTCGGTTTAACTTTTCAATTTATGAAAGTGTCTCTCGCTCTATTATCAAGCTAAGCTGTCATACAATGTTTCTCACATTGTGACATCGAATAAACTAATTGTCAATCTTAAACTAATGCGACGGTCAAATAAATCAAATCTGATGCCTATAGGCTTGGAATTTGACGGTCACCCTTGCTTATCATACGATTTTGCAATGACAGCTAAATTTTTTTCTTGTCTTTCATTTTACGTTTTAAGAAAAAATTTGATTGTCAAATTCTTACATTTTAGTTTTAACATAATTTAAAAGATCATTTTAAATTTAAATATTTTATGAATGAGAATAATAAATATTAATTAATAATATGTACAAAATTCTTAATGAATAACTTAAAATTATAAATTAGTAATGTATACAAAAATTTCAAATAAAAAAAAGGTTTCTAACTTAGTAATATAAAATACATAAAGATAAATTTTTAAAATTTATTATATTTTTATTTCAACAAAGATTTTAAATTAATATAAATATGCAAACATGTCTAAATAGAAACATATATAAAACAAAATAATACATATTTGTCATGCATATATATTATACATATTATAAAATTATGTTTTTGTATATTATTAAATAAAATACTAAGTTGCCTATAACAAGTATTGACGGTTTACTAATAAATTCATTTGTCATATTGATGGTTCTCTAAAATTTTAAAATTTTATTGTATCAATTCATATGGTCATACAATTTTTCAGCTTGTCATATATGGTTAAAAAGTGCAAAAACGGCGAATATGGCCATCAAATTCCAAGCTTGCCTATATGGACATATTATTAACCTATTTTAAACTTCATACGTAACAATTAATTTTGTAAGAAGACTTTTATTGAAGGAGTTTGGGCAAGATTATAATTGTTGAGAAGGATTTAAGATTACACCACAAAACATTTCTACTTATGGAATGAATAAAATAAAATTACAGCACAATAAATTATAATACAAATAGTCACGATTCTGCTGAAATGGGGTCCAAACAAAACAAGAATTGGAATTGGTACAAAGTCGGCGGGAAAGATGGATAATCCTAATAATAAAAATAAAAATAATTTATTTTCATTTTCATTATTAATTTTTTTGTGTAATTCATTAATTTAAGTTTTTTTTTTAAATTTCAAATTTTAAAAATATAAAAATAATATTAAATTATAGTAAAAATATGATAAATATATTTAACTTCGATGTCATTGATTATGATCACTTTGATGCAAAATTTCTATTTTTCTTTATAAATTTCATAACATGACATTTTTTAATTTGTAAAAATAATAATTACTATGTGTTTTTAATTTTTAATGTGAATTTGCATGTAAAACATTGAATCCAGCTATACCCATAATTCAAACAATTATATAATATTTGTAAAAAATAATTTCAACCATTACATCTTACATGATTCCATTATCTAGAATTGAAGATTGGTGCTTGAAGAAATATATACCTGCATCACTTGTAACAACTGTGATAAACTTA
Source organism: Cupressus sempervirens (assembly GCA_028749045.1). Lineage (NCBI taxonomy): Eukaryota > Viridiplantae > Streptophyta > Pinopsida > Cupressales > Cupressaceae > Cupressus > Cupressus sempervirens. The sequence goes on from CM053791.1 coordinate 442,313,464, forward strand.
TGATATGTCATTGTCATTTGAAAATCTTCCACTAGTAGGCTTCCAGATAAATATTCCAAGATGATTTCCCATAACCCCAAAAGGCAGGGACTGAAGCTCTCAAAGAGCTCTTGTGTGTGTGTGTGTGTGTGTGAGTCATATTAATTAGCTTTTAAATGAAGTCATCATATAATTATGAAAACATAATTGAGCATTTGATTTATACAATGATCGATATGCAGTTATTTAGATGGAGTCATTAAGGAATTGTACCCCCCACATATGTCTCCCTGTACAAATATATAAACATGAGAGCTGCAAAAATATTGACCATAAAACACAAAAATAAACAAGTCTTCCAAGTCATATTCCAATGGCAAACATGTAAGGAGATTGACAATATTATATTCTGCTTCATTGCAAAAGACATATATGTATATTGAGACAAATATAATTGAGTTTTCATTGTTGAAATCATAAACCTTGTCATAAGTATTCTGATAGTGAATCTCAACATGGTATTAGAGCAGAGTTCATTACCAGGCTTGTGAAGTTTTTAAAATCAAATCACCAATCGGCCAACTCATTACCACGTTGAAAAACATCACTTGAAGCACTGACATCAATACAGTCTCCAAAGACACCGCGGCAAGCACAAAAGAATCACAAAATAACGACAAGGGGTGCATGAAACTCATCGAACCCATATATGGAAGAAAGCATGGCACCATCTACGGTGTAACTTATATGTACCCACTTTTAATAAAAATATAAGTTCTTCCACTATTTAATACTTGATACAGGTGCATATAAGTTGTCCCGCATCCATTGGCGTCGTGGTGTCATGGGTGTTGTACCTGTGATGGTATTAATGCATCCATATTTGCATAATTATGAAGAATGGGAATAACAACCACATATGGAGACTAGTGTCAGAAAAACTTGAATTTGTTATGCATGACAATTACACTATGACAGTTTACGGGCTATATGACTACTATTTGAAATGGCTATACAACCGACAGAATGGCTGTATATAATAATTTATTAATCATTTGGAATTTATAAAACAATGAACTTACAATTTTAATTTAATATTAAATAACAAATTAATACCCATTCTATCGGTTGGGTAGACGCTTCCACTACTGTTGAGCCCAACTATATTATGCTAGATGAATTAAGAATATATCATGTGCATACACCAACATATAATTGAATCAATGAACAATTGTAATGACTTGTCTTCTAACTATCAGACTTGGACTTGGGATTCACATGCATCTATAGGATCTATTATTTATAGAGATCTTGAAATTACATTATTGGTTGTTGTGAACATTGAATATTGTGTTCATGGTGGCATGTGGGGTGTCCTAATAGTTAGCAAGAGGTCATAGATGATGATAGATCTGTTTTAATTTGGAGGTTGTAGTATTTGCAAATGAGGAATTGGTGAAACTATGACAATAGGTCTAGATGTTGCAAAACCTGTCTTTGGATAATGAGGCTGATGATGACAACAATAAAGGCAAAAAGATACCAGAGTTTGGAAATGATTGGATTTGATACACTATAGGCTTAAGCATCAAAGACCTTAGTTGGTTTAGGTATAACATAAGATATATAGGTTCCTTTGGTCTAGAACCTATTGTCACCTACTACAATGCATTAAAGGTATGGGTATGCAAATGATCTTTTGTTAGAGAAGTGTGGGATTTATCCTTGTCAAATTTTGACACATTGTTACAACCATGACTGCCTAAAGCACTTCTTCTAGATGAAATTTTGAGTGTCAAGGTGTCTGATGGTAGAGTGACAACCTATACTGATAAAGAATTCAAGCTTCAAATTACACTTATCATGGAATGTAGGATATTGCATTTAAATTTATTGTAGAAAAGAAGAGTGGACCTCTAAAGACCAATGAAATACAACAATTAATATTGGAAATGATTTGAAACGCATAATGGTTGCAAAGTACCACATATAATCTAATATGTGTAGTCATGGGATTAAATAGTGACTGAGAACTCTAGAAAATGGAGTAAGTGGGAATTTTACATTGTGGGGAGAATAATAACCAATGTTCCATTCCCATTGTTTGCAAATGCCTATATAGAGATGTTTTCTGATTTGATGCATATGTACGCTTATTGAACAACTTATATCAAGGATGTTGATGTATAAATAAGTATTTGTTACCCTTGAGTATTGCATTTATTTACTCATTGTAGTATCTCTTATTTGTATTTCTATATGTACTACAAACAACTATTTACATTGATCTTTTCCTTCGTCTATGAGGATGTTCTTGCAAGAAAAGAAGATTGGTACATTATGCATGCTACCAAATATTGTGTAGGGCTCAATCTTATGACAGTAGCTCCAAAAAAGTTTTGATCTAGGATTCATTAGTCATTTGATGATCATGCTAGATAAATTGAGGCTCTTGAAGAAAATATCTTTGATAATTATGAGTATCCTTTTATATCAAGAGGGTGCCTGACATTTCATTATAGGAAACCTTGGACAAAGAGAGGGAGCAAATAGATGATATATTTCAATTGACTTTTGAGGATCTTGATCATATTTATTCAGAGGGAGTAGACAATGTCGAGATGGATCTTCCAATGATCAAGAAATTGTAGTAGTTAGAGGATTATTATTCATGAGATGAAGTTCCATATGTGCAAACTAAAAGGTCTTTATGCAATTTCCTAAACTGTAGATAGATACTTGGAATACTATTCATTAAGAGTACATTATCACTGAAGATCTGACAATTGATATTTTCTCAAAGCCTTCTACCAAAGTGAAGTTTGTACATTATTGATGTAAATATTTTGCTAATTTTGTGCTTTTGATCAGACTTATCAACAATATTTAGTGGTGAATAATTAACTTCTCAAACTCTGATGTAAGGAGGAATGATCAACTTTTGATCTGATCTGAAATGGAAGTATCTCCGCAATATATATTCGTTGGATATTGTTGCTTGAAATGTAATTGTGTGTTCTTCAAACTACAACAATAACATACCTAACTATCATCACTATAGGGCATGTCCCTCAAAGGGACATGTCCCTTCCTAAATCAAAATATATCTCCTCTCTAGAAATTGGCGATCTGCAAGGTAAAACATATTAATTACTAACACAGTGTGTTAGATTAGTAATGAATATTAAACAACTCCTTTAGAAATCATTGGCTCACAAGGAAGGTATAAAAATTAATGCCAATCGTATGATATTCAAGGTGAGAAGATCAAGTGTGGTCTGTACATTCAGACCTGTAAGATTATCGGGTTACATACTTAACACTCCCTCTTAACTTGATAATCATACAGAGAGATATTATATCTAGCAACATCAATAGAGATGAATAAGCAAGAATTAATACTCTATATCTGTCTGAATCTTCTTAGTATGTGGTATCATAGAACACATGATACAATGTCATATTACTAAACCTGTGATATGACAAATCACTACTACTAGTGAAAGGATAAATCTGAAGAGTCATTTAATTTCTTCATTTATCCAAGTGGTGACTCATAGATACTGGTATTTCTATATCACAATCATGATCTTGAGCTTAAGATCTACCATAAAATAGGATAAATCCAGAAAATAATAATATTCTTCCTTTGTCCAAATTGTGACTCATTGACATAGTAATGCCAACATAACAATATGATCTTAAAATCATTTAGATCTTATAGTAGAACTCTACTGTTTAGCACATTATCTAAGAGATCGTCATCTCTCATAATGTCTTTTATACAAGTGTTCATTATCTCAGAGATCGTTACCTCTTAAATAATGAATACAAATGGTGGAGCCCATAACAGTCAATAGCCAGACAAAATAAAATTATTTTATTAATAATTTAAAGAGTACCAATGGATTACAACTCAACCATACCAAGTTTCCTCCTAAAGTGTTATATCTTCACTCTAGATAGAGGTTTGGTGAGTATGTCTACTGTCTGATCTACAGTGCAAATGTATTCTAATTTTATAGAATTCTTGTCTACCATATCTCTTACATAATGGTAATGAATTTCAATATACTTAGATCTGTCATGAAAAACTGGATTCACTGAAAGCTTGATGGAACTCTAATTATCACAATGAATAATCATAGGATTCATGGTTTGCCCAAATAATCCCACAAGTAACTTCCTTAGCCAGACTGCTTCTCGAGAGGCCATTGCTACTGCAATGTATTCGGCTTTTGTGGAGCTCTAAGCTACTGAAGACTGCTTTCTACATATCCAAGATATCATTGCTGATCCTAAACTGAAATAACATCTTGAAGTACTTTTTCTGGCTTTAATACTTCCACCCCAATTTGAATATGTGAATCCATGTAAGTCCAAGCCAACCTTCTTGTATTTGAGTCCAAAATTAAGAGTGCCTTGTAAGTATCTCATAATATGTTTAACTACGACTAGGTGAATCTCTTTTGGTTCCCACATAAAATGACTCAAGGCATTAACAACATAGCAAATATTTTATCTTTCATTTACTAAGTACATAAGGGACCCAATCATTTGTTTGTAGAAAGTAGAATATATATATTGGAAGGTGATTCTGCTACTGCTTCCTTAAGTTTATGTAGATATCTCCATTGGAGAAGACATAGGCTTGCAATTCCACATTCCAAATCTCTTCAAAATGTCTGATGTATACTTCCCTTGATTTAAGTATGATACTGTCAAAATTCTACCGCATTTCCAGTCCTAGGAAGTAATGAAGGAGTCCCAAATCTTTCATCTTGAATTCTCTAGTTAGATCTTTCTTGCACGAATCTATGAGATGATCATCACTTGTTATTAGTATATCATCAACATACAATATCAAAATTATCATATCATCTTTATCTCTTTTATAATATAAATTTGGATCGGCTTCATTCTTGGAGAATCCTAAGCCAGTGAAATACTTATCAATTCTTTCATACCAGGCCTTGGGAGTCTGTTTAAGCCCATAGAGAGCTTTCTTGAGCTTGCAAACAAAAGTGTTAGGATCATGAGTTTCAAATCCTTCAGGTTGCTCCATATATACTTCTTCTGTAATCTTTCCATTTAGGAATGTTGTTTTTACATCCATCTGATGTACTTTCCATACCTTCGATGTTGCAATTGCTAAGATTGCTCTTATGGTGGTATATCTGGTACTAGGAGCAAATGTTTCTTCATAATCAATCCCTTCCTTCTGAGAAAATCCTCTGGCTTCAAATCTAGCTTTATACTTTTCAATGCTACTGTCAGTAGCATGCTTTATTTTAAATATTCACTTGGAAGAAACAACAGATTTTCCTTTAGGTCTAGGAACAATTTTGCAAACATCATTTTTCATAATAGATTGGTATACTTCTGTCATAGCTTCTTTCTAAGCTATATGTTTAATAGCATCAGAAGGATTGGTTGGTTCTATTTTGGATAAATCACTCATGTTTTCTATATAATTATAGAATCTTTTAGGTCTTTTGCTTTCTCTAATTGTTTCGGAAGGTGTAACAAAGTTTTGAGCTACCTCTACTATTTTAATGGCCCAAAGTGGTCTTTTCTTTGAATTTTAAATTTCTTCAAGATTCAAATTTTGAATTTCATCTTCAATTTCTTCTAAGTTCTCCCTCTGGGACCCAAATTCACTATTTCTTTCAAAACTAGATAAAGGAGAAGGTTCTTCATAACTTAGGGCTCTTTTGAAAGCAATATCTTCTTCAAAAATCACATACCTACTAAGTTCAATACCTTTCTGTCCAGGTATGAAAATCCTATATGCCTTAGATGTTTCGCTATATCCTACAAAAATACCTTTCCTCCCAGAGGGCTCCAACTTGATTCTCTTTTCTTTTGGAACATGGATATATAAGAGGCACCCAAAAATCCTAAGATGACTTATATTGGGTTTGACCTTAGCAAATACTTCTTCAGGAGTTTTATCTCTAAGGTAAGAGTGAGGGCTTCTATTTTGAATATAGACAACAGTACAAGAGGCTTCTACCCAAAGATAATATTCTAGATTTTGATTAAAAATCATAGCTCTAGCAGCTTCTATAATTGTCCTATTCTGTCTTTTTGCTACCCTGTTTTGTTCTAGATTATAAGGAACAATGTACTCCCTCTTAATCCTTGATTCTTTACAAAACCTTTTAAACAAGTTTGAGGTATATTCCCCTCCGTTATCAGTTCTAAGGGTTTTAATTTTATGCCCTAAAAAGTTTTCAGTTAATGTTTTGAATTCTTTAAATTTCTTTAGGATTTCTTTCGATTCTTTGCATTTTAAGAAGTAAATCCATGTTTTCCTATAGATGTCATCTATGAACAAAATGTAATACCAGAATCCTCCAAGAGAAGGAACAGACATAGGTCCACATAAATCTGAATGAATTAATTCCAAAACATTATTTGTTTTCCTAGTGTTATCATCAAATGGACTTCTGGTGTTCTTACTTTGAGTGTGCCCTTTGTATATGCTTGAGTGGTCTTTATTTAGTTTAGGTAATCTAGTAATCATCTTCTCCATAGTTGATAAGGTTTTTAAATTTAGATGCCCTAATCTTATGTGTCATATTTCATTTATGTTTGCAGCTTCATGAACTAAGGCTTGAATAGGTCGACTAGATTCTGTATTCAATTCATACAAATATCATTTTCTCTGACCAATCAACTTTGCTTTCTTGATTGAGGAGTTCTTTGCCCAAGTTAATACTTTGTCATCCACGAATGCAACATTATGCCCATAATCTTCAAGCATTGTAATTGAGATTAGATTTATTTTAATTCCTAGTACGTAGAGTACACCTTTGAGAAGAAGAGTATTTCTTGATTTTAGTTTCAAGGTACAATTTCCAATTCCTTCAATAGAATGTGTTGAATTATCACCAATGGTAACTTCACTGTTAACCTTTTCTGATAGAGTCTAGTGTTTCTTTATATCCCGTAATATGTCGAGAAGGTCCACTATCAATTACCCATGCTTTACTTGAAATTTCATTTGATAGTGAGGAGTATAATACACAATTCTCAGGATCATAGGTATCTTCTTCCCTAGTAAAATTTGTATAGTTTGCTTGTTGTTTAGATTTTCAGGACAATTAGATTTGTAGTTCCCAATTTTTTCACATTTGAAACACTTTATTTTAGATAGATCTTTCTTGGGTTTCCCATTCTTTTGATTTTCCTTTTTCTTCTTGAAATGCTTCTTCTTGCCCTTATAGGAGTTTGTATCAAGAACATGAAGTTCTTCATCTTCTATTTTAAGTTTTCCTCCTTTCTTTAGTTTTCTGGATTCTTCTTGAAGACAATCATTCTTAAGTTTGTTGAAGTGAGGAAGATTATCTCTGACACTTATTCTTTGTGCAAAAGTCTCTCATGAATCTGGTAATCCATCTATGGCCATTAGTGTTAATTTTGTGTCACTAATAATGGTTCCTATACTTGACAGTTCATTTCTAATGCCGGCAACCCTTAGGAAGTAAGAATTCATTGATTCTCCTTTCTTTATCTGAATGTGATTTAGTTTCCTTTTCAGTGCGAGAACCCTAGTTGCATTGTTGATTTCATATGCATTTTGTAATGCTTTCATCATATCAAATGCAGTTTGATGTTTTGTAAGCATGGGTACGATATCATTTTTTACTCCATCTAAAATGATTTGAATGGATTTTCTATTTCCTTTGTTCCAAATAGATTTATGAGGTTCAACTAGAGGTTGTTTGGATGCTCTATCAACAAATTGCCTTACATTATTCTTTTCAATAATCATCATGATTCTGAATTTCCAAGCATCAAAGTGTTCTTTCCCATCAAACCTATCCTCGGGTCTGATTGTGTATGCCATTGAAGATAGGAGATAGTGGCTAGATATATATATGAAGTTTGATAAGTGAGTTTTGTAGAGCCTAGGTTCGACTACCAGAGCTCAGATACCATGTAAATATTCTACTAATTATGTGCTTTTGATCAGACTTATCAACAATCCTTAGTGGTGAATAATGAACTTCTCAAACTCTAATGTAAGGAGGAATGATCAACTTTTGATCTGATCTGAAATATAAATATCTCTGCAATATATATTCGTTGGATATTGTTGCTGGAAGGAGCAGACTAGAAATGTAATTTTGTGTTCTTCAAACTACAACAATAATTTACCTAAATATCATCACTAAAGGGCATGTCCCTCAAAGGGACATGTCCCTTCCTAAATCAACATATATCTCCTGTCTAGAAATTGGCGATCTGCAAGGTAAAACATATTAATTACTAACTAAAACACCATGTTAGATTAGTAATGAATATTAAACAACTCCTTTAGAAATCACTGGCTCACAAGGAAGGTATAAAACTTAATGCCAATTGTATGATATTCAAGGTAAGAAGATCAAGTGTGGTCTGCACATTTAGACCTATAAGATTATCGGGTTACATACTTAACAATTGAAGACATGTTTGAAGTAATGGATCAAATCCTTTAGTGAGATAGAGCCTCAACATCAATAATTACATGAGATGTACTATAATGGATCCTTCTCCATGAGAGAGAAGTTTGAGGTGAAAGCCTTTGTTCCACCCACTGGAAACGTTCATGGTGGATGTCGTGTGAGTTACCAAATGAATGTGGAAGCATCATGGAAGCTAATGATCTTTCCTTGACGTTTCCATATGGTCTAACCTCCTATTATGATGGATATCATATGGTTGATACCTATGCAAATCATGGTAGACTATATCTTGTAAATCAATATCAATTAAGATATCATTTAATGGGTATTTGTGAGTTGTATTGAATAGATATATTGTGGTGGATTTAATATCCGTGGATAGGCAATGAATTGTAATGTTCTAAAGGTAACTATCATTTGAGTGATACATGTGCACATACCTTATGGACATCACGAGTACTTAGCAAATATCATGAAACTTTATATTCGTAGGCCATGACTCTTAATATCATTAGATAATGGTGGATTCAATATTTGTGAACATGCCATACAATCTAATGATATTTGTATGGTATACATCTTGTAGTAAGATATTCATGGACATGCCATACAATATGGTGAATATCTTGTAGTAAGATATTTGTGGATATGCCATACAATCTAATTATGGTGGATATCTCATGATGAGATTGTTGAAGTAATAGCTTCGATCGTATCTGATATTGATATGTATAAAAAATCTTCACATACATATATGTATGTATATGCGCACACACATATAGATATATGTAATTGATTTCCCTTGCATACTAATATCTGCAGCTATGACTATGCCTAGATTGAGCTTCATATGTAAATTAATTTGTGATTTACCATCATATTCTCACCTAGTGATTGGGTTTGAGAATTGCATGTTAATGTTGGTATCTATTTTGAAGTATTTGTGCTGCCAAATTATGTTCAGATTCAATGATTGTTATGACATCCTTTCATTGACAGTTTATATCAGGAAGTGCATATTGTATTGTGCATAACGTTGCAGTCGAATTGCCATATATTATCAACGTTCTCCATATTGGATTGCATTGTGTTTGGTCGATGTTTTTCAAGACATCATGAATTATGTTAAGGCACTAACACGCAATTAGTTAAAGTAATGGCCACATAAGGCCATGACCCTTCGTGGGTCATACCACGTAAGGGTCATGTCCTTATGTTGACATGACTATCCAATATGATATATATTGCCAAGTTATGTAGTGTAGAATCAATAACAATGACAATTCCACTTCTGCACTTGATACTTACTCATCAAACCATTACTTATTCCTAGCAAGAATTAAACACACCACAGTCAAAGTGATTATACATATCTCTGTGAAAACATATATCAACTCAATCAAATATAATATATGAATCTAAACCATTAGAAGTGCATACATCATTCTTACTGTTTAGATCAGATGAAATATAAAATTGTTCTCTAAGATTTCACATTCCTTAACAGAGATATTCGTGGACATGCCTTACAATCTTATATTACATTGAGGTTGATATTGTATCCTGCCTAGCTAAGAGGGAGTGTTGACGTACTATAGCTTCAGTTGGATACTTACATGAATCACTTGTAGATATAAGTATCAAATATTATGATACTCTATATATAATAAAGTTTAAGAATTTAATATGAATTTATGAATAAGAAATTTTATAAATTATATACCATATTAATCAACTTATAAATTGAAGTTGTCATATAATTATGAAAACACAATGAGCGATTGACTTATACAATGGTCGGTATGCAGTTATTTAGTGGAGTCATTAAGGAATGGTCAAGGGATGTCCATAGGGACGTGAATCCATGTAAAGTGGGGTCATGTCCCTTGTGGCCCTATACAAATATATAAACATGAGAGTTGCAGAGATATTGAACATTGAACATAGAAATAAACAAGTCTTCCAAGTCATATTTCAATGGGAAATATATAAGGATTTTGACAATATTATATTATGCTTCATTGCAAAAAACATATACATATATTGAGATAAATATAATTGAGTTTTCATTGTGATATTGCTATCAGGATTTAATTGTGTAGATTTGAGTCAAACTCATTGACCCATGTATGAAAAGTAGTGATTCACACATGAATCCATCTCTCATGAGAATAAATGGAACACTTAACACTCACTGGATCTAGGTGATGCTCAAAGAGGTGAAGCACTGAGACTTCCTAGGGGGACACCCATCCAGTACTACTCTAGCTTGAGCGTGCTTAACTATGAAGTTCCCTCCATAGTTAAACCCCACTCTACTTGCAACCCCATTTGCAAAACCTTCACCAAGTGTTGTGCCTTATGAACCATTCATTAGAAAGCCCGTTAAGCTCATCGATTGATAAGTAGAAGATATTTTCCACAACAAGTCAAATTGTGATATTTCTATCAAGATTTAATTGTGCCATTTTTGAGTCAAACTCAGTGATTCACACATGAAGGGATGGGTGACTTCTTGGGAGATCCAATGAGTGCTAAGTGTTCCATTACTTTTCCTTGGAAAAATTTGGTGCATCTCTTTTAAACATCTTGAACTTTTCCTTGAGTTGTTAAACCCTTGTCTCCTGAGGACCTAGACTCTAATGCCAATTGTTGGTCCTATCATAGGTCTATATACTAAGAGTGGGGGTGAATTGGTATACCCACTAGTTTCAATTTTTTATTTTTTATTTTCTTAGATCACACTTCACGCTTATCTATAGGTTAGTGTTTTCTATAACTTAATCGGTCAAGACTAAGAAAAAAAACAAAGAGTGTGAAAATAGCAACACAAAATTCAATATTTATCTCATGGAAACCCAGCTATGGTAAAATCTAGGGTGTGAAAGTTGATCCTCACAAATATTTCACTCTTCTAAAGTGCACCCAGTCAAGACTTATCCTTGTTAGAAGATTATAGAGATTTTGTTAGGTACTACTTAGTTAAGGGATTTTGATAAGACCTAGTTGTAAACTCTTGTCATGTTAGGACAATATTGGTTAAATTACTTTAGAACACAAGTTAATGTGTCACCATGTTAGGGGATTTCTATAAAGAACCTATTAGGATCCACCCTCAATGGGATTTAATGTTGTAAAGGCAAGTAAACAAAAAGGAATGATCTAACAAATAGCTACTATACCTAGCTAGGAATAGATCCTTCTTCAACTCAAAAGACATGTCTTAACTATGTTCTGCCTTCTCTTGGTTGTGTAACTTCATACCTTGATCACTTGTGTTCTTGGCTCTTCTTTCCTTTTGCACATGATAACCTTGTGTTGTTTAGGCTTGCTAGCTTCTCCTCAACATGACAACACCTTGAAGGTGACTTTTCTCTTATCACTTTTCTTCACTCCTTAAGATTGCACTCAGCGCGACTCTTGTGGCTCTTTGACTAATTAGTCGACAATCTAACCTATCCTCATTTAACTTTGCCTCCTTTTATACTTTCTTCTAGCTTCTTTTGGAAGCTCTCATATGGAAATTCAAAATTTGAATTACAATCCCTACTACTAGCCTAGATCCATGTCACAGTAGTGTGTCACTCTTAACATATGTAGCGTGTTTGTGGAGGAGTCATAGGTTTCATGTCTCCTTAATGGTTTGAAAATGTTGGAAATAATTAAAATTTGGATTCTTTTGATTGTTTCTCGACCCATTCCCCCATCACCATAAAATATGATGTTGAGTGCACTCTTTTGCTCGACATGACTAGACAGTCATTTGTGTCTTGCTTCATGGTCATCTTGCTAACCTAGCCAATCTAACTTACTAGTCTATCTACTTTACCCTTCCTCTTTGTGTCCTTTTGCTTATGCGGACTTCACTTAGCATGCTTTTTCTAAGTGGATCACTTGTGTCATCACCTCTGATATGATTGCACATCTTCGCTACTATGATCACCCTTGTGAATTAGAGCTACACATCACTATGTGTTGCCTTTCGATACTCTCCACTGACCTTGGTTCCTTTGTATGTGTTGATTTATCAATAGAAACACCTTTGATAAGTAAACCTATTGGTTTGGATATCGATTAGTCTTCAAGACATAGGTCAACATAAAGGAGAAAGTAAAGAGGTATGTTCTTAATTTTGAGAAAATCTATGAAGTAGTGGATGTTAAATTTGTTCTTCATGTTGTTGAGAAAGTTTCTTGTTCTTTATTATATAGGTGTTTATGATCCATCTTCCTAGTACACAATAATGTAAATCAACCTATTTGTTTCTTTGGTGTGATCAATTTGTTAGTACATAGTTCTCTTATAAACAAGAAATTACTCTCATGTGGAAGTAGGCTAGAAGAGAGTTTGTAACAACATAATTTGTTTTATCTAAGATCATTTTTTACATGAATGTAACCATTGATTTTTTTACATGAATAAAATGATGAAGTTTTGAGTTCAAGAGTTTGTAATTAAGTAGTAGACTTATTAACTCAAGGGGTCCCACTTGGTGAATAGACCCTAGTTAGTGTAGTTTACTTCCTACATCATTTAGTTTTAGTCTTGGAATTGGTATGTTCATGTAACCCAATGAATATATTTCATGTGATTTTTCCTGCAGCTAAAATAGATAGGGTATTCCCTGTCTAATTCAACTTGAACTTGTCTTAGCTAGTTGCATGAATTTATTCTAGTATTTCATTCTACAACTATCTTGGTTAAGTTACTTCCATGTATTGCCAATAGTGACATGTTCTAATGGTTAGGTTGTTGCATTCTTGTCCTTTCCATTAAGGTCCAAATCCCATAGGGAAGAGGTCTCCCATTTGTGGCTTCTTCATTTCATATCTCTAGGTTAAAGTGTTTACCCATCTTAAAAAAAACAAAGTTTATTAAAGCATTTATTTCATGTAGCTTGAGTTAGTATGTCTTTAGAAGGAACTTAGTGCATAAACCATGAAGACCCATTTCAAGTACACATCCCAGGGTTGATGATTAAATGATCCTTCATAACAAGAAAGATAATTTCTTAACTATGATATCCAATCCATAGGTTTAGTGATGCACCTAGTTAGTAATCCCTTTATGAAGTAAAGAAATGAAAAAGAACTAGGGTCTAGCCCTTGAGTGTGCTAATTTAGATCCTATTGTTGCATAACTTTCCCAAGTCTCTATAGATGAGGTAGCTCTTGTACATGAAAAAGAGAGTGAGAGTAATAATGTAATGGATTGTGGTCTTTTCTTTTGTTGAAGTATGATGTCAAATATAGCTTGTAATTTGAATAGGTTTTTCTAATGACATTTTAGTACTTGAGTATTATCTAATTTTAATTAAGTAACCTAAATAAGGGGATTGGTACTTACAATTTCGAGGCTTGAAAGAAAAAATATAGTCCATCAATAAGCCCATGGAAATAACAACAAATGATTACACCAGGCACAAAGGATTACTCCTAAAAGAGGGCCAAACTCATTTCACAAGAGAAGAAGAGTGTGAGTGATTTCTATGTTGTCAAATAACTATACAAGTGATATTGTTCTTAGGATCCCCAATGAAGGATACTTTGCTAGATTAGTTGTCAGAACAATGGCCAAAGTGTTGTAGAAGCTAAGAAACTCTAGCATAAACCCATTGAAGAGAAGAAGTGGAATTAGAGGGAGCAAAAGGGTCCCCCATGGCTAGACGTTGGGATAATGGGAAGCAATGGGATTTGAAACATAAGTAAGGCTTAGATTAGCAACAAATTTCTTACCCTAGCCTATAGTAGGGGCATCATCAATATATTTTGCCAGGGTTTCATCTTCTTTAATATCCTATGCAAGGATAACTTTAGTGGCTAATATTCACTAATTGGCCAATCTCACTCATCTGATATCCCAAATTTTGCTATTTTTTTTTGCACTTTTGGGTTGGCTATATCACCTACATTTTGCCAAAATTGGGTCCCATGCTTAGGCCAATTGCCAATAATAATACATAAGTATTTGTATTTTGGTGATGACTTCACCAATAGAATCTAATTTTTCTACACGATAAATTAAATATTTTTGACTACAATTTCTAAAGCTTGTCTTAATCAACAATCATATTCACCAATATTTGGTAAAAATTTAAGTTAGGTTACAAATTAAGTACATATATTTGATATGTGTCTCCATTATGAAGACTTTTCATGAAGCATTTTACCCTTTCTCACGTTGGCCCAAAATAGATTTTATTGGGGACATGTGTCTTTATTTTGTGGGTTTTCTTTAAAACTTGGCATCCTTTTAAAAGTTTGGCTCAAAATAAGATTTAGGCCATTGATTTAGGATCATCCAATGATTATAAATAATAAGGGCATTGCCCCCAAACCACCATTTAATAATTTGGAGGGAAAGTGTAGTGAAAAAATATGGCTAAATTTAACCTTAAAGTTTGATAATTAATTAGGCTTCATATAATACTAATAAAACATGTGGTTTCTACGTTTGTGTACTTCTATCCATAAATTTCATCAGTAATGAAAGATTTGTTGGGACTTTATAGAACTTTCATATGATTGAAAAAAGCATTTGCCAACAAAATTATTTTTTTCCCACTAAAAAAAATAAAATTTGCCAATAGAATTTTTTTTATACCTAGTCTAATGTTTGATTCACCAAAATGTAATACTTTTTTGCAAAGGTGGGTTTCTTAAAGTTATCTGTGATCCTATGAGTCCTAAAAGAAGGAAGTAGAGAGAGAATCAAAAGAAAAAACTCTCAAATGATCATTACTTGCAACCTTCCACTAGGTAGTAGCACCTTTTCAGTGTAAAAGAGTGTAGTCAGTAGCCATGTGCTCGATAGAGAAGCAACACCAACAATATAAGGGAAGGTCATCCTAATCTAGTACTTGATTCCATGAAATTTCTCCAACCACGAAGATCACATCCCTCAAAAGTGGTTAGAAGACATACATGTCAATTGAAATATGGGAAAAGTAGAATAACCCATAGTAGACATAGGTTCATTCACCTTCAAGAAATGGACAAGGTAGTTCCCAATGGCCTTAAAACAAGACATCTCCAAGAGGCAAAGTAGTATATTTGGAAGGAAAACCTACACTAAATGCACATTAAGATGTTTAGTATGAGGGTTGATGATGTAGGAGGATCTTGGGTCAATGAGAAATCTTGCATCAACCAAAAATATTTCTTTATTTTATGTACTAGTTTTCTATTCGTGGAGTAGTTGTTGTTGCTTGTGGTTTCAAGTTATGTGCATTTGGCATATTAATGTGGATGTGTTGTTGAACCTTAACCTAAGTGCACATAATCTAATGTTCTTTAAGTGTGGAGCTTCATGCCTCTTTCTCTGCTAATTTTTCAGCACTTATTTCATCCAGCAAACCATGAAGTTTCTTTGTATGTAATTTCCTATGATGATGTGTCACCTTGTGCAATTGAGGAACATCTCTTGGATCATGTGTGGACATATCCTTATGAGCATGGATTCTCTTTTGATCATTTTCTCATTCTTTTCTTTTCTCCTCCAATGCTAGACCTATTTGGTAATTAATTGTCTAACATGCCAACTTGTGGTCTTGCTAGCTATATAAGGATTTGGATTAGATTTAAGAATGAAAATAAGTTCTTAGGTAGAGGAAGTAAGAAGGTATCTAGACAAATGTCTTTGAGCGTTGATGTTGTAATTCTTTGTACTGGATGCAACCAAGAAGGCCTTACAACTTCACATATATATTTTATTGTGCAATTGTCTAATCAATTAGTATCTATTCATGAATAAAGTTGATTCTTTGTTGCTAGATATGTTTTTCTTTCATGTGTACTCTTGGTGAGGTGTTAGGAGATTGGAATCAATTCCCTCCTCCTACCTACCTTGCATCAAGTGGTATCAAAGCAAGGTTTCTTTTCTTATGAGTTTGGGATCGTAGAGAACCTTAATTGGATTAGTTGTAGGGTGGAATATCTTAATTCTAACCTATAAGTTGTAGAAGGCTACAATTCTTGTAGGAACTATTGTCAAGATAGTTTGTAGGAACTATTGGCTAGCTAGGGTTGGGAGTGTTTGAATTTTGCAAGATCTTGCATAACTATTATTATAATTTCTTTGTATTTGGTCATAATTGGAAAGGTCTTACAACGTAGCACATTGCATGTAATCAATTGTTTATGAATAACGAGTTGAGTTTGGTTTCATATCTTGTGTTGATGTTGTATTTCCATTGCGTGGTTGTTTGTTGGGGAACAAGATCACCTCCTAGGGATTATCTATGCCTTGCACTATGTCAGGTGGTATCAGATCGAAGGTTGATTTGGTGGGTGGTTCTTCAAGCATAGTTGTAGAGAGTTTGTGCAATTTATATTGTAAATCGATATACCTGGACTAGTGATCTATTTATGGTTGTTCATGTGAGGTGGAATGTTGTGATTTGACTTGCAGGTGTATATGAGAAATATGTTAGCAAGTAATACTAATCTATTCAAAAACAAAAGCATTAACTAGCATAAAAATCATAACATATATGAGAGACAAAGTGAAACCCTCAAATGAGAATATGAGCCATAGAATGGCTCTCCCAATGAGGATGGCCACTTGATTTAGGGATGAGTCTAAGTAAAGGATTGGTATGTATGCTCAAAACTTGCTTTATGCTTCAATGGTGGGGATGAGTAAATGACAAATTGGTAGCTTTGTGAGCTCTCAATTTGGCATTATAAGGGTATGGTTGATGGCTTTTGGTTCTCAAACTAGCATTATAAGTTTGGCTTAAAGGTTGTGATGATATGGCTTGGGAGGGGATTCAATTTATAGGCTAAGGGCTTGAGAGATGGAGGGCTAAGATGGAAGGAAAGGAAAAATCTTATGGAGGGCTTAGATTGCATGAGAGGAGAGCAGATGGATTGTGCTTCCTGACAGCCAATTAGGGAGTGACACATGTCACAAGGTGAGTGGATGAGTCAAAAAAGGAGGCTCAAGGGATAATATCTTCATAAAGACCCTTCATTATGGCTTGTAGGAGCAATGAATGGGCTTGTAAGAGTCTTTATGGCTTTGTAAGAGCATTGAGGGCTTAGTGGTTGGGATATTTTGGAGGGAGTTGAGATTGTTGACTTTGCTTGGCTTAGGAAAGTCTTAAGCTTTCTTAGGGAATGTGACAAGGTTAGGGGGGGGATTAGAGGTGATTTAAGATTAGATTAGGCTTGTTAGAGATTTGCAAGTGGATGGCATTCATGAGGGTGGGTGAGTTAGTGGCTAAGCTTGTTTAGTATGGGTGGATGGGGTGGATTAGGCTAAAAAGGGGGTTTAGGATAGTTTAGGGGTTATTAGATTTGAGGGCTTTATTTATCAAATGGATTTATTTAATAAATGAGAATTTTGGAATTAGATAGAAGAATAGTATTAATTGATAAATAATAGGTTATTTGATTTATCAATTAGGACTATAGATGATTAATTGAATTAATCATCTAGGGGATGGAAAAAGGATTAATTAAATAGAAATTTAATTAATGATGCCTTTAGAGATAGCTAAATAAGATTACTGAAGTGGTGTAATCAGATTTAGGTGTCTACATTTTGCCCCTCTTTGACATAGTGTTGAGACAACACTATTTCAAAGAAGTTCGAATGAAGAAGACACGAGGAAGATGTTTTAGCAACAAGGTTGCCCTAGTCTCGGATAAGAAGAGGAGAGACTAGACGTAGAGATATCCCCTCAAGAAGGTGGCGGGGAGAGAAAATGAGGCTCGACGAATTTTTGAAAAATACAAGAATCCGAGATGGGAGGACGAAGAGTGGCTTAAGAGAAGAGGCTAAATTAGCTCAAACTCTCACTACGGGAGAATGATAAAGGAGAAAATTAGAGGCACAAGAGTAAATAAGCTTAAGACTTTCAGGATTGGGGGGAGGATGAAGGAGCAGAGCGCTATAAAAAGGAATCCAAGATAGGGAGATGGATGAGGGGATTATAAAGATGATGCAACAGGATTTCAAAGAGTCAGATTGGCGGAAGATGGGTTTCGGAGATCCCTAGGACTAGGATTGTGGATCTCAAAAGATGAGGCTTGGTGGATTGATTGGATTGGTGGATCCCTAAGACTAGGATTGTGGATCCCTAAAGCTAAAAGTGAAGATTGATTTAAAGAGATACTGATGCATAAGCTGGGATAGGTGCTGGATATGGATGGGGGATAATGGAGATGAAGGAAATCCATTGAAGCTTTTTGAGCAGGGGGATACTTCAAAGAGAAGTATCACCATGTAGTTGAGCACTAGATTTGCTATAGGACTGTTGAGTAATTGCCAAGGTTACCAAGAACATCAAGGCCTTTTCACCAATTTTCCAAAGGATTGATGAACTGACTCAAAAAAAACACTCAAAGATTGCCCCAGCATCACACATGAATCTCGGAAGAATCAGAGTGGAATTGACACTAGGTAACCCACAAGCAAAAGAGAAAAACAAACAAAAGACTTGATCAAGACCTTACGCTCAGATTGCCCCATTCGTAGTATACCATGATATGGAAGATCGTGGCAACTTTGAGGAGGGAACAAAAAGATTTTTTGGAAAAGATACTTCAACACCCAAAAGAGAAGATTCCAAATCAAAAGAAATAGAAAATCCAAAAGAGAACCGTTTGTCAACGAGATGGGTAGGACGAGGTACTAACAGACCAAGATCAGACATGAGGAAAGCTATATCCTGCAAGGATCTATCGGAGAGCACCTAAGCTGATGGATCTGGATGAGTGATGTGTCTAGTAAGCTGAACTAAGAAGGAGAATACTTTGGTGACAGGAGAGCTAGCTAAAGGATGCATTGGAATAGCTAACCAAGGGTTGTGCGATGTGTGCAAGATGTTGATCAAGGAGGAACTGACATGAAAGTTGGATAGATACAATGGTACTAAGATAAAGAGGATGTACAAGCTAACAGACCAAGATATGTTACACATGTACAAGGTTGGTTCATGTTTTGGTTTTTGTGAGATGGAAATGTTTGTGAAGGGTGGGATGTCTGCAATAGTTGATAGGTGGATAGGTAGATGGTTTGTGAAAAGCTTAAGGAAAATGGAATTCTTTGTGTGCATATGATAGGATACAAACTAGGATACAAGATTATTTACAAGCTAGAATATGGTACAAGCTTTGGACAAGATTTAGATATACAAGGTATGGTACAAGATTTACAAGGTATAATAAAAGCTTTGGTACAAGATTTACAAGCGGAGGTACAAGATTTTACAAGCTGTATAAGAGGTATTTACAAGCTTCATTAGATTTTGGATATTTGGTTGAAACACCAAGGGAACAAGCAGGTATTTTATGGGATGGTGGGTGAATGGATGAAGGATAGGATAGTGATAGATAATGGATTAGTCTTAGTACACAAGGTGCCTGAATTATCAGGTTTTCACCAAAGTACCTATCCAAGGCGCTTGAATTGCCAAGTTTTCACCATTGGACGCTTATTTCTTTTTACTATTTTTTGTATTTTTCAAAAGCTGAGTATACCAAGGATGTTCAAGCATAGAACTTCTTGAGATGAATGATGTTAGTAGGATCATTCAAGAGTTCTCCTTTTGGTGTAGATAGCTGATAGGCTCTAGAGCCAAAGGAGGCAGTGACAACATAAGGACCAAGCCATGTAGGTTCAAACTTACCTTTCTTTTCTCGATCTGCTTGGACTTTCATGTTTTCTTTGAGGACCATGTCGCCTGGCTGAAAGTGTCGTGGAAGCACCTTCTTGTTGAAATTCCTTTTGAGACGAGTTTGATAGACTGTGAGATGATCATAGGCTTGTTGTCGCTTCTCATCTAAGAGATCTAGCTGGGTGAGTCTGGCTACTCTGTATTCTTCATCTGATATTTGCCCCTGCAAAGATATGCGCAAGGATGGAAGTTCAACCTCTATAGGTAGTACTGCTTTGACACCATAGACTAGGAAGTATGGAGTTGTGCCAGTGGATGTATGGAAGGAGGTTCGATAGGCCCATAGGGATGGATTTATTTGTAGGTGCCAATCGCGACCAAAATCATTGACAACTTTCTTTAGGATTTTGAGGAGGGTTTTGTTAGTTGCCTCTGCCTGGCCGTTACCTTGTGGGAAATATGGGCTAGAAAAGTGGTGATGGATGCGGAGGGAAGTGCATAATTCTTCCATGTTGAGATTTTCAAAGTTACCTCCGTGGTCGGTGAAGATGGTGGATGAGATGCTGAAGCGGCAAACAATGTGGTACAAGATGAACTTGGAGACCTGAACTCTTGTAGCTGAGACTAGGGGGACTGCTTCCACCCACTTAGTGAAATAGTCTGTAGCTATTATTATCCATTTATGTCCATCAGATGAGAGGGTTGTGATAGTTCCAACTAGATCAAGGCCCCAACAAGAGAAAGGCCAAGGTGGTGCAATAGGCTGTAGATCTTGTGCTGGAGCGTGCACAAGATTTGCGTGCTGCTGACATGGGAGATATTTTTTGATAAAGTCACAGGAGTCTTCTTTAATGGTAGGCCAATAGTAGCCTGCTCTAAGGACTTGTCATGCTAGGACAATACCACTCATGTGGGCAATAGAAAGTTCAGAGTGTACTTCTTTTAACACCATCGCGACTTCATTTTCATCTAAACATCGAGAGAGAGTATCGTGATAACCTCGACGATATAGGGTATTGGCTATGATAACATAGCAGGATGATTTTTGGATGAGGTTCTGGCGTTGGGTATGTGTGAGGTGAGGGGATATGATACCATTGTTAAGGTAAGCGTGAATCTCATGGTACCTATAGACACCTAAAAACCTTTAGAAAATAAAGTATTTTTATTTTCTAAAAAAGTCCTGATGACATCATCATTTATTAATTAATTAATTATTTAATTAATTAATTAATTTTTATGCCATTAAATCCCTTTATCTTAATTAAAAATATTTAAGGAATCCCTCCCAAAAATGTTTAAATCTTATTTAAACATTATTTCCTTATTTATTAATTATTTAATTAATAAATTGACCAAAAATCCTAAAATAAATTAAAAAATTATTTTTTGCCCAAAACTTGGCCAATTTCCCTATGACCAATAACCTCTTCCAAAATCTTCTAATCCTTCTTTAATTTCGATTAAAGGCTAATCTCATCATTTCCTACCCCTAACCCCAACTCAAAATATTTAATTAAAATTAAATATTAATCCTCATGTTTATTAAAAAAGTTTTAATAAATATCTTCTCAACCCAAACCCTTGAAATAAATAAAACTTTATTTATTTCCTAAAAATCTAATTTATCCTCACCCTAAGAAGTTCTAGACTCTTCTAGAAAGTCTTCATCCTCATCCTAGGAAATTCTAGACTATTCTAGAAAGTCTTTATCCTCATCCAAAATCTAGACTCTTCTAGAAGATGTCTTTAAACCTAATCCTAATCCCCTCCTAACCTTGTCACATTCCCTAAACATGAGTTAAAACTTACTAACCCAAGCCAAAGTTAACAAATATCTCCTCCTTCACCCACCCTCATTAAATGCCATCCACTTTCCTATCCCTAAGCTAATCCTAAACCATCCTAATTCATCCTCTAATCATTTGCACAAGCCTAAACAAGCTTAAAACCTTCCTAATCAAGTCCAAGTCGAAATTGCTCTCATCACCCTCAAAATATCTCAACCATAAAACTTTATGAAGTCCACTAGGTCATAAATGACTCTTACAAGCCCTTTTATTGCTCTTACAAGTTATGAGGGTCTTTATGAAGATTTTATCCCTTGAGCGTCTTTTGTTGACTCATCCTTCCCCTTTCCTCCATCCTCTCACCATGTGACATGTGTCACTCCTTGATTGGCTATAAGGAAGCACAATCCATGTGCTCTCTTCTCATGCAATCTGAGCCCTCCATAAGCTTTTTCCCATCCTTGCATCCTAGCCCTTGATCCCTTAAGCCCTTTGCCTATTTAAGAAATCCTCTCCCAAGCCATTTTAACACAATCCATGAAGTAAAGTTATAATGCTATTTTGAGAGCCAAATCCATACTAAAGCCATCTATCCACACCAAAAATCCACAATCATCCATTGAAGCCTTTGGAAGCATATTGAGCATACATCCTATCCATTTAGACAAAGCTACTCAACAAGAGAGCTTCTTATTGAGAGAGTCCATTAATGGCTCATATTCTCAATTGAGAGCTTATCTTAGTCTATCTTGAAGTTTATGAATTTTGTTTAGTTTGTAGAAGCTTTATTTAAATTTGGTTTCTATTAGCATACTAACATTGCTCATATACAGTACCAAGGGGATTGGGGACCAACCAAGATGCAAACACGGTTTAAATCCTCATTCGCATAGGCGGGTGTGAGGAGCTGCTCGACTAAAAACTCATACTGTGTAGCCGCTTGGGGAATTTCCAAGAGCGAGCCTATAGTAGCCATAGCATCTGCTGCTTTGTTCTGTATTTGAGGCACTTCTGTAAGTTGAAGCCTTGTAAAATGCTGGGTTAGCTGATCAACTAGCTCTTTGTAGGGTAATAGCTTTTCATCTTTGGTTTGATATTCATTTAGAGCTTTCTTGATGATGAGCTGAGAACCACCAAAGATTTGTAACTCAGAAATGTTCCATTCTATAGCTATCTTTAATCCTGCTATGAGAGCCTCATATTCAACTATATTGTTGGTGCTAGGGAATTGTAGCTTGAAGGCTTTTGGAATGCAATCTCCTTGAGGTGTGACCAACAATAGTCCTGCCCCTGATCCATGAGATGTGTATGAGCCATCAAAATAAAGTTTCCATGGGGGCTGTTCTTCAATTAGACAAATATGCTCATCTGGAAATTCTGTGATCAAAGGATATGCATCTATTAGAGGTGCATCAGCTAGGTGATATGCTATAGCTTGCCCTTTGATTGCCTTTCTGTCCACATACTAGATGTCAAATTCGCTAACCTGAGCATAACCCATTTGGCCAAATGACCTGTAAGTGCTGTTCTGGAGAGCATATACTTGAGAGGGTCAATCTTGGAGACTAGTTGGATGGTATGACTTAGCATGTAATGGCGAAGCTTTTGAGTTGAGAAAACAACTGCCAAACAAACTTTTTCCATAGGAGTATAATTGAGTTCATAACCAACTAGGGTTCTACTGATGTAGTAGATGGCTCTTTCTTTGCCGTAGTCATCGAGCTATGCTAGAAGTGCCCCTAGAGCAGTAGGCATTGCTGATATGTACAAGATCAAGGGACAACCAAAAACTGGTGGAACCAAGATAGGGGGATTGGTGAGATACTGTTTGAGATGATCGAAGCCACGTTGACATAAAAGATCCCACTTGAAGTTATCATCCTTCTTCAGTAAATATATAAATGGTGTACACTTATCTGCAAGCTGGGAGATGAAGCGTCAGACAGATTGAAGCTTTACCTGAAGAGAGCGAAGTTGTCGCAGTGTCTGGGGATGAAGCATGTCTAAGATAGCCTTGACCTTCTTGGGGTCGATCTCTATACCTCATTTAGAAACTATAAAGCCTAGAAGCTTGCCAGATGTGACCCCAAAGACACACTTCTTAGGATTCAGCATGAGATGATATTTGGCTAACCTATCAAAGACTCTCTCCAAGTCAGCATGATGATCCATGAAGGTATGAGATTTAACCAAGATATCATCCACATAATTCTCCAAAATGCTATGGATAAGATCATGGAAAATGGCTATCATAGCTCTTTGATAGGTAGACCCAACATTCTTTAGGCCAAAAGGCATCATGTTGTAACAAAAGGTTCCCCAAGGGGTAGTGAATGTTGTCTTATGCTGATCTTCTTCTGCAATCTTGATTTGATTATACCCAAAAAATCCATCCATGAGGGATAGAATTTCATGTCCAGCTGTAAGATCTACAATCATATCTATGTTGGGTAAGGGAAAATCATCTTTTGGACAAGCTTTGTTAAGATCTCTGAAATCAGTGCAGATTCTGATGTCACCAGAAGGTTTAGTGATAGGGACCATGTTGGAGATCCACTCTGAGTAGTCGATAGGTCGGATAGCCTTAGTAGCTAACATTCTTTCTAATTCAGCTTTGACCAGTAATGCCACCTTGGGGTGCATTTTTCCAAGCTTTTGTCTGACAGGTTTGATCTTTGGATCGACTGCAAGATGATGAACTACAAGCTTTGGATCAAGTCCTAGCATGTCTTGATATGACCATGCAAATCGGCCAATGTTCTCTCTTAAGACCTCAAAGAGGAGGTCAGCTTGGTCTTGTGATAGGGATGCAACAATGTGAACAAGTCTGGGGATCTCTGAAGAACCGATGTTGACTTCTCTAGTATTCTCAATTAGAATAGAAGACACCTCTGGTTGATTATCTTGAGGAGGTAATGCTAAATCCTCATGTTCTGCTTGTGACTCTAGATTTTCTTGCTGAGGGGTTCTCTTCGTTGCCTTAGCTAGTCTCAGATTCACCTTAGTTCCAATTTTGGGTGTATCGGAACTAGGTTGGGGATTTTCTCCAAAATACCCCTTGGGATCTAGCTTGTAGATATAGGCAGAATCTGGCTTTGTTTTCTTATGACGAGTTTCAGTTCCCATGAATCTCAGAAGTGCTTCCTTTGATGTGAACTCATCAATATGTATGACGCTTGGTTGGTCCCAATCTATAAGTTGTGGATGGGCGAGTGGTAGGTCAATGAGGTGGATGGATAGTTCTTGGAGAACAGAGTCTCTGAGGGAGATTTGGTCTGGGATATCATCGTAGGTTCTCTTTTCAACTTCCTCAGGAATGTCTTCGATTTCGACAAGGTCGTGGTGAATGTTCAAAAAAATGTGACCGTTTGTATTGGTGCCCCCAGTTGTGGGTATGCCAAAGCCAAGACCTGACTTCGATTCCCACTTGTGTGCATCGATGAGGCACTGCATGACTCTTTCTTCTGGTCCTAGACCACCACCTTGATAGTTCCATTTGTCAGTGATGAGCTTATGTTCTTGGGGATACTTCTGGTTGAAATGATCAATATGTGCTTGATTTCTTTGAGGTGCATCCTTATGTAACCAATTGTTGATATCTGGAGTGAGCTCCTCATGAAGAGGGATTTTCGAGGATATAAAGGTTGTTGGGCCAAACTGTTTGTATCAAGGAGGTAGAATCTCCTTAGCTTTGTGATATGTCGATCGTCCATGGGCATGCGGATCAAGTGGGAGTGCCCCAACAACAAATGCATCTGACAGACTATACTCTCCACAACCTTTGTTATTGATCTTCACGGTCGACAGGGTGGAGGCGAGGACGGTTTCTGGGTCATTACAAGTGTGGGATGAGCTAGCGATGGATGTGCTGATATCAATTCCAGGGCAATGGTTTGTATATGAAGCTTCAACCGCATTGCAGTAAGCAAAGGGTTCTGGATCGACATGGATGGTTACCTCAGTGCCTTGATGCGAAAATTTGACGCACTGATGGTAAGTGGATGGAACGGCTTTCATGGCATGAATCCATGGGCAACCAAGAAGGATGTTAAATGGTAGGTTTAGATCAATAACATGGCAGAGTGTCTCTTGGATGACTAGCCCAACCTTGATTGGCAGCAAAATAGTTCCTTTTGTGGTTCTTTCCAAATTGTCATAAGCTTTGATGGTGATAACCTCACTAATGATATCTGCCTCAGTATACCCAGCTTGTTTTTATGAATTTTAGGGTGCAAATATTCAAGGCTGATCCATTATCTATCATTACTCTTTTCACGGCAAAATTGGATACCATGATGGCTATCCGAAGTGGAAGGGTGTGATCTGGCTCGACCACAGGTATGTCGGTGGGTTTGAATGATAGGGCACATGAGGAGGATAGGTGTCCAACAAGATTAAAAAAATTAGTAGCATTGATATTTGAAGGGACACGAGATTCTATAAGAGCATTGTCAAGGATGTTCTTGTACACAGGATTGGTGCAAAGAAGGTCTAAAATGGAGATTTGGGCTGGCATGTTCCCAAGGTGTTCCAAGATATTGTACTGGCTTTTTGATGGAGCTGATGGTGCTGGTGAAATTGGTGGGCCTGCGATGTTAAATCGAGCTCTTCGAGTGGTGACTGCACACTCATTGTTTGGTCCTTGGATATTGATAACATTGACAGAAGGCTCTTTCTCGGATATACAACCTATGAGGCTACCATAGTATATATAGGATGAAGTGTGGTCATTGTTCTTCCCATGCTGTTGGTTTGGCTGACGGTTGTTGGTGTTGTTGTTGTTGGCTTGGATAGGTGCTTTTCCAAGATTTTGGTTGTTGTGAGGAGGAAAAGCATTTTGATAGATCTGTAAGCCTACATTGGGAGAGGTTTGGGCGCCAACGGTGATTTTTTTTCGATCAATGAGGTCCTGCACATAATCCTTCAGTTTCATGCATCTAAGGGTAGTGTGACCTTTTACCCTATGAAATTTGCAGTACTCATTATCTTTGTACCATGCAACTTTGGATTGGCTTGGGTCGATTTTCTGGGTAAGAGGAAATTTGATGAGGTTTTCCTTGACTAATTCCTCAAAAATGACATCCAATGGCTCACCAAGGGGTGTATAGTTTCTAGGTGCAGGTTAGAATCTGGGCTTTTTCCCTATAGCTACATTGATGGCATTAGCTTGATTGCTAGACCCTTGGAAGTTGGGTCTTGGATTTTGGTTTTGATAGCTTTGGTTATTTTGTTGTTGGTAGTTGATAGCTTGTTGATTGTTTGGTTGATATGGTGGGTTGGACTGGTTTTGAGAAGGACCAACAATATTCACATGTCTGGTGTTAGTGACACCATCTGTTGCAACATGCTTGTTTTTGTTCCAATACCTAGACTTGTCATTGGAATGTGATTGATTTTGGTTGGCTTCCTTGTGAATCTTGACCACACCATCTTTAATGAGTCCTTGCTCAAGGATCATTCCTTTCTCTTTGATATCTTTATAGGTCTGCAAACAGTTCATGGTCATGTGGTGAGCCAAGCTAGGATGGGCATTATCAATAAACATTTTTACCAAATGGCGCTCTGTCAAGGTGCAAGATATGCGGGTGGTAAGGGTTTGCCATCTTTGCAGATATTCGGGAAGGCTTTCTCCACTTTTTTGCTCAGTGTGGACAAGATCAACTACTGATAGCTTTGTTTCAACAAGATGGGCATATTGGGCTACAAATGCCTCAGACAATTCAACAAAATTTTTAATTATGCCATAGGGGATTCTATAAAACCATTCAAGAGCTGGTCCAGACAAGCTTTTGGGAAAGAGACGCAAGAGGAAGACGTCATCGTATGCCACTTCTTGGCAGTGCATGTAAAATTCTTTGATATGTGTGACATGGTCTCCTTTTCCTCTAAATTTGTCAAACTTGGGTGTCTCAAAATGCTTGGGAAATGGTGTCATGGTAATGGCTCTGTCAAATGGGTAAGGACACACATTCTCAAACTTGAACGATTTTGGATCATTTCCCTCCTGGATGTTTTTCAAAGCTGTCTTCATGGCTTCCCATTCTAAATTAATGGGTGATGGCTGGGGTGCCCCCAATGTAGGAGTGCCCTGAGGTAGGTATGTGCTAGATGGGGTAATGGAATATGGATGGCTTTGAGGTATGGGCTGGTAGGGATTGTACATGGCTTGGGCAACTGAATGGTGGATGATGGGTTGCTGAGGTGGAGGGGGCACATATTGCTGCATGTGTTGCAAGGCTTGCTGCTGATATTGGATTTGAGGTTGGGATTGAGGGATGTAGGTTGGCTATGGGATAAATGGATTTCTTTGTGGAGGTAAGGTATAAGATGGTTGTGAAGCTTGGGGGGAAGGATCAGGGAGCTTGTGGAACTTGACTTTGGATTTGAGGAGTTTGACCAATATATGTGGGTTGTGCCCCCATTTGGGAAGGTGTCTGCATGGAAAAAAAGGCCAAGTAATTGGTGGTTGGTGGTGGTGGATTTCCTCCTAGAAGTGGCATAGAAAAATAGTTGGTAATAGGAGGTAATGGATTATTTGGTGGTGGAGGTGGTGGGAATTTAAAGCTTGGGAATGGAACTTATGGGGTTTGATAGCTTGGTGGCTAGATCTGAAAGCTTGGTACAGTGGTGGAAGGAGCTTGGGTGACTTGAGAGCTTGGAAGAACATTGGTAGTAGCTTGTGGGGTTTGATAGCTTTGTGGAGTGAGGGTAGTAGCTTGTTGATTTGTGGCTGATGGCACTGAGCTCCAAGGACCTAGTGGAAATGATGGAGTTGTGTTCTGAGCTGAGGTAAACAAGCTGGGGGTGATGAAGGGTTGATTACTTGGCCCCATGAGTGGCATCCCTATTGTATATTGCTGAGGTTGGCCAAAGATACTAGCACTAATTTGGGAGATGGGTGGATTTGGAAGGCTGGGTTGGGGAACAGCACCAGCAATAGTGAAGGGAGTGAATGATGAGGTGTTTTGGGTGAAGGGGGTTTGGGATGGAGTGGTATGGACCAATGGTGGAGTGGTGGTGGTTGGATTGGCTTATGGAAGGGAGATTTCAACTTGGGTGGAGGCTGGTATGTTTGGGTCTGTTGGATCATATGGGGTGGGTTGAGGCTCTTCTTTTGGCACATATTGAGGATAATTCGAATCATAAGAGCCTATGGGTGGTGGGAGTTGTCCAACAACAGGTGAGATGGCTTTGATAGGGGAGGAGGTCTTCCAAAGTTGAAGGCTCCAATGTTGTCCCTTCGAAAGTTAGCCATGATTGTTTCCTTATTTTTGTATATAATGGCATTCACCAATACTGCATTTCCTGGTTTGTTCATGAAAGCTTCAATGTTAGTAGGTGATGGTATGGTGTTCTCTGGGCTGAAGGATGGTTGACTGCTCAAGGGGAGCGATGCTGTTTGATCCAAATGATAGGGCTCCATTGTTTCCTTCTTCTTGGCTAAGTGAGTGACAGGTGGCATGAAAATGCTCCTAGGGATGAGATGCAATAATGCTGATGGATGCAAAAGGAGAAGGCTTTTCTATGGAAATGATTTCCTAGGTTGAGGCAAAGCTATATGACAAAACCTAAGGAGGATTGGGTTGGGGATTCTAACTTCAAAGATATGTTGCCAAAGCATGAAAGGTCTACTTTCCTATGTGCAAGCTTGGTGGTGATTGTGTCAACTTAAGGATAGACTGATGATCCTTTAGGAAGAACACGAGATTGACCACTTGTGGATCCCAACCTTTAGCTCAAGGTGATGAGGGATAACAAGTGACAAAGCTAGATTACCCTAGACAAAGCTCTGTCAAAGGGATAACCTTGGTGAGATTGGTGGATTTAGGAATGGAAAACTTTTGGCAAAGTGACAACAATTTTGAAGGCTTGGATGTGAAGTTTTGGATTGCTAGCTAGATGGTTTGGTTCTAAATGAGATGGATGAGTTAAAATGCTTAAGGGGAAGACCAAAGATGGCTGGATTTCTTACAAAGATGACTCTAAAGTGAAGCTCATACAAGAAGATGTGGAGAAACAAGGGGGTCTAATCATAGAAGTCATGCCTAGTTGGTAAGGCATAAGCATTGTTAACTCTTGGATGTTGGTTAAGTTGGATGGTGTGATCTAACTAGGCGTCTTGAAGGGCTTCGTGAGCAGCTTTGTCCTCTGCTTTGTGAAGTTTGGCAATTCGAGGGCTTGGTGTTAGTTCCTTTCTCTTGGCTGAAAGTTTTTGGTATGCCTGAGATGGTTTGAGTTTGACTTTGTGAAACTTCTGTTTGCGTTTGGGTTGTTTTGACATGAATTTCTGAATCTGCTTGGCTTTGAGAGATCTCAATTTTTTTGCTTCGACTCGTTCGACTTCTAAAACAGGTAATGACTACGCTAAGTGTGCCCTAAGCTAGGATCAACCAAGCTTGGCAAACATTCATTCAACAAAAAAATCAAGCAATAGATAGGAACAACCAGATAGAAGTTTTTGATTCTCAGAATGTGATACTTGTGCCAAGGAGTGTGTATGTTTTATAGATGTTTTGATCAGTCACTTCAAACACATTAACATCTTAGATGGTTGTCTACAAGGCTTACAGTTGGTTTAGCTAGGGAGTCCTCGATATACCCAAGGTACGTGAGGTCCAAATCCGTAGATGAAACCAAAAAGATGTCACACAGCCGAGAGGAGCAGTAACCCACTTCTCCTCTTTCACTTCTCAAAGGTATAAAGTTCCTTGAGGCTTAGCCCGAGTGACAAAATCTTGATTCTAAGAGAGGTGTCTTTGGATTCACCTTCCAATTTTTATACTCCGTCGGAACGCTGGAGTTGAGGTCGTCCAAGGGGTGATGAAATCTCCAAGCAGGCCTCTTAAAAAGAGAAACATGTTTTTGGATCCTAATCTTATGCACCCAATATGGCCTCGAAAGACGACAAGGGGAGAGAAGACTTGGATGACCTTGGGCTAAAAGACACGCTTGTTCCTTTACCAAATGAATCTTATGTGTGCTGACCTAGACTTTGCAAGCGCTCATGTTTAAGATGACAATGTTCAATTCTAACTTTGAAATGCACCAACAAAGAAAAATCGATCGAAGAATGCGAACAAGAAGAAGAGTTAGGGTCAACAAGAAAGTAAACCCGCGCGCCCGGAGGCCCTCCACGTCAAGTATCGATTAATTTTTTTTAAAACATTCAAGAGTTGGTGTGATTTTGTTTTAAGCTCAAAACAAAGATGTGTGAAACTCGATTGTCAAGCGCGCGCTCGGAGGCCCTCCACGTCAATAGTTGTTCAATTTTAGTGCCCAAATGAAGTGTTAGCGAACCTAATGTGCATTCAAGGAATTTTTTAAGTTAGAAAAACTAATAAAAATACAAGTAAGTGAAGTTTGATCTTTGTGGAGCACTTAACACCCTCTTAGGTGGACCCATCCCCATAGATGGCGCTGAGATTGCAACCAATGGTTAAATTGATGGGTGATTAAAGAGGGTGAGTCCAACTACAAACTCACTTAAAGCATCTTTATTTAGTTTTTATAATTTAGGAAGTTTCTAGAATGTAGATTCTTTTTATGTCCCAAAAAATGAAGTGTGATGATATTGCAATGGTTAGTTGATCTTTTGCATTCAAGATTAGATTTGTTGTTTTAATCATGCATTCAAGGAAAATTGATTTTAATCCATGGCATTCAAGAGTGTGTTTTGAGCAACATACATTCAAAAGAAAAATGTGTTTAAACATTCAAGTTCATTCCACGAAAATTTTTAAAAAAATGATTGAGTTTGTTGCTCCAACTTGTAATGAGACAAAAAAGAAAATTGATTAGTCACCCGAAATTTTTCAAAATGAAAGCTTAACTACGGGAAATTTTTTTTTAACTTTTTTTGTTCTTTTTCCTAGGCGTAAAAATGCTTAAAAAAACCTCTACTCTATGAAACCACCAAAAGTTAAAATTTGATTTATACTCTTTAAAAAAAATAAAAATAAAAATTAAATTTTATTTTATTTTTAAATACAAAGTGCAGAAACAAAGATGTTAAAATAGAAATGCAACAAAGACAGGCGGAGACGATAGTTCATTAGGTGCAGATGCCAAATTGCGGAGACGATGATCTATGGAGACGACAAAGAAAGAGGCAGAGACGACAGTTCAGTTTGGCGGCGCAAAAAATAGAAAATCGGGTGGAGACGCTAAACTGTGGAGACGCTGATCTGCAGAGATGACAGATTAGGTTGGCGGCGGCGGAGACGACAGTTTAGGTTGCGGAGACGACTGTTTAGGTTGACGACGGTGGAGATGACAGAAGACTAGAGGCAGCGACAGAGACAATAGAGTAGCTGGCGGAGTCGCTGATCTGCGGAGACGACAGTTTAAGGATGCGAAGACGACAGCTTGCAGGCGCAGACGCCAATCTGCGGAGATGTCAGTTTGGTTGCAAAGATGACAAAGTAGTTGGCGGAGATGACAGTTTGCAGGCACAAACGCCAATCTGCGGAGACGACACTGTGCGAAAAGAACTGGAATGCACGGATTTTTTCCAAATTTTTTTAATTTTTTGGTTATTTTCAGATTTTAGAGGGTATGTCTTCTTCCCAAGTGCGCCCTTCAACCTGCAAAAATAAGTGAAACACCCTACAACTCATTCAAACAACAAGAAACATTAGATTATTAAAAAAAAAACATATAGATAGAAATGGATAATTAAATAACCCATAGTGGGGTCCCACCGGGCGTGCCAAAATGTATATGAGAAATATGTTAGTAAGTAATACTAATCTATTAAAAAAAAAAGCATTAACTAGCATAAAAACTATAACATATATGAGAGACAAAGTGAAACCCTCAAATGAGAATATGAGCCATAGAATGGCTCTCCCAATGAGGATGGTCACTTGATTTAGGGATGAGTTTAAGTAAAAGATTGGTATGTATGCTCAAAACTTGCTTTATGCTTCAATGGTGGGGATGAGTAAATGGCAAATTGGTTGCTTTGTGAGCTCTCAATTTGGCATTATAAGGGTATGGTTGATGGCTTTTGGTTTTCAACCTAGCATTATAACTTTGGCTTAAAGGTTGTGATGATATGGCTTGGGAGGGGATTCAATTTATAGGCTAAGGGCTTGAGAGATGGAGGGCTAAGATGGAAGGAAAGGAAAAATCTTATGGAGGGCTTAGATTGCATGAGAGGAGAGCACATGGATTGTGCTTCCTTACAACCAATCAGAAAGTGACACATGTCACAAGGCGAGTGGATGAGTCAACAAAAGAGGCTCAAGGGATAATATCTTCATAAAGACCCTTTATTATGGCTTGTAAGAGCAATGAATGAGCTTGTAAGAGTCTTTATGGCTTTGTAAGAGCATTGAAGGCTTAGTGGTTGTGATATTTTAGAGGGAGTTGAGATTGTTGACTTTGCTTGGCTTAGGAAAGTTTTAAGCTTGCTTAGAGAATGTGACAAAGTTAGGGGGGGATTAGAGGTGATTTAAGATTAGATTAGGCTTGTTAGAGATTTGCAAGTGGATGGCATTCATGAGAGTGGGTGAGTTAGTGGCTAAGCTTGTTTAGTATGGGTGGATGGGGTGGATTAGGCCAAAAAGGGGGTTTAGGATAGTTTAGGGGTTATTAGATTTGAGAGCTTTATTTATCAAATGAATTTATTTAATAAATGAGGATTTTGGAATTAGATAGAAGAATATGATTAATTGATAAATAATAGGTTATTTGATTTATCAATTAGGACTATAGATGATTAATTGAATTAATCAGCTAGGGGATGGCAAAAGGATTAATTAAATAGGAATTTAATTAATGATTCCTTTAGAGATAGCTAAATAAGATTATCGAAGCGGTGTAATCAGATTTAGATGTCTACAGCAGGCAACTCGAGTTTTTCAAGAGGTGGTCAATTAGATTTTTTGTTGAGGGTTTACAAAGATCTTGGAGGATGCTTTTGAGAAATTGAACCCTAGGACAATTGCATATCTTTGTGATGTATGTGATGTCCCTGTTTTGAGATGTAATTTGAGTAGGTATTATATATAAAGTAATACTAATAATTAAAATAATGATAATACAATAATATTATATTTATTAATACTATTATAATCATGTTAGATTTATAAATACAATATTATATTATAATCATATAATAATATCATATTATGTATAAAATATTATAATATTATAATATAATCAATGAAATAATAATAATCTAATATAATGATACTATGATGATTAAGATATATTTCAATGTAACAATACTATATTAATAATGTATAGTTGATATATTATTAAATTAATATATGTTATAATATAATTATTATTATGAAAAGATGTCTCTTACTATGAATATGTATATATGTAGAATAATAACATTGAAAGGGAACTATCAGATAGAAGATTATAAAATCCATACAGATGAAATAGGGAAATAAAATAAATGTCCCAAAAAGAGACATTACTAGTGGTATCTGAGCAGTCTATGCTGCCTGGAAAGAAAAAAGAATCAAACTATTACCTAGATTATACAACAAGAGTTAACAGATAGATATGTATGAGAAAAGGTAGCAGAGATATTTTGAAGCTAAGGAAGAACTATAGCCTCGCCTCATCAAGGACTACAGGCTCAATGACTGGGTTGAGAGTGGCAGGTAACTCCTCGAGTTCATCGGGATAAAAACTTTTTATTATGCCATAATATTGAGATGGGTAACTAGACCCTCCGGTCCCTGGCGGGATGGGTCAGGTTCCTACCACTCGGCTAGGCCTAAAATTATATGGAAGGATATTTTTGCCTATCTGGTTTGCCCACAGTGATGCATCTAAGCTACAGCGACAGTTTTAAATGGAGGACAAATAAGACTTGTTTTCTGCAATTACCTTCAAAAATTGGCCTATCAGGCCTATGTGTTGATCAGGGATTAATTCTGCAGAGTACAAAACAATCGGACCCCACAGCCCAAGCAATATACCTAGACTAGTCAGGTGAATCGGCTAACAGGAAGCACGAGCAGTGATTCTTCAGCAGTGACAATGAATGATGTGAGAAAAGTTCACGACAAATATTATCAGTTGAATCAGACATTTTCTTCAAGTTGCGGTGGGAGATTCTGAAAACTAATGGGTTTATATTGGATATCTGGAACTTTCTATGAATTCAATGGC
The DNA here is from genome assembly GCA_028749045.1 of Cupressus sempervirens. NCBI lineage: Eukaryota > Viridiplantae > Streptophyta > Pinopsida > Cupressales > Cupressaceae > Cupressus > Cupressus sempervirens. The sequence continues at coordinate 442,348,449 of CM053791.1, forward strand.
TTATGAAGAGGTGCGACTGAGTCTTATGCTGGCGTGAAAACTGCCTTGTTGAGTTCCGTAATCACTTTATATTTCAACTAGGCTTATTCATTATGATCAAATCAATTATTAAATCTCCATGGTTACATGATAGTCTTATTGAGTTTCATAATCACTTTATATTCCAACTTTGTTAATGTTGTTCTTAGAAAACACCATTAACAAGTATCAACACAAAGACTCTTGGAGTAGCTTCTATTACATGATATGGTCTTCCAATATGGATCTTTCGTGTTGTTCAAAGGACAAAGATAATTGAAACATGGGGAGCAGAGAAGCCATCTGAATAAGGTGGCACTCACAGACGGAAGCAGCTTGTACAGTTTGTTAGATGTGGTTGACGTGACACATACTATAGTGTTAAGAAAAGCAAATATATACCTTTAATAAAAAAATCAGAGGCTGGCTCTTATCGGCAAGCATCTCTAAATGCATACGGTATCATTCCTCTTCATTCCTCTACAGTATTAAGACAGTTTCTCAGTAGGGAGTTTTTATGCAGTTGCGAATAAGTTTTAAAGTGTTAAAGATAGCAGTGAACGCGTTTGAAAGTATTTAAAGAATTAATTTGCATGATGAAGAAATTACCCTCTTCAAAGGGTAACGTTAGCCACCGTATCAAGGACGTACAGCGGCCGTGAGCCAAAGCCAACATCTATCAAACATACGAACACCGCCTTGGTTAAGGCTTAAGGAACAATAAACATTAAGCAGCTGTGAGGTGGAAATTTGTGAGGATTGGTATTTGAAAATGGACGTGACTAGCATTCTATGGCCCAAAACCATTGATAACTTATTATATTTTATATGTTGATGGACAATGGATTTTGAATTCTAAAATAACTATAAGTTTGAAAGAAACTGCAACAAAGATCACTTGCTGAAATAATTATGGATTAGCATGGAATTAGAGAGCAATGTCTAGTCAACCAAATGTGGAAATAGCGAACAGTATGCGTTGGAGAACTTTGGTAAATATATTTTTCATGGAGTACGTGTAGGATTAAGAGACAATGTGGATATTGGAGAAAAGATAGCAGGAACAACGTTGTTAATAGGATATGGTTAATCTTGTGCGAAATAATTTCCATACCCCATATACATCGAACATATTCACTACTAAACATTGGCAAAAGGCAAGGTAATACTAAGAGTTGCAAGCACAACGTATTGAGTGGTATCAAGTTACTTCTACGTCAGCTGGTTTGTGCTTCATACGAGTACAGAGGAACCATGTTTAATTGGTGAAGGAAAGATATTAAAAGGCACATAGAAATATGCCCAAACACATTTCAACATCCAATGCAATCCATATGATGACGTCAGGTCAGCATAGGATATGAGATTTTAATGTGGAAAGTGGATAAGAAGTTATCCCATATTCCTAAATCACCACTTCAAACACATAATGGTAATGAGGTATGGTAAGGAGGTAAGTTATATATCTTATTCATATATTGTTATTATATAGAAAATTGTTATATTGTTATTATATGAAAAATTGTTAACACAAGATATAGTTATTAGTATATTTTCCATTATTGACATATTTTGTTATTGAATAGTCTAACTCCTACTATCAATATCTTGATTGAATAGTTATAATAAAATGGGATCAATTTTCAAGTTGATAGGAAATAATCAATTTATTATTATTATTATTATCATCAAATATGATAATCATGATTAAATAATGATTGGATAGAGTTTATTTTTCAAAATTCAAATAAATTGAATTCTAAGTGAGATTAGTTTTTATCACAAATAATATTATTAAGTAACATCAACAAGGTCATCATCTTCCAAGATGAGATAAGGCCTGTGGTGGAATGGGCTGGGTGACACCACTCAAGGTACTGGATAAAGCCTACGGGTATCGGGTAAGGCCTACAGTGAAGCAAGTACCCTAGGGTACATCATACAAAGGCACCATCTTGGGAATGATGATTGGAAAGAGAAAGATGAGATAAGGCCTGCGGTGGAATGGGCTGGGTGACACCACTCGAGGTACTGGATAAAGCCTACGGGTACCGAGTAAGGCCTACAATGGAGTGAATATCCCAGGGTACATCATACAAAGGCACCATCTTGGGAATAATGATTGGAGAGAGTTAACGATAATAAGGGAGAACAGTGAGGCCCACTGGCTAGGTAACAGAGCACCTTATTATAGTTTCTCCTCCCATACACAGGAATTGACGAGTTAATATTATAATGAACAAATACTTTTGATTGAGAAGTCAGTAAATTGAGACTATAAACACCTTGTCAGGAGATTGATTTATATATAATGTGTACTAATGATTTTTTTGGTTATAGGTACACAATTAAGGAAATGCATAATGTGTGTTTTCATCTGTCTGCATCGTGTTTACTTTGTGTCTTCATCTGTCTACATCGTGTTTGCTTCGTGTCTTCATTTGTCTACACCATGTTTGCTTCGTGTTTTTCATTCATTAAAATGTATATTTTATTAATCTTTTAGGTTTTATATGCAAATATGTTTGTATCTATGATTGTGATTTTGCTTGAGGACAAGAAAATTTTGAGAGGGGAGGATTGTGATGTCCCCGTTTTGACATGTAATTCGAATAGGTATTATATATAAAGTAATACTAATCATTAAAATAATGATAATGTAATAATATAATATTTATTAATACTATTATAATCATGTTAGATTTATAAATACAATATTATATTATAATCATATAATAATATCATATTATGTATAACATATTATAATATAATCAATGAATTAATAATAATCTAATATAATGATACTATGATGATTAAGATATATTTCAATGTAACAATACTATATTAATAATGTATTATAATAATGTATAGTTGATATATTATTAAATTAATATATGTTATAATATAATTGTTAATATAATATATTAACTAAGCTTATTAATATAAATATATTATTAATATAATATAATTATTATTATGAAAAGACGTGTCTCTTACTATTAATATGTATATATGTGGAATAATAACATTGAAAGGGGACTATCAGATGGAAGATTATAAAACTCATACATATGAAATAGGGAAATAAATAAATGTCCCAAAAGGGGACATTACAATTTAGTTGAGGTGAAGGTAACAAAAGCATTTTCTTAGGTATATGCTTCTTTGTCCGAATGAGTTAAAGAATGGAAGAAGGAAGTTGACTATTACTAGAGTTGGAGTCTATCAATCTAGAAGAAAGTTGTTTGACTGGTGAAGAAGATTGTGCAAGAAAGAGGGCATGACAAGGTTGAGGTGGAGGTTGGTTTTGTTAATTTTTTTGTGGAGTCTGATATGAAACCTGTAGAGAAACTTATGGTTTTTGTTGAAGAGGTTCCTAACCTTGTTGATGCTGGAAATGATATTTATTTTCATGACCAATTGGTTGTGTCTAACATGCAAATTGTAGAGCACCTAGTTGTGGATAATCAGGTTGTTGTGGTTGATGATTTACATGTTGCATGACATCTTATTGTGAGAAATGAGATCATTGTTGTTGATATTTTGGCATGTGTTAGTGAGGGATTGCATATTGTGGTTGATGTGGTTGGATATCTATATGTTGTTGTTGTGGATGTGGATGGTAGTAATAAGTTGCATATTGATTGGTTAGTGGTTGTAGAGACAATTTCAATGTTTGAGGGAATGAAGTGGAGCTATTGGATTTATAGATTTGTTCTCTTGTTCCAGAGGGAGTGGAAGCCTTTGGTGAACATTGAGTTGGGTGCAAAGTTTTCTTATGGTATCAAAGTGTGGGACACACTTTTCTATTTATCTAGGGAGTCTGATGCATGAGGATCTTGGGTTCTATGTGGTTGGTGCTCAATAACTACTTTGGAGTTCTTGGTGGGGTGCTCCATAGTTGCTTTAGAGTGTTATGGGGTGTTCATCAAATGTGCTCAAAAGATGAGCTTGTGTTTGGTTGATGTTGGTCAATCATCTCTTGGCAATTTTTGGTTGGAAGATGTGTGGCTTCTTTGATGAAGTCAATGATTGAATAAACTTGGTGATCTTGGTGATGCTTAGTGGAACTTGAGCTTAGAGATCTTTGTGATGCTCGGTTGGTATACAACTCGGTGGATGCATAGCTTGATTGACATTACGCTTGGTGGATGTGTGAAAAATGGTTCGAGTGTTCTTTCACCTAGTGGTTTGGTATCTATTAGCTTTACTCAATTTCTTGTTGATCTTTCTCAGTGGTTTTTTCTAGTGCTCGAGGATTTGGCTAACTGAATGATGTTCTTGAGAGATTTGATTGGCTAATTTGGTGCATTTAATTCATGTTGCACATGATTGTGATGTTGGTTGATCTTGGGGTGTGTGAGGACCTATTGGGGTCTTGGTTATTTATGCTATGTGCATTTAATGGTTTTTGTAAGTTGACTAAGGGATATTGAGCTTATTTGGGTTCTAGATGATTCTATTTGTAACATGTCAACTTGTGGTCATAGAGAAGTCATTGATGCTTGTGGTTTCAAGTTGTGAGCGATTCACATCTTAATTTGGACCCATTGTTGATCCTTACCCTAAGTGCGTGGAATCCAATATTCTTTGAGCATGTAGCTTTGTGCCTCTTTATACGCTCATTTTTCACTGCTTGTTTCATCTAGTGTACTGTGGAATTTCTACGTAGTTTCCTATGATGATATGGTCTCTTGCACAATTGAGGAACATCTCTTGGATTATGTGTGGACCTATCCTTAAGAGAGTGAATTCTCTTTTGATCATTTTCTTGTTCTTTTGTTATCTCCTCTAAGGGAGGACCTATTTAGTAATTAGTTTCCTAACAGACCGACTTGTGGTCTTGTTGGCTATATAAGGACTTGGATAAGATTTAGGAATGAAAAAAAGTTCTTAAGTAGAGGAAGTAAGAATGTATATAGATAGCGATCTTTGAGCACTAATGTTTTAATTCTTTGTATTGATTGCAACCAAGAAGGCCTTATAGCCTGACATGTATTTTATCATGCCAGTTGACTAATCAATTAGTATCTCTTTATGAATAAAGTTGATTCTTTGCCACTAGATCTGTGTTTTCTTTTGTGTGTACTCTTGGCAAGGTGCTAGGAGACTAGAATTAGTTCCCTCCTCCTACATACCTTGTATCATTTGAATGAAACTATTTAAGGTTTGGCGTAAAGGGAATATTCCTCCAAATCTATAACTTGTTGAAAACTAATTTATAGTTTTTAAAAGAAGAAAATGAAGCAATAAAAAATTCTTAGCTCAAGATTAGAGCTTAATGTCACCTGTAACTAATGATCTCTAAGATTTAGTTTCCTTGTATTGCATATCCATAAGAGAGAGCCAAAGGCCTACACATATACTAAGAAAAAATGGATTTGGTATAAATCCACATTTCCCACCACTGCAATGCCACAAACAACCATAGGTAAGGTCTTGCCACAAGAAATTAGTCAATCTTTCACTTTTGAAGGGTTGAAGAAATAGATTTGGCAACAAGAGGACAACTCCTTCAAACAAGTACAATATATATTGGGTGGGGAATCCCTTCCTTTTCATTTCAAAGACCAAACCACCAATAAGAGCTAAAATAGAAGCCTCCAACCTTAGTAGGGGCAATAGATTTTTTTCCAAGAAGAAGAGCAAAGGAAGCCCTGAAACCATGACCAACACCCAAAAGAGAGGGTCCAAGGGTACCATAATGAGTCAATGACATAATAGGAGGAACTCCTTCAAATGGAAACATCCTAGCATTGGGCACCTAGAGACTCCAACAACTAGTTGAAAAGCATCTAGCAGAGGCCTAGTAAAGCATGCAACCACAAAACTACATGAGATACCTCTAGTTTTGTCAACTACAAGTAGGACCGCTATGCAGGATCCACGAACACAACCAATAGCCAATGAGGACCCCTAGCCATTGTAGCATGGATAGATGCAAATGCAAATAGTGTAGATTGTAAATTACGCAGATGGAAAATAACCATTAGCACTATCCATTGGAAAAGCTATCATTGTGTACATCAATGCAGTATGTTAAACTTTGGATGTTACAATAGTTTAAGGAAGACAATTCTCTTTAACAAGCCCTTGTATTAAAAATCCTTTAAAAAATACAATACACTTTAGTTTTATCTATTTTTAAAATAATGAACATGATATTATCCGGTATTTAAAAAAAATTGTCTTACCATCATAGCCACAAATGTACTTGAATAACAACTTCGATCACTAGTAAAGTGGTACTCCTTGCAATAGTTTTGCCTAACGAAAAGTACTAAAAATAAAATGTTAAATTATCTTTTCTAATTAAAGTTACTTCTTAGATAATGTGATTAAATTGTTAAATGATTTCCTTAGTTCAAGAAAAGGGAATTTTTGGATTGCTAACAATTTTATTTGATAAATCCTCCTTAATAAAAGTATTTCAACCACCATCCTGTTAAGAATACAACCACATGGCACCCTTCATCCTAGAATTTAAGGTCGCTCCTACTTGTCATATGATTTTTTTTTTAATGATGGTTAGGTTATTTTAATGTCTTTCCTATTAATTTTAAAGAAATATATTGATTGTCAAATTTTTTATATTGACTAATAAATTATATTAAATTCTTTTAAATTTGAGTATTTTAAACAATTTTCTTAGTAATACATATCAAATATAATAAATGTATTATTTCTAATTATAAAAATAGTGCAAATATTCTAGTTACTAATTTAAAATATAATATTATTTATGCAAAAAAACTTAAATTGACTAAGCAAGTTTCTAAGTTCATATTCTTATTGTAAAAGAATTCTAAATTAATAAATATATAACAAACAATGAAGACACACACACATACACTATAAAAAATAATATTAAAAACATAGATTAATATGATCACATAATAATCGTTATTAAGAATGTTTCTAAATATCTTATAATTTTAAAATTATTCTATATAAATTTTTATTTTATCATAATATTAACATATATCTATATTATAGCCTAAAATATATATTAAATAAAATAAATTTATAAGTACAACTTTGTTCAACGTGGGCACCGAAGGGGACAACGTAGTAAGAGACCCTCGATCTTGCTATTTATTAATAGAGTCCATTTATCAAAGATATGTGCTAGATTCAAATTGGATAAAATCATTATCCTTACATGTCTAAATTATAAACTAGTATAGAATACACTATTTTTTAACAATTTATTAATTATTCAAATTGTTATAATTAAGGTTTCATAAAAATATAGGTTGTCTATCTATATGGTCTAATTTTCAAGTTGTCATTTATGATCCAAAAGTGAAAAATGACCAACACAATCATTGAACTCCAGAACTTGCTTGTAAAACATTATAAACATGTTTTAAATTGTTGCACATAGATCAGTGTGAAGACTTTAATTTCTAGTGACTATTATAAATTCTAGTGACTCTTTTATAAATTCACCATGTGAGTTAACTCATCCTAGGATCATAAAAATTCGTGAGTAATTATGAAATCTAAAATTGTGAATGTGGTTTTTAGAAATTTTTTAATAGATTGCCAAATTGAGGCATGCCTTTGTAAATTGGCTCTGTCAACCATATTGTTGCATTAAGATAAATATTACTAGCACTTGCACCCAAAGGAGCAAGGGATGTGCCAATAGTGGGAATAGGTGGTAGTCTACATAAGATACATGACTACATCTATTTTGTGCCATACATATAATAAGACAGTAAAGGAATATAAATAACAACAAACTAGGTTTAAAGTTGTTATTTTGATATAACTAACAATTAAATCCAAGATAGTTAAATCCATACAATATACTCATATAAAAACCATTGGAGACAAAAAAAAAAATCCAAGAAAGGAATCAGTTATTTTTTTTCAAACTTTACATGTTCATGAGTTCTTTTTAATATCTTACAAATCAAAATAAATTCGAATACGATAATTTTTTTTTTAAATTATTAATTAAAAATTGCGATGAATGATAGTATGTGTACATTGCCTAAATATCACATCTTTGAGTTTGACATTCATTTTATTTTTCATCAAATAGGTTCTTAGACACAAGCACACTAAAAAATGTACATGTGTAGATAAAATATTAAAGTACACCATTAAAAAAATCACATAAATACACTACAATATTTGAAATTACAAAGTGAGTTATGATTAGGGGATACAAGTAACATATATGTAATTTAAGTTGTGTAGACAAAGAATGATACCAATAATTTCTCCACAAAAAACACATATTTATTATTCAATTTCATCATACATAATCATAATAGATGTCGAGAGTGTAATGCATGTTAGATACAATAGAAATATGTTAAACAAGAACACTAATAGATCATATTGGATACATGCAAGTATTCATATATCGGTAAATTACAATGGATCACCATAAGGAGTATCTTTTTACCATACCTGTAACACAACTGTATACATTAGTGAACGATGACATTGAAATGCATAAATGTAGCCAATTAAAAAATTGATGAAGTAAGCATGAAAGTATTATATTTGTTACCTATCCACTCTATAGGGAGAGTTGCTGCAAACAAGACTCTTTTTTTTTTTGATAATAGTATATGGATTATCTTTCATTCTTTAATATTGATCAAAGGAGAATGGTGGCTCTATACACAAGTTGTCGAGTGCTTTAACTCTTGATATAGTTGTAAAAGTCAAACCCTACTGTTTTGTTGTACCAATATCAATTGTTGTTCTTTGAAGTGTCAATCCTTGGGATTTATGTATGGTGAGTGCCCATGCCATAGATAATTATCAAATTGAACAACCACATATAGAGGTAGGTCAAGGCGCTTACAACTTGGTGTGTACACAATATCTACCACCTCCCCAAGTGATCCATTTACAAGGCCCATTTGAATTCAAAGGTTTGCTGTTAACATTGTTCGTTGGCCTTTACATAGCAATAGTCCTTTTAGAAGTCGATCAACATCACTATTGAGGTTTGGTTGTAAGTGTGTTTTTACTACAATACTAAGTGCAACAGGAAGATTGAGTAATTTAAGCATTTTTTAGTTGTGTATCCTGACTAAATTGTTTATAGAGTAAAAGTGCATTGACTGATCAAATGCTCTTTGTTCGAAAATAGGTATTGTTTTATTTGTACATTGCATAAGTAATTCCCTATCTTGTTCAATCAGATTTGTATTTCGCATATTGTACAACATGTGATGAAATTTGATTCAAGTTTGAGTGTCACCTTGTTGGAAAATATGGTTATCAATGTGATAACCTTTGTAAATTCATCCCAAAGGTATGTGGCATTTGAGTGTGATGCATAAATGGGTTTATCCATGATAGGGGGCAGTTGTGCTAAGTCACCAACAAGAATTATAGACGTACCATCGAAGCATTTTTGTGTTGATGGGGGAAAGCCTCACACAATCTACTATCTATTTTCAAAAGCAATTTTGGTCCTAAAAAGCTAAATTCATTGATAAGTAGGTATTTCACATATCTTATCTCTTCCTGAAAGACTAGTAGTGATTTTCCATACAATGGGTACATTTCTCTTATTGGTATTCTAAGGGTAGCTTGTATAGTTGAGGTGTGTATGTTGAATGCCACAACTCTTGTAGGTGCAATAGTAAGGAGTGGACTATTGTTGAATGCGACAACTCCTGTAGGTGTTGTGGTCTAGATTCTAAGTGGTGGTGGAATTTCTTCTCCTACTGCAATGGTTTTGGGGATGGTCTGTGGTGTGGATGACTTTGCATGGCAGAAGGTCATTGCTTTGGTGGAGGATGGATGGACAATAGTTAAAGAAAAAAAGGTCAGGCCCTCCAATCCACTATTTGATATGTCTTTATGCTCTCAAAAGATGAGATAAAAATGTAAATCCTAAGTTTTCTTTACTTGTTCTTCTGTTTTGTTTGAGAATGTTCCTTTTTGTTTGGCTCTCCTAGCCTTTTTGACTTGTTTTTTAGTAGTTGTCAAGGTTCAGGACTTGGAACGTTGGGGTTACAAGAGCTCGTTCAAAATTTGTTAAAGTGGTAGTAGTGCACTGTGTTATTTGTGAGGCCACCTTGGTCACCTTATTTTTTGGTGGGCGACCTGTTTCACCTTTATATTGTTGTATTTTTTTTTTGGGCTTCATTGAAAATTATTTGATCCATAAAGGGTTTCAGGCCCCCTTCAAAACTTGTTTTCCTTAATCAAAAATAGTAAGGAGTGGACTATTATTTTTAGATGCTAAAACCCAGAGTGCATGTCTAATGCAATTAATCAAGTATGGTTTGCATGTGCCCATTGTTCCTTGTATGATCATGTAGAAGGGTTGTTGGAGAAAATATCATTATAATGCTCTTATATAGTGGCAAGTGCTAGTTCTTGTTTGGGAGATAATGGATCTAGTCTAGCATGCTCTTGTAATATGGAGTGGTCATCTCTCTTGGATGTCTTGTTTGTACTTATAAAATGATTTGTAGTGTTGTGCAAATGGGGAGGTATAGAACATTCATCCCAATTTTTGATATTATCAAAGTAATGTTGACCGAGCATTTCAAGGTCATTCAAGTTGTCACCACCAGCAACTCTCATCTGTGATAACAACTTCCATTCATCTAGGTAACTTGTCTTTATTAGATCCACCTCACTTGTATCATTTAAATCCTCTTCATGGTCAGCCTCTATAATTATCAAGTGGTCCACATGCCAGATATGGTAGTTATTTAATTTCATTTGTTTCCAATTTGCAACAATGTCATCTTTAATGAGACCAATATCTATAGCAATGCTATGATAATTCTTGTACAAAAGTAGCTCACTCCAACAAAACATCTCGAATTGTTCAGATTCCTCATCAGGGGTACTATAGAAATGTTAGTGAACAGATTGTCCTTCAAGAAAGTACGTGCAAATATGACCCTGAATGCCCAAATGAAAGAACAAATCGACACCAATAGTTGGATAGGTTATTATTAGATTAATAACCTTCCTCTAAATTTTATCGGGTATAGCTCCCCGTGCAAGATTTACAATGAATTAATTATAGGTACTTTTGACCAGAAAGCACAAAAGGATAACAAGCATCTATCCGTAAACATAGAATAGACGTGAAACCGAAGAACTAAAAAGAAAGGAAACAGAATAGAACAGATTACACAAATTTAATCTACCATACACTGCATTACATAATGTAAAAGAAAATGTATCTTCCATCCTTTTGAGAGAATTTAAAAAATCAAAGCTTTAAAAGATGTTTTGAAAAGATGATGCAACAAGAAAACAACGATATTGAAACGTAATTCAGAGAAAACTGAAAATGACACAAAGTTCATGATTAGTGGAAGGAAAATACACCATAATCAAAGTTCTGATGTAATTAACTCCAGCCTCCCTTGCCTGACTGCAAAAGATCGCAAAGTATCTTGTACACATTACAACCAAATCACTATTTCAAGAAAGACGAAAACTTCTTTCACAATGTTACATCAACCATTAAAATCCTATCTCTAAATTAGACACACAGTTCTGGAAAAGAGAAATAACCCATGCTCTACCTCTCATAGCCTCTCAAGAAAAATGGAACAATTTTGCAAGATCTCCTCCCTCCCTGATGCTCAAAGTCTGTAGTCTGGAAGAAGCCAGAATGGAACAGGAAAAAGAATGGGACCCCCTGTAGCACAAAGTCTCAGAGAAATCCAATTTTCCCCCTATCACTATATTCACAGCCTCTATTCTACTGTAGCCCAAAGTCTCTCAGCCAAAACTTAGAAAAATTGGAACCCTCTCTATCTAAGATGTTGGTATATTTAACTTGTTCTCTCTTGTGGCCTTTTTAGTTTCTTTAACTGAATCTTGAAAGACTCTCAGACTTCCTCACTTTTTCCCTTTTCTGACATATGTGCCTAATGTTTAATTTTTCATTAAACATCTATTACTATTCTCTTTAAACCATCTCATTAAGCTTCTTTTATTTGGGATGAAAAGTTGCTTCTTGGATTTGCATTCCGTTAAGGAATAACACTTAAAAAAGGGCTCCAAATGTCATTATTTATTGACATCATACTTTTCCTCTTACCACATCTCTCAGGTTTCCTGGTCATTTTTCAAAGTGAAGTGATTTTTGGTTTATTTGATCTGATAATATATCCATTGCATGATGCCACATGTCCCATATTCTGTATTAATTTTGGAAAACAAAACTGATTTTTTCCTGCAATATCAAACAAGCCAAGATTCCATCTTTTTGGTATCCCGCTAATGTATAAGAAAGTTCTCGAGAAACCCATAACTAAAAAAAACACCACTTGGAAGGGTTGAAACTTCGCAGTAGAAAACATGGCCTCCACCATTATTCGATAGCATGGAAAGATATTAACAATCATGCATTTCTAATTTACACAAATCATGTTCATGCAACCGAGATTCTTGTTTCTTGGAAACTTTTGGGAGTTTTTGAACTCTAACACCATGAATTTCGGCTCTCTTGGGTTGGGCCATTGCAGTGGGTGGTGATTAAATAAGGGCCAGTCTCGAACAACAAAAAAAAAAATTAGAATAACCCCATATCCACAATTTGGACACGCCACACTTTAATAATAAATCATGCTAGTAGCTTGTGTTATCTCCTTGCGGTGTTCTTGAAACACCATGGCCCCACTTGTATATGGGTGTGCTATTTGGGTATGATGATATGTGACTCTGCCTCACACAATGATGTCATGTTTTTATCACAACACCTGTAGTATTTCATGACTCAAACTAGCATCAAATGTAGCTTTGACCTCAGACCTTGGCATTCCATCGAGTAAGGTTGCTTGCTGCTAGATACGTTCGGCTTGTCCTGTACTCGGAGATTGTAGCTCCTTAAACTCTGCTACATGAAACATGAAGTTAACCTTTCTAGATCATAAACCTCTGATCTCCTCAGAAACATTATCTTCTCCAGCACTAGGGTCATGTTATCCAATGCCATTATCATTTTCTTTGACCACATATCAAGAATTCCAATAATATCGTGACCCCTGGCATACTATTCTAATTCATCGAACCTTTGTTTCAGAAGCACCAATTCATGTACCAAATCATCATCTCTTTGCCTTGATGCTTCTAGTTCTTGTCTGCGAGCTTCTTCCTTACGGGCTTCTAATCTGGCACTCCTCTGCAAATCATTTCTATTCCATTTTTATCCTCAAAGCATTATTCATATCTATAGTGGGTGTCGATATCTTCATTCTTTGCCAAGAGTTGATGCTGATATTTGGTATTCACCGCACGTGCCTCAAAATACAAAAATGAGCAATTCATCTTTAGATGATTAAATGTGACCAGAGTGTCAGTTTGGCTTTCAAGTATATGAAAAATAATTCACAGGCATGTCTTACATGACCAATTTCGTCTCAAGAAATAGCTTGTACCTTCAATGCTTCCTCCCAATGCCGATTTCTTGCTCTTTTCACTTAAATATGCATTATGGGAATATCTGAACTAGTTGATCATGTCAATTCTATATTTCAAACTTTGCATACTGAGCTTCTATATTCTGACACCTTTAAACCAATCTATATTAATTCACGAGAACTGAATTCTGAATCTGTAAAACCTCTTGTGAAGTCATCTGAACCTGGATTAAATGATCCCTATACTTCTGCTCTGATTCATTGGAGTTGACAATTTTGAGCCTGGACCTGAACCATGAAAGTATTTTTTCCCTTGACTAGGATGCCTCCCAAATTGTGACCTCTGAACTTATGTATTGACATTGAATCATGAATTGGGGCTAGGCTTTGAACTTTTCTGAATTAACAAATCTGTGATTCAAACCCAGGATCTAAATCTGCAAGCTGAACCAATAAGCCACCTTGAACTTCTGAACCATCAAACCACTTTGAACTACTTCGAACCTCAATTTGAAGTGGTTCAAAAACTCTGAACTTGAAGTTTTAAAACTATGACCACCTTGGGTACTAACAAGAAACAAGGAAAAATGTTGACAATTGCCTTATGTTTTCTAAACTTCCACTTGCACCCTTTGCGAGGAGACAAAAATGAGAACGATCTAGCAGTTTCAATCAATGGTATTAGTTCCATCTCAGTGGGCCGTTGTATGTAGGAGTGCAAATAACTCACTAGTAATGTATTATCACGTATATTTTTTTTAATCTGATGCAAAAATTTACATCCAACATTTAGTGTTATAAAAGAGCCACTACTAACAACAAGTGGTAGCTTTTGTAGCATATGGCACGTCTCTTGTGCACCAGTATCATGATCTGCAATAATCTCAGACATAAGTCTACGATATGTTGATAATGCAGTCTTCACCCACTTGTTTCTTGCATATGTGTGTTAGCATATCAATACAACTCTCTAATTTCCTTTCTACCTTTGATGCATATTTTGCTATATATTTTTAGAACAAGTATCTTTGATACAACTGGTTGGCAATCCATATTGGCCCTTGATATTGAAATCATATATGCATTGTGTATATTCAACCTATCATCATTCCAAGTTGGAGGATACATTTTTTTCCAAATTCATCACAAGCCAAGGATGAATTAACATTTTCTAACCAAGGGGATTTGTAGCAACACCCTAAAATATTACGTTGTTTCCATAAGCATGTTGCTTTTGTACATTATATGTGTCATTGAATGTGGTTGATCAATTACTTATAGTCAACACACATATCTCTAGAGGAGATAGTATTTGTTTCCAACAAACAAGGATCTTCTTGCAATGATCGATGTTGTGTGTAGTTTCTACAAGATGGAGTGTGGGGATTCCATGCACTCACATATTTGTCAAAGAATGACCTCGCTCATTCTACCTCCTCATGATTATGCCAATCAAGCTTGTCCATGTTAGGTGCACTAGGAATCCAAATGAATCCATGTATATGTCTTGATCCTCAATGTTGCCATTCATATCTATACTAGTAATTTGTCACATGAAAGAGTTTTTCTATTACTTCTTCACAGAATATTGTGAGCCTTTCATGCAAGAATAGAGAAGTTGTATGTGGGTTATTGATAACATTGTTTGTGCATTCTTTGTTGGTTTCAAGCATTGATGGAAGGCCATTTGAAAAAAATCATTGTAGTTCAAGCCATTTAGTATCTGTGGCACTAAATGTGAAGAAAAGAGTAGGGGTTTCTATCTAGTTGATCATATCCGTAAGTTTACCACGATGTTTACTCCAATATGCATGAGTTCCCCTCAAGGAAGATTCAAAGTGCATCAATTCTTTAGCCAATTGAGTGTTGGGCATCTGTTGTATGTGCAAACAAAGGTTTTCAATGGTGGTTGGGATGGAGTCCTCTAGATTTTTCTTCACAAACATAGAATAGATTCCTTGAGTTTGATGTCGCATCATTATATTTAGTACAAAATAGCAGAACCTTGGGTGGCTCCCAAATCCACTATCATGGTATCTCATTAAGTGCAACACATATTTATGCATCTTAACTTGTCGATAGTGAGGTTGCATTAGTAATGCAACACCATTCAGGAAAAGTGTGGGAAAAGCCATATCGAGAATTCCTTCAGTATTGTATCATTTACTGAAGAAGGATCAAGCTCTGGCCAAGGAATAAGAGTGTCATTTGCATCTAAAATTTGCATTGTTTCTTTGATGATATCTATCTCATGTCGTCTATTTGGAAAGTTAGCCATAAATGATGATGAGTATGTTATGTCATTTTCATTTTCATTCTCGCCACATGGATGTTCAAATTTAGTTGAGAGCTCATGTTCATTGTCTACATCAATAGTATGAAGCATGCTTGAAATGTCTATACTTGTATCTGGGAGTTGTAGACATTCATTAGAAATTAGAACATCTTTATAGAATTAATAATTTTTGATCGTATATTTTAATGCAACCCAAACATGACCCTTACTTACATAGCAATCATAGTACGTTCCATAGGTCTGGAGTCTTCAAGCTATTAAGACATCCAAATCTAAAATTTTATGTGGGAGGTACTTCGTTATTGATCTAATGTCTTGTGGAAAGCTAATTGTATGACCATAATATTTGTATTGCCCACCATGAGCATGGGTTACTTGCACTATTGGATTCACCCACGCTATGAGCATCTCTTCAACTTGGGTTAGATGTTTTAATTCATCTGTTTGTTTTCCTAGGGCCATGGCCCATATTATTAGATGTTGCAAAGCGATGTCTCCCTTTTTCATGAGAACATCTAGTAAAAATTATGACACAATCTGTTGAAG
Source organism: Cupressus sempervirens (assembly GCA_028749045.1). Classification (NCBI taxonomy): domain Eukaryota; kingdom Viridiplantae; phylum Streptophyta; class Pinopsida; order Cupressales; family Cupressaceae; genus Cupressus; species Cupressus sempervirens. Next base: position 442,364,685 of record CM053791.1, read on the forward strand.
AGGTGTGCATGTCAGGGTAACATTCATTGCACACTTCACATGTTTGTGTGTTTGCCAATGCATCTATCCTAGTGTGGAAGTTTTTAGAATCTATTGCAAAGTCTACATCACTTTGGAGTATGAGATTGCTTGAATTAATAGTTAGTATCTGAGTATTTATTTTCAATTGTTGAAAGAAATGTTTCACAATTTCGAAAGGAGGAGCTCATTATCTACAAACAAGATTACACACTTCACGATAAATATCATATTGAAAATACTTCATGAAATAAGATGCAAATAATATTATTGTCAAACGAAAAAAAATTAACATATTCAAATATGCAATGTAAACATTGGATTTTGCAAGGTAGTAGAAGCATCATTTTTAGATTCAAACGCCAAATATTTAATTCACAAAAAGTATATCATAAAGAATTAAGTTGTTGCTAAAGATCCTCATTGGATTGAACTAAATATAATCATAAACATTTAAAATCGACCACCAATATTTTCATTGGCTAAGGATAAAAAAATCTTGGTAACTTCAAAAAAACATTATTGTTGAGGTAACCATTCATTAACATTTATTACCTTATAATGGACTTAACTAAATGCAATCATAAACATTTAAATTCACAAAATATATGTTAGTTTCATACATTGATACATAACACAAATGTTGGGAGTACTAAATAAAAACATATACATTTAAATTCACCAAATATATTGTAATTTTAATATGTTGATACATAGCATCAACATTGGGAGTACACTTATGTATGTGTATTATTATAGAAGAAGCAATACATATATATTTAAGCACTCTTGCCTTCCATATCATCGATTTTATCGATCAAGGAAGCATTTTCTTCTTCAAGATTTAGATTGTCAACTTCAAACGACCTTGAGCAACACTTGAGTCATATAGAATTGAGATAGTGAAGAGGAACTATTTGAAACATCTTTGTTTGATTACTATATTTACATCAATATGCACATTTTGATTGAATTGGAGCATGTATAATTCATGGGCTAACATAACCAGAAGGTAGGTTGTAGGTTCATCAAAAGAAACAGCCCAAAGTGTGCTTGTATGATCTGCTAGCTTTACTTGAAGTATGTACCTATAAATATAATCTACAAATGTGTCTTTTCACTTTGCACAAGTTCATGTTTCATCAACATTTCTAACAACTATTTTCTTACATTATTTTCCATTCAAGCAAAGTGGACAAGATGGATAATAAATTGAATTTGTTTTAATGAATTGAATTGTTTCCTTTACAATGTATTGAAAAGGTCTCATTATTAAAAAACCATAATCTCAGTTTTGTTGCCCCCTCTATGTATGGGTTTATGAAGAGTTGAGCACTAGCCAAAGTGCTGATGACCTTTCCATTGTATTTAGCGGGTTTTCTAGTTTTAATTGCAAGAACAACAACATTGTGTAAATGATACATTTCTTGGAGTCGTGTCCCCTCTTTTTGAGTCGTTGGTCCCCATAAAGTTACATTTATAGTACATGAAGAAATTGGACACTTCTTCTAAAAAATTATGTCTCATCGAACCTCCTTATTGTGGTACATGGATCCACACAAACAACTATGTTGATAACATCAACAAGGCAATCATTGGTCACGTGCATAATTTTCTCAAGAGGGGTGAAAGAAAATTGATGTTTTGGAATTGACAAGTCATCATCTAAGAGAGAAACACTTGAGTTGTCTTCCAAAAAAATTTCAAGTTGGCTATTAAGTTTGTTGTAGAGCCTATTTTTTGTCTTGATGGTACTGCCCGCTATTGTGTATATAGAACCTACTTGGATATTTACGTAATGAAGATCTACAATTTTGTTGAAGCATGTAACACCCCACCATGTGACCCAAAGGAAGCTAACCTAAAGTTTTAGTAAGTTTGTCAAACATTTTTTTTTATAAAGAGTTAAAGATAATAACTTAACAACAACAATTATAACATAGCAGAAGCAATTAACATTCACATAAATACATACAATAAAATAGATTACAATTCTTAAGGGTCCCATGACGTTGAATCACATTTAAGTTTAATAATAATAAATCTAATATATAATAAATCCACATCAAATAATAATATACCGGTTGAAACCATTTAAATAATATACAATTATATATGATACCACTTGGCAATAAATAGAATGCACAATCATCCACTGTACATGGCATAGGGTATGAAAGGTTGAAATAAATTACATCATGAAATAAATTACATCATCTCTTAAGATCTTATGAAATCAAATACAATACAATAGTACAACCATCCATCAGAAATATAAGAACAGATAGAAAGGAACATCTACACAAACACATCCAACAACGACATCCAATGGTCAGATCCCAATGGTATAAGAAAAAGCACTACCACCCAACCTCGTAGAACCTAAATGGCCCACTCCCACCACGCTAAGGAGATAGTCTCTCAAGTCCCAAATAGGATAAAAAACTCAAAAGTCAAAAACCAACATCTAGGTTCAAGGAATCACCTGAAAGAAAATTATCTGAAAGGGTACCAAGATGCAAATATCAACTAATCCCAGAGGTAAAATAGACACGTAGGAAATCTACTATGCAAGTGGAAAAGTGTCATTGCATGAACCAACTCTAGGGTTACCCGACTAGTCTTTTAATCCTCCGGCCCCCTAGTTACTCTATGCAACACTAGTATCCTTTCTACTAACAAGGAATATTAACGAGTCAACTCTAAGGTTACCCAGCTAGTCTTTTAATCCTCCAGCCCCTTAGTGACTTTTTGTGGTACCAATATCTTGTTAATTCATTTTAAACCCATTTAGTGAAATGTTATCACTTAATAAATAACCTAAAATGGGTTACCCTGGCAGCCACTTTGAGCCTTGGCCTCCATTCCAAGCCACTTCCCAACATGACATATAGATAACCTACCCTAACCTCAGTAAAATCAAAAGATCAAAAGACCACATACCATACATCAGTTCTTAAACAAGCAACTGATAACTATTGAAAAACACTGATCACAATCACAGATTCCACCAATATGATCATCCTAACAGGACTGATCCCAAAATCAAGTATACATAAACTAATCCGTGTCATAACATGACATCACCAAGAACAAATCATACAAACACCTCAGTCCTCTACAAGCAACTAGAAAGCAATCCAAAAACAATTGATCAAAGACTCAAAGGTTATATCAAATGGGTCACACCATTTACCTCAGTTTCACACAAGAATATTGAAAAACAATAACGATCAATAGATCAAAACACCTCATAGAGCATACAAGACACGTTACCATGGTTGAGTATAAAAGATTGTATACAAACATCATCATGACATCATAGAACAAAACTCCCAAGTCTCTATTAAACATCTTGACTAACCAAAGCTAAGACAAACCCAAAAACCCCAACACTAGTAAATCACATGTCACATAAAGTACATACAAAAGTGAATTTCATAATTCATTAGGTTTTGAAAACCCTAAAGTTCAATATTTACTAATTTTTTTTAGATTAAATCTTACACAAATCTATAATGGAAATCAATTTTCTCAAACAAGAGTTTCAACTTAGAGAACTTTTGAAAACAAAAACACAACAGGCATGACGAAGATAGGAATTAGAAGAAACGAGAAACTACTGCACAAACCCACAATATCCTACCTGGATTTGATGCTAAAATAATGAATACACAAACACGCAAGAATCTTTCCTTTCTTTCAAAAACCCTCTTTTCAAAAATTAGCTCCTCCAAACATGTGTATCTAGAAATGAGCTCTAATTTCCTTAATAAAGAGTTTTTTTTCCCCACAAATCAAGGTTTTGGTCATGTAATCATGCAAAAAACCCTTTGTCTTTAATCATTTAACATTTTTAATATAATATTTATTAATTTAAATAATAATAATATTTAGAATTTATTAAAAATGAAACTCCTAAATAAATTATTATTAAATTAAATAATTATAAATACACCTAAATTATAACTTTAATCAAATCTTTTAAATTTAATTCTTTCATGCACATTTAAAGAACCTTTTAATTAAAATATTCTTTTATATTTTCTTTTCCTCCACTTATTAATTAGTGTAAGCACTATTTAAAGCATAGTTTATTGTTTAAATTAATAAGAATAATTAAAGCTCATTATTTAAATGCAACTCTAATTAAATAATTATTAATTAAATAATCATAATGAAACAATATTAAATCTTTAATCTTTTAATTCTATTTTTATTCAACTTCTTAAATTAGACTTTTAAAATGAATATTTTAAACTAAAGTACATATTTAATTAATTTCTAATTAATTAAATAACATCATATTCTAATCTTTCTTTAACCAATTTTCTAAATTTAGACATTTTTATTTAAAGCATAAATTTAATTATTTTGTAATTAATCAAATATTTCTATATTTTAATATTTTATTTTTAATCAAATAATATTTATTATTCAACTAATAATATTATTTAGAGTTTATTATTAAAATAAAACTCATAAATAATAGGGCGAGGGCCCTAGCTCGGTTGGCTAAATCTTCCCTGTTGCAAGGGGTTGGTCACGGGTTCTAGTCTCCCTTGTCCTCGTGGTACCAGTGGGCGTGTCGCGCCATCGCTACCGGTCATGTTAAAAAGTTTACCAGGCGCACTCCAGTTTATGGGGGGGCCGTGTTGCACCAATTTCTGCAGTCTTAAAAAAAAAAAAAAAAAAAAACTCGTGGTACCGGTGGGCGTGTCGTGCCATCGCTACCGGTCACGTTAAAAAGTTTACCAGGCGCACTACAGTTTATGGGGGGGGTCGTGTTGCACCAATTTCTGCAGTCTTTAAAAAAAAAAAAAAAAAAAAACTTATAAATAATAATTATTAAATTAAATAATTGTAGATATACTAAAATTAGAACTTTAATTTAATCTTTTAAATTTAATTATTTTATTTAAGTAATTTTATAATTAATTAAATATTGAATAGTCTATATACAATTTTCAGGCAACAACTTTAAGCAATTTAAATTAAAATATCTTTATTAAATTAATTTGCTTTCTCTTTTAATTAATTTATTATATTTTAATTTCATGCATAAGCTTTATGCAATTTAATTAAAATAAACTTTATTAAATAATTTCTTACTCTCTCTTGTTAATTTATTATATTTTAATTTCATGCATAAGCAATGCAATTTAATTTAAATAAAGTTTATTAAATAATTGCTTACTCTCTCGTATTAATTTATTATGTTTTAATTTCATGCATAAGCTTTAAGCAATTTAATTAAAATAACTTTATTAAATTTATATTTTCTCTCTAGTTAATTACAAGATGTTTTAATAATATATTTATTGATTCAACTAATAATATTATTTAGAGTTTATTATTTAAAATAAATATCTTAAATAATAATAATTATTAATTTAAATAAATATAATTATGCCTAAATTAGAACTACAACTTTATCTTTAAGTTGAATTCTTTTATTAAATTAATTCATGAGATTTTGTTTTAATAATATATTTATTAACTTAATTAATAACATTATTTAGAGTTTATTATTGAAATAAAACTCCTAAATAATTATCATCAAATAAAATAAATATAAATATGTCAAAATTAGAACTTTAATAAAATCTTTAAATTTAATTATTTTATTCAATTAATTTCTCAACTAATTAAATATAATTAAATATCAAATTTGTTTACAAAATTTATATTAAATTAAATCATTAAATTATCTTTTAATTTGGTTTAATTATAATAGTAAATCACCACATACCCACAAAACTAAAAATGACAACTTAACTAAAGACAAAGAACATAATCAAACTCAAGGCATTAGAATTACGAATTCACTTCACTTGAAAAATTTAGAAAGGTGAAACTAATTTAGATACTTGTCCTATTTTCTAAAACAATTGGCTTAGGGTTTAGGATTTGGACTCAAGAGTTATCTCTCCACTTATATCATTGAAATATTGTGATAGGGTACACTCATCCTGCCAATTTAGGAAAGTCAATACCCAGTACTTGCAATATACATAAAATCCACGCATGTACAAACACAATATTCTAAACTAAATAAGCAATGGCAGAAAGTGGTTCATTGTGTAGATCTTGACTAGCAGGTGACTACGACTTCCTTCCTCAACCGCATCAAAAACATCAAACATAAAGAAAATATATACGCACACCATACACATGCAAGTATGGGGTAAGTATCCTTAGAAATCGCATAAACTGCATAAAAATTATTCATCTAACTAACATCATTCAATAAATGAAATAACTAGCACTAAGTACCTCAACATATATATATTTATAAACTGAATATGAAATAAAACTAATCAATTCTAGTAATCCAACACCGCTAATCATAAAACATAATAATAGAACAGGCCTAAAAGAATCTGCTCAAAACAAATCAAAAAAGTCAAGTAGGGGTAGGCATTACATCCACTCCCCTTAGAATTAAGCTTACTCCTAAAAGCCTATAAGAAAGACCAACTAAACTAGGGGTAGGCATTACATCCACTCCCCTTAGACTTAGGCTTATTTCTAGAAGCCTACTATAATGACTAAGGTAACTAAAAGTCAAAAAGTACTCTCTATAATTTCAAACAAAAAGCTCATTTTAAAAACTAATATAAATAAGTTAACTATGTATATGCCTCCAGTCACTTAGGGCAATAATAAACTGAAAGTCATATTGATCCAACATTCATCTTTTTAACAAATACTAAAATAGATCCTTAAAACACTCTAAACAAAAGATCAACATCTCTAATTCCATCAAAAAATATAAAGCTTATAATGTATAGACATAAATCAAAAGTCAAGAACATAAATGTTATGAGTTTCCAATTTTCATGTTAAAAAGTTCCACTGCTTATAATTTTTTTTTCTTGTTCAAATTGTTTAGGGTCAAGTTTGTAACTTTACTGAAAACACCCAAACAAGAACAACATAATGTTCACAAAAAAAATCAAAGACGTACTATCTTAAAGAATAAGCATAAGAAAGTATGTTTGAAATCCAACTCACAAGTTTTTCCTTTTTTTGTGTTTCAAGTATCAAGTCTAAAGTTTCAAGTTTCAAATGTTCAAGTTTGAAGTTTCCATGTGTTAAAGTTGCAAAAGATACAAAACATTGTTTGTGTTTCATTTCAATTTGAAGTTCAAGTTTGTAAAAGATACATATAACAGTTCACGTTTCAATTTTGGTTAACTAGTTCAAGTGTTCAAGTTTGTAATAAATACATATCATAGTTTAGGTTTTGTTTTAGTTCAACTAGTTAACAACTAGTGGTTTTCCAATATATCTAGAGCTCCCAATGTAGAAACATGGGCTTTGATACTAGATGTAACGCAATGCCATGTGACCCAAAAGAAGTTAACCTAAATTTTTACTAAGTGTGTCAAACATTTTTTTTTAAAAGTTAAAGATAATAACTTAACAACAATAGTTATAACATAGTAGAAGCAATTAACATTCACATAAACACATACCGTAAAATAGATTACAACTCTTAAGGGTCCCATGACATTGAATCACATTTAAGTTTAATAATGATAAATCTAATATATAATAAATCAACATCAAATAATAATATACCAGTATGAAACCATTTAAATAATATACAATTATATATGATGCCACTTGGCAATAAATATAATACACAATCATCCACTGTATAGGTCACAGGGTATGAAAGGCTGAAATAATATACATCATGAAATAAATTACATCATCTCTTAAGATATTATGAAATCAAATACAATACAATAGTACAACCATCCATAAAAAATATAAGAACATATAGAAAGGAACATCTGCACAAACACATCTAGCAATGGCATCCAATGGTTGGATCTCAATGTTATAAGAAAAAGCACTACCACCTGACCTCATGGAACCTAAATGGCCCGCTCCCACTGCTCTAAGGAGATAGTCTCAAGTCCCAAACAGGATAAAAAATTTGAAAGTCAAAAACCAACATCTAAGTTCAAGGAATCACCTGAAAGCAAACTATCTAAAAGGGTACCAAAACACAAGTATCAACTAATCCCAAAGGCAACACAAACACATAGGAAATCTACTATGCAAGTGGGAAAGTGTCATTGCCGAACCAACTCTAGGGTTATCTGGCTAGTCTTTTAATCCTTCAGCCTCCTAGCGACTCTATGCAGTGCTAGTATCCTTTTGTACTGACAAGGCATACTAAAAAGTCAACTCTAAGGTTACTCGACCAATCTTTTAATCCTCTAACTCCTTAGTGACTTTTTGTGGTACCACTATCTTGTTAATTCATTTAAAACCCATTTAATGAAATGTTATCACTTATTAAATAACCTACAATGGGTTACCCTGGCAGCCACTTTGGGCCCCAGCCTCCATTGCAAGCCACTTCCCAACATGACATATAGATGACCTACCCTAAGCTCAGTAAAATCAAAAGATCAAAAGACCACATACCATATATCAATTCTTAAAAGCGACTGACAACTATTGAAACACACTAATCATAATCACAGATTCCACCAGTACAATCATCCTAAGAAGACTGATCTCAAAATCAAGTATACATAAACTAATTCATGACATAACATGACATCACCAAGAACAAATCATACAAACACCTCAGTCCTATACAAGTGACTTGAAAGCAATTCAAAAACAATTGATCGAAGACTCAAAGGTTATATCAAATGGGTCACACCATTCACCTCAGTTTCACACGAGAACACTGAAAAGCAACAACAGTCAATAAATCAAAACACCTCATAGAGCATACAAGACACATTACCATGGTTGAGTATAAAAGATCATATACAAACATCATCATGACATCACAGAACAAAACCCCCAAGCCTTTGGTAAACATCCTGATTGGCCAAAGCTAAGACAAACCCAAAAATCCCAACACTAGTAAATCACATGTCACATAAAGCACATACAAAAGTGAATTTCTTAATTCATTAGGTTTTGAAAACCCTAAAGTTCAATATTTACTAAATGTTTTCAAATTAAATCTTAGACAAATCTATAATGGAAATTTTTTTTCTCAAACAAGAGTTTCAACCCAAAGAACTTCTGAAAACACATACACAATAGACACAAAGAAGATAGGAATTTGAAAAATGAACAACTACTGCACAAACCCATAAGATCCTACCTAGATCTTATGTTAAAATAATGAACGCACAAATACACAAGAATCTTCCTTTTCCTTCGAAAACCCTCTTTTTGAAAATTGGCTCCTCTAAACCTGTGTATCTAGAAATAAGCTCTAATTTTCTTAATAAAGAGTTTTTTTCCCCAAAATCAAGGCTTTGATTATGCAATCATGCAAAAAATCCTTTATCTTTAATTACTATATTTTAATTATCATGCACACACTTTATGCAATTTAATTAAAATAAATTTATTAAATTAAAGCTTTCTCTCTCTTATTAAATCATGCGACATTTTTAATATAATATTTATTAATTTAACTAATAATATTATTTAGAGTTTATTAAAAATAAAACTCTTAAATAAATAGGCAAAAGCCTACAATGCAACGGTAACTTGCAAGCATCTCATGTGGGAGGTCTTAGGTTCAAACCTACCTTCACTTAACATATAATAATAATTAATTTGAACAAATAATAATAATTAATCTAGGCTTTAGCCATTTACTGATCAAAAAACATAAAAAAAACTACTATAAATTAAATTATTATAAATACATCTAAATTATAACTTTAATCAAATCTTTTGAATGTAATTCTTTCATGCACATTTAAAGAACTTTTTAATTAAAATATTCTTTTATATTTTCTTTTCCTCCACTTATTAATTAATGTAAGCACTATTTAAAGCATAGTTTATTATTTAAATTAATAAGAATAATTAAAGCTCATTATTTAAATGCAACTTTAATTTAATAATTGTTAATTAAATAATCATAATAAAACAATATGAAATCTTTAATCTTTTAATTCTATTTTTATTCAAATTCTTAAATTACAATTTTAAAATAAATATTTCAAATAAAGTACATATTTAATTAATTAAATAACATCATATTCTAATATTTCTTTAACCAATTTTCTAAATTCAGACCTTTTTATTTAAAGCATAAATTTAATTAGTTTTTAATTAATCAAATATGCACATATTTTAATATTTTCTTTTTAATCAAATAATATTTATTACTCAACTAATAATATTATTTAGAGTTTATTATTAAAATAAAACTCATAAATAATAATTATTAAATTAAATACATGTAAATATACTAAAATTAGAACTTTATTTTAATCTTTTAATTTTAATTCTTTTATTTAATTAATTAAATATTAAATTTTCTATATAAAATTTTCATGCAATAACTTTAAGCAATTTAAATTAAAATATCTTTATTAAGTTAATTTTCTTTCTCTATTAATTAATTTATTATGTTTCAATTTCATGCATAAGCTTTATGCAATTTAACTAAAGTAAGCTTTATTAAATAATTGCTTATTCTCTCTTATTAATTTATTATATTTTAATTTCATGCATAAGCTTTATGCAATTTAATTAAAATAAACTTTATTAAATAATTTCTTACTCTCTCTTATTAATTTATTATATTTTAGTTTCATACATAAGCTTTATGCAATTTAATTAAAATAACTTTATTAAATCTATGTTTTCTCTCTCTCTAGTTAATTACGAGATGTTTTAATAATATATTTATTGATTCAACTGATAATATTATTTAGAGTTTATTATTTAAAATAAAAGTCTTAAATAATAATTATTAATTTAAATAAATATAATTATGCCCAAATTAGAACTAAAACCTTATCTTTAAGTTGAATTCTTTTATTAAATTAATTCAGAAGATGTTTTTTTAATAATATATTTATTAACTTAATTAATAACATTATTTAGAGTTTATTATTGAAAGGAAACTCCTAAATAATTAGCATTAAATTAAATAAATATGAACATGTCAAAATTAGAACTTTAATAAAAAATTTAAATTTAATTCTTTTATTTAATTAATTTTTCAATTAATTAAATATAATTAAATCATTAAATTATCTTTTAATTTGATTTAATTATAATAATAAATCACCACATACAAACAAAACCAAAAATGACAACTTAACTGAAGACAAACAACATAATCAAACTCAAGAGTTAGAATCAAAAATTCACATCACTTGATGAATTCAGAAAGGTGAAACTAACTAAGATACTTGTTCTATTTTCTAGGACAATTGGCTTAGGGTCTAGGATTTGGACTCAAGAGTTATCTCCCCACTTATACCATTGAAATACTGTGATAGGTTACGCTCATCCTGGCAATTCAAGGAAGTCAATACCCAGTACCTACAATCTACATAAAATTCACACATGTACAAACACAATATTCTAAACTAAACAAGCAATGGCAAGAAGTGGTTCATCATGCAGATCCCAAAAACATAAAGAAAACTTACATGCACACCATACACATGCAAGTATGGGGTAAGTATCCCTAGAAATTGCATAAAAATCATTCGTCTAACTAACATCATTCAATAATTAAAATAACTAGCACTAAGTACCTCAAAACACACACACACACACACACACACACACACACACACACATATATATCAACTGAATATAAAATGCAACTAATCAATTTCGATAATCCAACACCACTAATTATAAAACATAATAATAGAATAGGCCTAAAAGAATCCGGGCAAAAAAAATCAGAAAAGTCAAGTAGTGGTAGGCATTAAAAAGCAAGTGATACATACCTCAATTTTCTCATAGTCTATAATATCAAAGCAGAAGAGTTTACCTTCTCCATATTGGGTCTTGAAGGGGTGAATCTCTTTTTTGGTTGTAACACAACCCCTTATTAGCCACCTTGTTTGATATGGGTTCAAGTTTCTAGTTGGAGTAATAGTAGGGTTGATTTCTTTATTCTTTAATGAAGATGATATCCCAAGCACAAATCTTTGGGAAGGTAGTTGTGAAACTTTAGTTTTTTTAAGCACATCTATCGATGTAGAACCCAAGTTTGGTGCATGTAATTATAGACCTTGTTCCTTGCATAGGTAGATGGGTTCACCAATACCATCATAATTTAAACAAGTGATGTCTATTTCAGAAAAAAAAATCCACCTGCAGGAGCACATTGAGTCCAAGTAAATTATACATTGTAACATTCCACAAAAGGTTGGATTTAAAAATGAGGTTGGATGTAAAAATGTTTTTGCATTCATAACTAGAAATTATTGGATAACTTTATAAAAGTACATACCTTTATTTACAAATAGAAGGGTAACTATACCCCTTAAGTAACACTATAGACCCCTTTATAATTTCACCCGAGTTGACATAATCATTATATTTCTTTGGAATGGTTGCTTTTTGTTTGGAAACTCCATTAGAGAGGTTCGTTCTATATTGAGGTTTTGCCTTCCGATTTGGATCCAACTCAACAATGTCTACCACTTAGAGGTGTGGTTGCAATTGTAAGTTCCTATCATTAATCATTGTAATTAAAAATTCAATTAAGGGAGTCATTTTTACTAGTAGGAGGTAATTTAGATCTATAAATGAAAAATCACATGCATTAAAGTTTTCTTCTTGAAATGTATGATATTACTTTGTACCATACAAATTAAATACTATAGATGATACTATATTTATCATTGTGTTCATAAATGCACTCTACATATAAGTGTGTGTATCTCATTATGAATGCAAAGCTTTTTATGGGTGGGTCATTGAGAGTATAGATATAGACAACCAAAAATCGACAATACTATATCAAGAATACCTTATCGTGGGTCTTCTTTTCTGAGGACTGAACAATACTTATTTTTATTTGGAAGACACTTGAGCATGCAAAATACAAAAGTTACCTCAAATAAAAATAATTTAGATGCAATAAAATATCCTCTTTCAGTGCGAGGAATAACTTATTGTGCTTCTTCTCTTCTAAGGACTTAATAATATTTACTTTTATTTCAAAGGCACATGAGCATGCGAAATATAAAAGTTAGCTAAGTTAAAAACAATAATTTCAATACCTGCACAAAATGATCTATGCTCGAATTGAGCAAATGGTTGATTAGCAAAAACTCTCATCTAATTATAAGTAAAGAAATTACCCAAAAAAAATTTAAATTCAATTATATTGTAATGCCCCACCAAGGGATCCAAAAGAAATAATCTAAAATTTTACGTAGTTTGCCAAACTTTTTTTTTTGAATAAGAAGAACAACATACACATCAAACAATAAGTAGCAGAAGCAATAACATACAATCATCTATAAGCATACATAATAGGTTACATTTCTTAAGGATCCCATGACGTTGAATCATATTTAAATTTAGTTAATACTAAGTCTAATAAATTCCACATCCATATGAAAGAATAATTAAAAGTCTAAAGTCCTTTTAAATAATATAAATTTGTTCCAAATGCCACTTGACAATAAAATCTGGAATACTCAATCATCCATTGTACATGTCACAATGTATGAAAGGCTAAAAGAATATACATTTGTAAAAATAGAATTACATCATCCTCCTCAGACCCATGATACAAAGTACAATAAAAGAAATGAAACCATCCATCATAAAGATATAAACATCCATCATAAGATATAATCATCCATCACAATGATACAAAGATAGAATGAAAAGGAAATGCAGATAAGGAAGCTCCAACCATGGTGACTATAGACAGATCTCAATGGTAAGAGTAAAAAGCACTACCACCCGACCATGTGGAACCTAAATGGCCCACTCCCACCATGTTGAGGAGATGGTCTCAAGTCCTAAACAGGATAACAAACCAAATATCAAAAGTACTCTCTATGTCCAAGAAGTCCTAAAAGTAGTCTAACTCAAAGGTTCCAAGACAAATCGACATCTAATCCCAGAGGCACACAAATACATGAAGGAAACCTACTATGTAAGTGGGCAAGTGTCATCACATGAATCATGCTAGAGTTACCCTAGCAGTGTCTCAGGACCTCGGCCCCCTAGTGATCCCTATGCGGCCACTAGTATCCTCTTGTACTGACAAGGCATACTACAAATGCAAGGGTGTAACCAAGTGTTCTTCTACTTCCATCCTAATTTGTACTAGCACTCGAGGCATGGGTGAGAACATATAAAGACTCTTATTAGGTTCATTTTACTCTCATTTAGTGTAGTGTTTTTACTTATTAAACAACTTACAATGGGTTACCCTGGCAGCCACTTAGGGCCCCAACCCCCATTGCAAGCCACTTCCCGACATTACATATAGATAACCTACCCTAGGCTCATAAAAGTATAAATCAAAGAATCATACAAAATCACCTCAGTCCTATAAGTGACTGGAAAGCATCAAAAGATAATTCACAATAACACATCAGTTCTCTACAAGCAACTGGAAAACATCCCAAAAATACTGATCGAATACTCAAAATAGCTAAGCCAAATATGTCATAACATGACATCACCAATAAAAAATCATACCAAACACCTCAGTCCTATAAAAGTGACTGGAAATCAATACAAATATAATTGCTCAAAGACTAAAAATGGTTAAGTCAAGTAGGTTATACATTTACCTCAGTGTCACACAAGAACACTAGAAAGCAATAACAATCAATAGATCAACACACATCATAGAACATACCAGACACATTACCATGGTTGGGTTAAAAAGATCGAGATCAATTTAGCATAGCATCACAATCACATAACTTCCAAGCTTCTGGTAACATCCTAGGACTGGTCAACACTCTAGTCAACCCAAACCCCAACATATAAACAACACACATAAAATAGAGTAGTCTTATAAATTGGTTTGCTTTTGAAAACATGTTGAAGGGTTTTAGGTTCTCATTCAATGTAAGTTTCTGAATACCTAAGTTTTTCATTTTAACCCTTACAAATTAATCCATTTCTTATGTTTGAAAATAAATATCTTATTACCCTAAGCTCTTAAAACGAGCATAATCTCTTTAAATATTTTCCTTAAATTTTAAATAATAATTATTAAATAATTGGTTAGCAATTATTAATACTATTAAATTTAAAATAGAAAATCTCCATCCTCCATTATAATATTTGTAGACACCCAAAAATTGGCAAAGACCTAAATCATGCAGTTCTGATCAATCAGTGCAAATTAAAGAGAAAATCAGAAGAGACACAACAAACTTTCGAATCAAAAGATTACATTAGGTCTTTAATCATCTATCAAATTAATAAGACCTATATCAACTTCAAAAGAGGAGAAAAATAATTCAAAATCATAAAATAAAATTTTTTTAAAAAGAGAGGAAAAAGACAAAATTTTGAGAATAAATGAAACCTTTATTAAATCAATAAATCTATTTATTCTCACAAAATGAAAATCCTCCTTTTATATAAAGAATTAAAAGAAATCCAAATTTATCCATAAATCATGACTTTTTGGGCTCCTCTTTTTGTCTCTCATGAGACATTTTTGTTGAAATAAAGCCTTATTTAGCCACAAATCATGACTTTTGAGATCCTTCTCTTGTCTCTCATGAGACATTTTTGTTGACATGAAAATCACATGGAGCCTCCAATCAAGACTTTTGAGATCCTTTTCTTGTCTCTCATGAGACAATTTCAATTTCACTTCTACCCACCAAGTGAAAAGGTAAAACCCAAATTCTTACCCCAACCCTTTCTAAAATCCTATAAATAGAAGGAGAATTCAAGAGCAAAAAAAAACCCCAAGTCTTAGGCATTTACACTATAGGCACATTTTGATTCATCATTTAGCATTCTTATTGTAGCATTTTCATAGCATTTTAGCATTATTTTGTGTTATTTAGCATCATTTATCACTTGTTAGTTCGTTGCACATTCATTTTAATAGCATATAATCTGCATTTCAATCATAGATCTTGCATGTATCCATCATAGATCTGCATTTTAAGCATTCTCCCATTCTAGAACTGTCACTAAGATGCTAGTCTAAGAGCTATTTTAGCAGTTGTGGTTAGGGAAACATGAGACGCTCGTAGAGATTACATTTTGATGATGATATCTTGGGTTTAGTTTAGTTTGTTGTCAGTCCATTTGCATTCTACACCAAAGTTTCATGAATACGCCTTCACACCATGTACAAATTGGCGCCCACCATGGGGCTTCATATTAAAGCCTCTCTGTTCTTCAAGTTTTTTTGCTAATCTGTTATTCTTCTTTTAGATCCATTATTCTTCTTCTTTTAGATCTACTTTTTTCCCTAATTTTGGTGCAAATCTAATCTTTTGGAAGTTTTATAGCATGCGAGAAGCTTCAAACCAAGATTAGAAAACATTCAAAGACATTTCCAAGCTCACAAAGATCAGATCTACCATTCCCCTGACGTAGCAGTGCTTTTACGTATTGTTTTAACACTTTTGCCTATTCTTTTAATGCATTTGATCATTCTTATAGCACATTTGAACATTCTTATAACACATTTGATCATTCTTATAGTGCATCTGAACATTCTTATAGTGCATTTGATCATTCTTATAGAGCATTTGAGCATTCTTATAGAGCATTTGACCATTCTGATAGTGCATTTGATCATTCTTAAAGAGCACTTGAGCATTCTTATAGCTCTTTTGCTCATTCTTATAGAGTGTTTGAGCATTCTTATGGAGCATTTGACAATTCTTATAGAGTATTTGATCATTTTTATAAAGCATTTGAGCATTCTTATAGCACATTTGATCATTCTTATAGCTCATATACTATTTTCTTTGATGTATATGATGTTTTTTGTTATACATCTAATATGAGCTATTAACCTTCACATCTGATGATTTTTGGTTGTTTGTAGGCCTCATCTAAGTTTTGAAGAACTCTCAAAGATTGTAGATAGCACAGAATAGGAATGAAGACCCTCATAAATGCACCTAGCCTTTGCTAGCTCCAAATCAGGTAGGTGGACCTCGACTCTCGTCAATTAAAAGTGTGGCATTTCTAAGTTTTCAAACATAGCTTAATAAGAATGTTCAATCTCATTGATCTAATAAAGAAGTAGGTCTATGCTCTCAACTCCTTCAACTTGATCAGAATGCCCGACAATCTGTAAAAAATTAGTCGCAATTGAACGAGGAAAGAACCCACACATAGTCTAAATAGGAGCCCCTCTATTTTCAGTAGTATAAGGGCTGGTAATTAATCCTTTGTGTCTATCATGGAACCAAAATAGTAGGGATATGTTGTCACTCTTTTGAAATGATCAGATTCTCAGACTTGTTTTTGACTTCCATTTCTTGCCTTTTATTAGGTAGGATTATCTAGCCATAGAAGGGCTACCTCCCGAGTTGCCTTAGCAGGGCCAGTGAGAGGGATTGCCCCCCACTCTGGTATTCCTAATCAAATGCAAGCCACCCATGTTTGGAACATAGCCTTCCTCTAGTAGTCTTGCAAGAGATTGTGCCAAACCTCCCTAGCATTGGTGGGAAGCTCTCTATCATAGGAGAGGTAAATCCGAACACAGTTGGAATAGTAAGACCCACTAGTCACCAGCCTTTAGATAACCTTGTCAAGAAGCCATTTTCTTCCATTTTCTAGGTGTGTGTGGTTTTTTACATCTTGCATTGGTTCTACTACTATTGTGCTTGGAAGTGCCTTAAAACTTAATAACAAACACCAGTGTGGATCATAATCCTTCCAGGAAGAAGAACTTCAAACCGGTATTGAGAAACCAAGTTCAAAACCAAGACATTATTGAAAAAACCTTAAAATAGCACATACACTGCATAAAACAACACTTTTGAACATTCTTGTAATGCTTTTTGATCTTTGTTATGATGCATATACCTATAGAACAACACATTTGAGCCTTGAAACAACGCATACGACCATTCCTATGATGCATATGAGCAACGAAATAGCGCATTTGAGCCCTAAAATAGCACATTTGACCATTCCTATGACACATTTGAGCAATCAAATAGTGTATTTGATCACTAAAATAACACATTTGACCATTCCTATGACACATCTAAACAAAGAAGGAGAAGAAGAGCCTATCTGCGTGCATAATAATTAAAAACAAATGATAAATCTAGATACCCTTTTTCCTTTTTGGTATTTTATAAAATCTATGAATTTTTGTGTTTGATCGAATACATCTTTTGAAACAAGAAAAGCTACATCATGAACCCAATAGTTACCATTACCTCACTTCGCACATCAAGCTAGAGAAGTTCAGAGACACACATTCGTCCCTTTATCTAACTTCGTGAAAGTGAACCTTATCCTATCAACATTTGGCAAACACCTTGTCCAATCTACCTTGTTGCTACAAACAAATCATGGTCAACGAAAACCTTCACTTTTTCAAAAATGCTTAAAAACTAAGAGAATCCAATTCACCTTTCATGCCATTGTGCAAAACGGGTGTACCAAAAAAATTGAAACAGTCACCCATACAAGTGAGTGCTAGGATAGAAAGTAGAACCATCAAATGCACAAAACCTCTAAACCTTCTCAAATCTACTACAACAATAGATTGCTTTCCAAACACAGTTACTCACAAGTCACCCTTGTTTGATCAAAATTTGGAATCCTTAGTCGCAATGGGTTCATTTGATGCGTGGGATGACAGAAGTATTGAAACTAAAATTGAAGATTTTCAACAAAATTTTGAACTTGTCGATATCATGGACAAGATACTGGAGAAATAAAAAGAACGCTACATACTCATGTTAGCATAACAAGGTGCAAAATTACCATCTGACTTTGATGTGACCAATCTAAAATGAGATGAAGAAGAGTCACCTTTAGACGTTGTCACACAAAAATTGTAAGACTCACAACTAGAAATGGAAAAGATGAAAAGAGGGAAAATACAACCCGTAGTGTTAGCCTCGAAAAGGTGTGTCCCCTACCATTCGACAAAAACATTACCTTCACACCTTTTCCTCCAAATGTGTAGATACCAAAGTATGATAAGTATTTTGGCACATCAGATCCATAAGATCACTTGAGGCAATTCTATATGCTAAGCATGGAGTTTGTCCATGACACAACATACTTAATGCGTCTATTTCCTAGAAGCCTTAGGGGGAAATCCATGGAGTGGTTCTCCAAACTACCCTCCAATATCAAAACCTTTGATCAATTGGTCTCCATTTTTATTACCCAATATTTTTATAACATTGAAAGAGAGCTTATGATGATTGATCTATGTAACACAGAATAAATCCTAGGTGAATCATTCAAGACCTTCCTACAATAGTAGAGGCACATGTTTGTTAAATATCATAGAGACATACTGGATAAGGAGAAGATAGATATCTTCATCAACAATCTCTCAAAACTGATGAATTATTGGCTCCAACTCCAAGGGCCTAAAGATTTTAAAACTAGTTTAGAAAATGTGGCTAAAGTGGAAGAAACCTTGGTAAACAATGACATAATTAAATTATTTAAAGATGGTAAAGGTTTCTCCAACAATTCCACACAAGCACACAATTCCTCTGATCAGTCCACTAATAAATAGAAATTGTGGTGGAGAAACAATAATAAAAACATCACAAATGATGGGGTAGTTGAAGCCAATCATGTCAAAACTCAAACTCAACCCCCTTTAAATCAACTGGGTCTCAGTGTCACACCTCATCAAAATAATGTATGCCTGCTTTACCGATGTAACACAAAGACTTCCTCTACATCTAATCAACAAGTTTCTTACAATCAAGCTCCTCCACCACAAAGATATCAGTCTTTTGATATACCTAAGGAGTATACACCCATAGGGGTGTCCTATGAGAGTGCTTTACAAACACTCTTGGCCGATGACCTCATCATCTTACCTAAGGCTAAACCCTATGAACCCCAAGTCAAGCTGAAATGGTGGAATGACAAACACATTTGTGCCTATCACCAAAATTGGGGGCACCTAACAAACAATTGTTTCACCCTTAAGGGGGTCATCCAAAAATTAATAAATGATGGAACTATTGAAGTGAACAATCTTAGTAATACGGCCTTCAAGAACCCCTTCATGAGTCATGAAAAGGGGGAGTCTTCCAAGACCAATCAAAACGCACCTTCACAAACCAAAGTTAATTATGCACACCACTACGATTTATGGATTTGATGACACTTTAAATATCATCATAATTAAAGATAAAAATAAAAAATAGTCCTCAAATGCCATCACCCGAGGCCAAGCATCCAAAATTATCCTACCAGGACTAGTGACAATGTAACGCCCCGCTCGGGAACCCAAGAGAAATAAACCTAACATGTTACAATGTTTACTGAACTTTGTTTTTTTTAAAGTTTAAACAACATCAAGATAACATTAATGCGGAAGCAATATGAACATGCACAACAAATACACATTTGTAATTACAGATATAGTTTCAATTCCTCAAAGGTTCCTTTACGTTGAGTCACATTTAATACTTTTAAATTAATTAGTTTAAGTTTCCAAGTACAATGTCTCATGATCATAAAGAAATAACAGATACATAATCGCATAAGCAAAGCATAAGTATATCTAATACAATGAAAGTACATCCACTAAATAACATCCACTGCACATGTCGCAGGGTATGTGAGAATAGATATAATATATCAGAATACATGATAACATACATACATCATCTGAAAAGAAGTCTCTGAGATAAGAAATAAGAATGATAAAGTTACATCTTCTGCAACGAACATCCAACAGCTAGCAATGTAAAGGGGAACCCAAATGGTAAGAAGACACTACCTCCCGACCGCGTGGTTACCTAGTCAGGCTTCCACTCCCACCGTGCAGGGAAGATAATGAACGATCCACATACGGCAAATCAAACATAAAATATTCCTAGGCAAGGTACCCCTAATAGCCAAAACTACCTCAAAGGTAACACATGCTACTCAAGAAGATAAAATAATCAAAAAGTAAGAACACTCACTCCAGTACCGACACCACATAATCAAACATCATACATGAACCAAGTATAAACCAAATACCAAGGTCATAAGATAAAGTCAACAAAAGATAATCACCTCAAGTCAAAAGCCACACGTCAAAAGTACAACATAATGAAACACCAATCATCATCAATGAAAGTAAGTAACCACAATAAACACATCCAACAATAGATACACCACCAGAGGTACACAAATTCTACAGAGGAGACTCAGGCTACATACTAGGGAGTGTCATCACATGGCTACTTGAGTTACCCTGGACTGATCTCTTAATAGACCCCGGACCCTCAAGCGTTGAGTTACCCTGGACTGGTTACTCTGAACCCCGGACCCTCAACATCACACATATGGAAACTAGAAAGCCCTCTCAAGAAGACGAGGCACTCATCTCATTCTCATCCTTAGTCTATACAAGCACTCAAGGCATGGGTAGATCAAAAATCTCTAACTTATCTTTTTAGTGTGTTTCCCCCCATAAATTTTAATTACTAGATTATCACTTATTACATAGCTTGCATTAGGTTACCCAGGTACTGACCACTTTGGGTCCTGGACCCCTATGCAAGCCACTCCCAAGTCATGTA
This sequence comes from Cupressus sempervirens, assembly GCA_028749045.1. Lineage (NCBI taxonomy): Eukaryota > Viridiplantae > Streptophyta > Pinopsida > Cupressales > Cupressaceae > Cupressus > Cupressus sempervirens. Next base: position 442,386,212 of record CM053791.1, read on the forward strand.
CCTAGACAACCTCTCCTAAGCACATAAAAAACACAGTTGTGTCTCATACCACAACACCCATAAAGATCAAACTCGGTTCCTTAATAGGCAACCTGATAATAGGATGGTTCTCGCACCCAAGTACACATAAATGCTCCACAAGTAAATCTCACAAATACAATCTCAATTTGAATCACATAACACATCATGACATCTAGTCCCATAAATAGTATACAAGAAATCTCACAAAACCTCTGGTGTACATCCTAGACTGGTCAACACCTAATCAACACCAAAATCTCAAAGCATAGACAGTATAAGCAAAACAGTATAGTTTCATAGTTTGCGTTTGATTTACAATAATACACAATAAGGTAAAGAGTAAAGTTTCAGTTTTGTGTTCAATGTATGTTTCAAGTGAATGAATTCTCAGTTTATTCCACAAGTCAACTCTATAAAATTACCCCCATTTATTTATTTGACTTAAATATGTAAAATTACCTTCATAATAATAGTCATTTTCCCAAAAGCATTATCTGAAGATAATCGATTATTTATTTAAGTTATAAAAATAACAATTGCTAAATTTAATAACATCATTAGAATCTTATTAAATTTACACATTTAATAAAATTATACATTGTTATATAATTTTCATATTAATCATTCCTAATTAAATCAAAATTTAATTAGCTTAATTAATACTCATTTACTATGTCCGACTCATTAATAATCCTTAATTAGATCCAATTTAATTAAGTCAATTATTAATTATTATTTTTTAAATATCTCTCAGTTATTAATAATTAATTTAGTTATTAATACAAATTAATGATAATATAATTTTAAAATTTAATAATTAAAGTTTTATATAATTTAAAATTTAATAACTTAAAAAAAAATCTAACACAATTTAAATTTATTAAATTATAATTAAATTACAATTTTAAAAAAAAATGCATAAATTAAAAGAGACGTTTAAAGCCCGCCGGCTTTTGGCCGCAGCCTTTGCTGGGCCGGCGGCAGCTCTGCCGTAGCAGGCTGCTGTTGCAGCAGCAGTTATGCCGCCCAACAAAAAGGTAAGGGGGGGGGGAGGGGGGGGGGGGGGGAGGGGTAAGTTTGTAATATATATATATTTTTAATTTTTTTTTAATTTTATTTATTTTTAATTAAAACATTAAACAATCCTCCCCCATAGTATGTAAAAAGATATATATACTATTTTATTATTTTAACTTTTATTTACTACAAAAACTTTTAAACAAATTCCTCTCTATTAAAAAAAAAGTGTGTTTTATTTTATTTTAAATTTCTATAATAATAATATTTTAAATAAATAAATAATTTTTCTTTACTTTATTTTATTACTTTTTAAAAAGAATATTAACAAATATAATCTGATAGAGAGAATACTATCAACCAATCAAATTTCACATTTTAGAATTTTCTTTTCTTTCGAAACGCTACCCAGATTAAATTTCTCAATTCCATTTTAATTCAAATCCATATCTTGATTTAATACTAATTTCTTTCAATTGTAGAACGAGGTTTTCTAAATAGTTTTTTTTTAATGTATATTCACAAATGAAATCGAATAGCAAAAGATTTAGAACGGAAGGTGGCAAAATTCATACAACGAAATTTGAGAAAACAATTTTCAACAAGCACGAAGAAAACAAAGATCCGAAAATATTTCTACAATGGTTCACAAACCCTACCTTGATCTGATGCTAACAACTTGTTGAAACCTTTGCTAATCCAAACCCTTCAAAGCTTTCAAAGATTTCTTTGTTCCCCTTCCAAAAGTGTGTTCCCTGAAACCTGTGTCTGAAAAACTTCCCCCAACTAATGACACCAAAACCCTCTAATATAGAATCTAATTACCCTTTAGGGTTTCTATCTCCACAACTCTAAAATAATAATTACTTTATTTAATTAATTCATTCATGCACAATTAATTTTCTTTTAATTAAAATATATTTTTATTATTCCTTCATGCACTTTAAGTGAATTGTTAAATTACTTTATTTAACTTTCCACTTTACTTTGCTTTTAAAATTAATTTATTAACTTTTTAAATCTCATGCACACTTTAAAATATCCTTATTAAGTTCACATATTTATCTTTTAATTAATTTCTTAAATTTTAAACTCATTCATGCGAACTTAGATCTTTTTCATAATTTAATACCTTTTCACTTTTAATTTCATTTTTAGAAACTTAATTGATAAAATATTTATTAACTTAAATAACAATAATATTTAGCATTTATTTAAAAATGAACTCTAAATATATTATTATTAAATTAAATAAATATTATCATGTTCTAAATTTATTCTTAAAACTTTTATCTTCAATTTAATTCTTTATATTTAATTAATTTCTCAATTAATTAAATATAATTAAATATTCATAATATCATAATAATTTTTCATTAAATTAAATTATTAATTTAATCTATTAATTAGACTTAATTAATAGAAATTCATCAAAGACTCACAAAACAACATACGCACAAAATACTCACGGGTTTTAACAAGGGTAGACAGTTTGTTACGAGTCCTCCTTGCAGGACAAGTATTTTAGGCTTATGGCTAGGATTGGACCTGATCATTATCTTCCCATTCTCACCATTTGAGTATTTGTAATAGGGCATGCTCATCCTGGCAATTCAGGGAAGTCGATGCCCGGTACCTACATTGCATAAAAGACGAGCATGTACATGTATATAATATATCTAAACTAAACAGACAATGGCGGGGAGTGGTTCATCGTGTAGATCCCGACTAGCAGGTGACTACGACTCCCTCCCTTAACCACATCAAACACGTCAGACAGAAAGATAAAATAAACACACACACCATACACATGCAAGTATGGGGTAAGTATCGTAAAAATCACAAGTCTAACATCAAATGCGTACATATAATAATGCATCTCTATCAATACAACATAATCATCATTAAAGACATCATGTTAACATTTTTATGAAAGAAACCACATTTACTAACTAGGAATCATCAAAATACCATTAACAACACATGAATGAAATCAACTAAGCAATAATAACCAATACATTTGTAATCAAAATCATGAAATAATATCATAATATTACAAATCTAGTATCTCTAAAACTAATCAATGCATAAAATCAACCTAAAAGAATTTGACAATGATAACAGAAATGCGAACTAGGGGCAGGCACTACAGACAAATCTTGACCGAGCAGCTCCAAGTTCCTCCATGCCCAAGTATAACTTGGTTAACCAATTACTCAAGACTCTAGCCCACATCTCCATTTTTGAACTACTACAAATCTCTCTGAAGCATAAAGAGATACTCACTAAAGCCTTAGTGCCAAATGACCTAGATGTGAGTAAATTCCAAAACATGGTCAGCAATTTAGTCGCCCCTCATCGTGTGTCATTTTCAGCTCAAGATGATATGTCTATCATGTAGCCACAAAATTCTCCTTTGCACATAGAAGTATTCATTCATAGGAATCGAGTTAAGAGAGCATTGGTCGATGGTGGGGTTGGTCTGAATATCTGCACACTTAGTTTAGTGAAAGCCCTCAAGTATATAGAGGATGTTGTTGACCCAAGAAAAAGATTACCATCAAGGCCTATGGTGATGAAGAAAGGTCCCCTAAAGACATGGTCATATTACCAATCAGAGTAGGGCCAATCGTGAAAGAAATTGTCTGTCAAGTCTTAGATCTACAATTAACTTATAAGATCCTACTGGGAAGACCATGGATACATGGCATGCAAGCCATTCCCTCCACCTAGCACCAATGCCTTAAATTTCCATACATGGGTCAAGAGATAACCATACCTAGAGATCAACACTTTGCCAGTATTGTAACTCAATTATCCCTCATAACAAAGAAGAAGCTAATACACCAACAGATGCCAACAATCAATTCATAGTTACAGGCACTTCACACTCCACTAACCAAATGAGCAACCACTTATCAACATCAACTAAGGGTAAAGAAAAAGTGGTTTTTTTGGGTCCTTCCACTCCTCCACCGCCATCATCATCAAAAGATCATAAACAACTACACTATGAAGAAATGGATAAACTGAAGAAGGAATTTAATAGAAAGTGTAAGTTGCACCATAAAGGGTTAGGCGAGTACTCAGTCTCCCTATTTGATCCCCCACTTTCTCTGAGGTCTCATGGAAAATTGACTTCCACTAAACCATATCATGCACATTTTATCAAAGCAAGTGGCACACCTCTAAACCTAGTGGAAGACATCAGTCAATAGAACATTGACATCTCCTCCCACCTACATAGGAAAGGCTTTGACTTAATGAAAAATATGGGATACATAGGAGATGGTCCCTTAGGGAAAGGGAAAGGAACCATTAAACTTTTGATGGCATAGTTTAGGTCCAATAAATCTAAAACAGAGATAGGGTTTGATGGACAAGACAAGGCACAAACCTCTTCCAAAGCTCACCCAAAGCATAATGATTCTTCCTCTTCTACCTTGGTGTGGGTACCCAAAAAAAAGGACAATTATACCCCAACAACAACTGATATCATAAATGTGAATTTCTCCCTCTCAAGTTCACATTTTGTAGAAGAACTACCCATAAATGTCTCCAATAATGAAGACGATGATGATTTTGCTAAATGGGAATTCAAGTCAATATCTAAGGAATCTCTCCATGATAAAGAATGTGATGTTGTCCACATACCCACCCTCAATAGTTTGGCTATACAAAGAAAAACTCATAGTTCTAGATCCACTTCACCAAGAAATAGAGTACATCAGGATGGCTTAGAAGATGAACATGTTGAAGGGTTTCAATTTCAAACCTTATTCCCTAACTTCTTCCTAGTAGAAATCGAAGATGATTACTACGAGCCTCTCGTGAGCTCAACTTTCCTTGACACTCTAGAAGAATTCCATATCATAGATCTAACAGATATAGCGTATGAGCCATCTAATGAAGTTATGTCTTTAAAATCCGTTGAACCATTCCCATACTATGAATCACTTTTCCTAGTCCATCCCAAACTCATTAAATGGGATACAATCGAGCCTCATCACCTCCCTCATTTTGACACTGACCGTGAAGTTTTCATCTACCTTAATGTAGTTGAACCATCTCTTCAATGAAGAATAGAAGAAGAGCATATGGTTGGGTTGGGTATCAATCACCTCAGTCACACTAGAGCAGGACAAGCATCCCACAACCTTATTGACCACCACAAAATTGTGGCTAATGTTGATAAAAAAATGGAAACCAATAGAAGTGACACATCCCAAGGTGAAAACCCAATTGTGCCACCTACGGATGGGGTAATTGATACCTTACCTGAACATTCCGAGGAGAAATCTTCTATTTTGATTGAGCCAACAGAATCGGTCAACATCGGGATAGAATAAGAACCAAAGGTCATTTATTTGGCACAATCCTTGAGCCCAGAAGAAAGGAAGACATTCATCAAATTCTTCAAAGAAAGATAGATAAAATTCACGTGGTCTTATGTGGACATGCCTAGCTTAGACCCGACCTTAATCCTCCACCATCTTAACATCTCTTCGGAGGTCAAACCAGTGAAACAAAAACTCAAAAAGATGCATCCTCATATGGCTCTATTAGTGAAAGAAAAATTGGAAAAATTAATCAGTACCAATTTCATCTAGCCCCTAGCATATGCATCATGGATCTCCAACATTGTTCCCATATTAAAGAAGAATGGCAACATACGCATTTGTATCGACTTTTGGGATCTAAACAAAGCATGTCCTAAAGATGACTTTCCCCTCCCTAACATCAACACCATTGTCGATCTCATAGCAAGTCATTCCATTTTTTCACTCATGGATGGGTTTTCTAGGTATAATCAAATTAGAATAGCACCAAAAGATCAAGAGAAAACAACTTTTACTTGTGCATGGGGCATATTTTGTTGGAATGTAATGCCTTTTGGGTTAAAGAACACTAGGGCTACCTATCAACAAGCCATGACCACTATCTTTTATGATATGAAGCATATCTTCATGGAAGATTATGTGTATGAAATTCTTGCTAAATCCCATAGTTCAGAAGAACATCTTCCCATACTGGCCAAAATATTCACCTACCTAGAAGTGTTCAAGGTCAGGCTCAATTCCAAGAAATGTACTTTTGGCATCAAATCAAGCAAGCTCCTAGGATACATTGTCTCAGCCAAAGGGATAGAAGTTGATCTCGAGAAGGTACAAGCCATAATTAGTATGCAACCTCCAAAGAAAATGAGTCAGTTAGACTCTCTTCAAGGTAGGCTTTAATCAATTTTTCGGTTCATTTCTCAGTTGGTGGAAAAGTATATACCTTTCACACACTTGCTACATAAAGACATAAATTTTAAGTGGGATGATCAATGTCAGAAGGCCTTTGAAACATTTAAAACCTATTTGATGAATCTGCCTATGTTGGTACCTCTAGAATCACACAAACCATTACTATTGTATATTTCCCTAACGGATAAGTCAATTGGAGTCCTCCTGGCGCAAGAAAATGACCAAGGAAAAGAACAAGCCATTTACTACATCAGTCGCACCTTGGTCAACTATGAACTTAATTACTCTTTCATTGAAAAGGCTTGCTTAGCCGTAGTTTTTGCTTCCCAAAAACTATGCCATTATCTTCTAACACACAAAGTCAAGCTCATCTCCACCATTGATCCTCTCAAATACCTTCTCAAAAAGACAACATTAATGGGTAGACTAACCAAATGGGTGATGATCCTAAGCGAATTTGATATTGAGTATGTAGATAGGAAAGCAATAAAAGGACAGGCCATTGCCGATCAATTGGTAGATGCACCTATAGAGAGTTCCAATCCTATCTTAGTTGACTTCCCTGATATGTACATTCTTTAGACAAAGCCAGTAACATGGAAATTTTATTTTGATGGTTCCTACACACACCATGGGTCGAGCACCGATATTTTGTTCATCACGCCACTTGGTGTTACCATCCCTAAATCTTACAAATAGCTCTTCCCTTGCACCAACAACATGGCCGAATATGAAGATTTGGTCTTAGGTCTTAGTTAATCATCAATCAAGTTACTAATACTTATCAGAAAAAAGATGGAAAATTGTTGCCTTATAAACATATAGTCGATACACTCAAGGCATGTTTTGTTCACATTACTTTTGAACAAATTCCCAGAGAAAGGAATAGAGCAATAGATGCTATGGCCACCTTGGCCTCCTTACTTTAGCTCCTTGAACAACATGAGCGGTATGAGTTCCTAGTGGAAGAGGTGGTTCAACCTACATTTACTCAATGTGATTCCCTTATCATTTTCCATCTAAACACCCTTGATTCCCTTTGGTACAGTCCCATTATCACTTACCTCCATGATAACACCATTTCATCTGACCTCTCACACAACCAAAAATGAAATTTCATTCACCAAGCCTCTTGTTACTCCTTGGTGGCTAATACGCTGTATAGGAAAGGTCTTAATGATACTTTATTTAGGTGTCTCAAAAAGGATGAGTCTAGAGTTACTCTATAAGAAGTCTACGTAGGGATTTGCAGATCACACTCCTATGGGTTCACATTAGCAAAAAAATTCTTAGAATGGGCTATTTTTGTCCAACCATGGAAAAGGATTCTATTGATTTTGTCAAAACCTACAAGAAATGTCAAATCCATGGTAACCTTGTTCACACACTAGCCCAAGAGCTAAATCCTTTGGCCACACCATGACCCTTTTATCAATGGGGTTTTGATTTGATTGGAGTCATCCATCCACCCTCCTCTAGTGGCCATAAATGGATTATCACTGCCACTGAATACTTCACCAAATGGGTCAAAGCGGCACCATTTGCTGACTCTACTGGAAAAAAAATCTCCTCTTTTATTCTCAACCATGTCGTTTGTCAGTTTGGCATACCTCATGCAATTCTCACAGATAATGCCTTGTATTTTAAAAATCAAATAATTGATGAATTATGTGAAAAATTTCACATTATACACCATTCTTCATCAATTTATTATCCCCAAGGCAATGGCCAAGCAAAGGCTACCAACAAAACCATCATCAACATCCTCAAAAGAACTATCAGTGATACTGGTAGGGATTGGCATTTATAGTTGAACCCTACCCTTTGGGCCTACAGGCGCGACACCCTTCTCTTTGTTTTATGGCTGTGAAGCTATTCTCCCTTTAGAGGTTGAGATCCCAACCTTGAGAGTTACTCTTCAAGACATCCTATCAGATGAGGATTCTAGAGTGGCCTATCTAGAACAGCTAGAGTTGTTGGAAGAACATTAGCGTATAGTGCATGAACATCTCAAAGTGTATCAGAATAGATTATCAAGGCATTATAACAAAAAGGTCAAACCTCATGTCTTTCAGATTGGTGACCTAGTGCTCAGAGAAAATCCTAAGAACCAAGCAACAAGGGAAAAGAAACGAAAATAGGAGGCCAACTAGATCGGTCCTTACCTTATCACAGAATCTTTTGGGACTGGTACTTATCGACTTTCAAATTGTGATGGTACAAAATTAGTAGAACCTATTAATAGCATCCATATCAAATGGTTTTATGTCTAAAAGTTTTGAGAAACAAATCCAAAATAGCAAAAAAAATCAAAAAATCAAAAAAAAAAAAAAAAGAAACCAAAAAAAAAAGGTACAAAAGAAGTGAGAACGCCACATCTGGTTTGAAAAGGGGAAAAATAGCACTTTTGGACTTCCCTAAACAACACAAGGCCTTCAATGCTAAAAAGGGGCTACAGTTGAACGGTTGATTTTCCAGCTCTCAGACAAATTTTGGTTCTTTGTGGCTTTCCATTGCAATTAATAGAAGATAGGAATAAGAGAAAGGGGTAGCATTTATAGTTGAATTATTTGGAGGTATTTGGTAGAGGATTATTTGTTTATCTAGGGTTGAGAAGCTCATAGCCTAGACTAGAGTGGTCTATTTGATCTAGACTTAATTTCACAGATACCCAATTGACAAACACTTTGGGTTTTTAAGTTCTACTCTGCCAATTAGTGGTTGCTCGACATTAGAAATGGATGGAAGTAGGGGTAGCTGGAGAGAAGGAAGGTTGTGGCTCAAAGGAAACATGGAGTCCGATTATGTATTGAAATACCATAGACATGAATTGTAGGAAAATCAATGCACATCTCCACTATCCTCCCTTGGCCAATCATCTTCAATGTTTATTTTAGCCCTCAATCAACCCATTTGATGTCATAAACTCATTTCATCACCCCTTTAGGTACCTCACGTGGTCCTGGCTACCCCCTTATTCCACCAAATCTCGCTCACATCCTCTGTTTCACCCCCATAGACCCAAACATCATCCAAAATTACCAAAAAAAAATTCAAAAATAGCTTAAAATTACTAAAAATTCACATATCATCCAAAAATGCCAAAAAAAAAAAAAAAATTGCCCAAAAATGCCAAAAAAAAAGAAGAAGCTTAAAACTATCAAAAAAATTCAAAAACTGTCCAAAAATGGCATCAAATTTTTTTCAAAAATAGCTTAAAACTATTAAAAAAAAAAATGCCAAAAAATAAAAATAAAAATTTGTCCAAAAATGCCAAAAAAAATTCAAAAATCATCTAAAAATAGTAAAAAAATTCACAACTAGCCAAAAGCATTTTACTAGGCCCCATACCGCATCCATAGGAATTGGAAACCTTCCGTTGCATAATTGCATGTCCAAAAAAATTGTAAATTCCCTATCAATAAATTTCTTCTCTCACTGATCCTCATTCAAAAATGCCTAAAAATAATGCCCCATCCAATAAGCGGCTTCCTAGTGTACCTTTGTTGTCTAGTACATTTTCAAAAACACATTCTCCACCAACTTGCTAACCCCTTATGCAGTGATTGCTCATTGGGCTGCATCCCGCTCCTATTGCATTTGATCAACTAGCATTTGTTGACGTTCTATGTCTGCTTTTGCCACACCCAAACGCTGCTACAATTGCCTCACCTTCCCCTCATTCAACGCTCGTTGCTCTTGCAACTTCAATGCTAAAGAATTTGCCTTTGCAATCACTTCTCTAAAAGACTCCAACTATGACTGCAATAACACCAGTTCACTCTGAGCACTCTCTAAACCCATTTGTGCCATCGTCAGTGATTCTTGCAACCATTGAGCTTGTGACCATTCTACTCGCATCCCTATGTCATTCATTTTTTAACACAATTGCTCCACACATAGTTCTGCTTCTAGTGATTGCACTTGTGCCTGCTCTATATTCACCACTGCTTGGAGACATCTTGATTTCATTTGCACTCCATCTTCTCACTCTTTCTCCATCATTCCTAGCAAAAACTTGACTTCATGTTCGAAATTCTTTGCCCAAGCTCTCTCTATAGCCAACATTCTTTGTAATTCTCCCACATCATTTGAGGATTGGTCTCCACCCCCTACCTCTAGTTGTGGCTCCCCCACATTTACACCACTCCTTCCCCCTTATGTCAACCCTCATCTCGGTGTCTTGAGGCTACTCTACTGATGCACCCCACTCATTACTTCACCACCACTAACACCTCCCACATCCTTCAAAGTTTCTCCTATCAAATTTTTAGGAGATTTTATCTCCTCCACTTCTTCCTCCGCTCCTGACATACTCTTCATCTTCTCAGAAGGACTATCCTCCACCTACATCATTGGCTCATCATCTACTACCACCTACAATGCTTGTTGCATTGTAGTCCATAATAACATCATTAAAGTTGACAAGGGCATTTCTTCTGCCTCTGTCCCCACTTCTTCAAGTTGTGCTAGCCTTTGTCCTAGTTGGCTTGCCTCACCCGAACCCAAAGCCAACCCTTGGAGTTCCCAATGCTCTACCCACTCCTCAAAAGCTCACCTAACATGCTTTTCTCTTCATCCTTACCTCATCCACCTTCCCCGACTAGCATCACCCTCCTGTTGTGACTAATCTAGCGAGCCTAAAATGCTTTCACTTGCACACTACCTCAGCCTTCTCAATCAATCCAATGACCACATTTTACTCTTCACCCTGCTTCATTCCATTCCCATGATATATGCTTATTTATGGTCATCCCTTGCTTGGCTTCACTCTTTACTAACCTTCCCACATGTTTGCCTCTCATCGCACTCGTACTAAGTACATTTCCAACATTCCCTCCCCGTAATGATCACCAAAAATTTATGTCGACCTTCTCTACCAACACACACCCTCTGCATCTCACCATACTGGTACCTAGTACACTTGGCCCTTGGTTATGACATTCAACCACCTTAATTTCTATTGATGCTTAGATAGTACATACTGCTAAATCACCACCGACACATGTTGCGTGCTCTTCTTCACCTAATACAATAGTTGCTCCCTGGTAGAATTGAACAAATTTTATATTATTTCACACAATTGGAAGCACACCTGGTCTACAAATAATGATTTCCTATGCTATCATGTGCTTTTAGTGCCTCGATGATGTACTTGACTAGAGGTACCAGGATAAAGTCATGATCTTTTATTGGTTTTTCACTATTTTATTTTAGTGATCCTATTGGTTTCGCACATTATTGGTGTCCACTTATAAGTTCCTTCTCTCGTATGGAACACCATGTGTACCTCAACCAATTTTGTGCGATATCTTAGTTGAGATCTTTTAATTGATATGTGACTATTTGTGTGCCTATTTTTATTATTTTGTGGCTATAGCTTCTGGTTCTTAATGGTTGTCGTGTTTTCTTGTACATTGTTAATCTTTGCTGGTACTTCTCGGTGTGACATAGTATTCATATCACTATAGTTGAGCTAGTGGTGGTTGTACTTCATCACTTTTGTTTTATTACATGCTCTATGATGACAAGTAGTTTGCATCTCTTTAAAAAAGTGATAGTTAGTTGCATTCATTTAGTCCGCATATTCATCTCAAGTTCCTTTGAAAACAAACGGTTGGCACCTAAAACAAGATATAATTCACAAATGTTAGTTCACAACTTCACAACTGATTATCAAAACATGGACAACAACATCAACATCAACATCATGACGAGCTTCTAGCACTTCAATATCATGGACTTTTTCTCTTCACAATATACATGCTAGCATTACACTTCATGCATTCACCTTCATATTCCATTCATTTCATGGCTTTTGAATCTCAAAAGTTGACACTCCACATCATTGCCTTCGAATCTCAGAAAATGTTATTTTCCTCCATGTGTCACATCCCATTTTATCACATCTCCATTTATATTTTCATCTCATTTCCTCCCATCCCCGCACCTGGACATTTCATTCCATTTCATTATTTCATATCATCCTATCATATACCAATTTTTTCATTAACCATTTCATTCCATTTTTTTCCTTAGACACTCCATTCCCTCTCATTATCCATTTCATCACATTTCTCCATGTTCTATTTCATTATATTATGTTTCATTATCTCATTTCATTCATATCTCATTAGATCACATTATACCTTCCCACATGTCATTACATTCATATTACCAAATTACATTTTCATTACATCATTAGTAACATACCATCTATTCTCACTCATGATCCATCTACATTAATCGTTCACATATATATACACATCTACTTCCACTACTACCATAATCATCATGTCAGATCATCACATGCATACATAAGTCCATGATATCTCAAGTGCACAAGTCCGAACATTAAAAGAGCTCAAATATTTCATATATCAAACAAATTGCATCATCAACATCAAAAGGTTTCAACACAAAAGGGTCCTCATCATAACTGACATACATGATATGCCAATAAAATGAAGCTCCATAAATCAACCCTGTGTCATACCACCTACATCATCTTTTTGTGTTTGATCCAAAGATCCCTTGTCACTGGGGGCACTCACCTCATCTTGAACAATCAAACATCAGACAATGACATCAATTTTTCATCACAAGTGATCATCCTACATCAATCAAATCTCAACATTTAGCTATTTAGCTAATGGTTCTATCTTGAACCAGTTATTTGTCCTACTCTATATCCTAAGATAAACATGTTAGTTTTCCCTACTTTGTATCTTGAGGGGGTCACTTTTTCTATGCATCAACATTACTTGATTGATTATACCCATTACTTTGTGACTACACCTTCCCTTCCAATGGTTCTCATCAACATTTTTAGAAATAATATTGGAAAGTCCCTATTTCGCACATACATTTTTTCAATTTCATTTCTGAGGGGGCAATATATCCATATCAAACCAAGGTATCCAAGTTGGGGCATCAAAAACAATCTACCCTAGCTAAACATCAAAAATCAAACTGGGGCATCCAAGCTAGGGCATCACAATTTTTTGAAACATCAAAAACATCCTACCCCAGCTAAAAAATTTCAAACAATCAAGACTACCAAAACCAAGACATCCAAAGAAAACTATTGCAACACCAAATCAACATCGCAATTAAATCATCAAATCAACGACAATCAAATCATTGAATCAACGATAATCCAATCAACAAATCAATGGCAATCAAAATATCAAGTCAACAACAATCAAATTATCAAATCATCAACAATCAGACATCAAAAAACATACATCCAATCATTAGAATTTGACCTAAAATTAGAAAATCAAGATAGTCTTGAACTAATATGCTTTACATATTAGCTCAAAGAGGGGCATTTGTAGACACCCAAAAATTGGCAAAGACCTAAATCACACAGTTCCAATCAATCAGCACAAATTAAAGAGAAAATCAGAAGAGACAAAACAAACTTTCAAATCAAAAGATTACATTAGGTCATTAATCATCTATCAAATTAATAAGACCTAAATCAACTTCAAAAGAGGAGAAAAATAATTCAAAATCATAAAATGAATTTTTTTTTAAAAAGAGGGAAAAGATAAACTTTTGAAAATAAATTGAACCTTTATTAAATTAATAAATCTATTTATTCTCACAAAATGAAAATCCTCCTTTTATATAAAGAATTAAAAGAAATCCAAATTTAGCCATAAATCATGACTTTTTGGGCTCCTCGTTTTGTCTCTCATAAGATATTTTTGTTGAAATAAAGCCTTATTTAGCCACAAATCATGACTTTTGAGATCCTTCTCTTGTCTCTCATGAGACATTTTTGTTGACATGAAAATCACATGGAACCTCCAATCAAGACTTTTGAGCTCCTTTTCTTGTCTCTCATGAGACAATTTCAATTTCACTTCTACCCACCAAGTGAAAAGGTAAAACCCAAATTCTTACTCGATCCCCTTCTAAAATCCTATAAATAGAAGGAGAATTCAAGAGCACAAAAACCCCAAGTCTTAAGCATTTGCACTATAGGCACATTTTGATTCGTCGTTTAGCACTCTTATTGTAGCATTTTCATTGCATTTTAGCATTATTTTGTGTTATTTAGCATCATTTATCACTTGTTAGTTCATTGTATGCTCATTTTAATAGCATATAATTTGCATTTCAATCATAGATCTTGCATGTATCCATCATAGATCTGCATTTTAAGCATTCTTCCATTGTAGAACTGTCACTAAGATGTTGGTCTAAGAGCTATTTTAGCAGTTGTAGTTAGGGAAACATGAAACACTCGCAGAGATTACATTTTTATGATGATATCTTGGGTTTAGTTTAGTTTGTTGTCAATCCACTTGCATTCTACACTAAGGTTTCATGAATACACATTCACACCATGTACAATATTCTTTTGGTAATTATTAATAATAATTGAATTAATTAAATTAATTGTTATAACTTATTCCCAATCAAACCCTCAATGACTTGCTCATATTTTAATAATCTAAGAAAAATTATTGATGACACCTTATTAAAATTATCTTTTAATTAAATACATATTAATTATTTTAAGTTTTAAATATCTTAAAACTTTAAATTATATTAAAATTTAAATACACATAAAATATAAATTTAATACATTAAATCTTAAATATCCAAAACCTTAAATTTTTATTATATTAAAAATTTAAATAAATTATAATTGACATGAATTAAAAATTTAATAAATTAAATAATAATAAGAATAAAGTTTAATAAAATTTAATTATACATTTTTAGAGGCTCACCAGCCTGTCACCTTGCAGCTGCAGGTATATATATATATATATATATATATATATATATATATATATATATATATATAATGCATACAACAATACTCCCCCCCCCCACCCCAATAATAATATTTAAAAATATTTTGTTATAAACATTTATAATTTTAGTCTGATAGGAGAAACACAATTAACTAATCAAATTTCTAAATTAAAATTTTCTTTTTAAATCTCAAAACCCTCCCCGGTTTAATATCTAATCTACAAATTTAATGGATGAGGATTCTAAGATGTTTCAATCTCTATGTATTCAGAAGATTTAATCATGCATACTAGAATTTCGCAACACTGAAACACTCGTCATAGAGAAATATTTAGATAACCATTCATCAGACACAATGAAGACAGGAAAGAAAGAGTGTAATAAATTAAGTGAATAATTCAAGCGTCTACTTGGACTCTGATGCTAATCGCTACACCCCAGAAGATTGTAGAGAAATTCCTCCTCTCAGAACCTTCTCCTTTCTGAAAATTCCTTCCTCTTCCAAAATTTGTCATCCTCGAAAAATGAACCCCCAAATTTTGATATGGAGTTCTCTCATAAAAGCAGGGCACTAATTGTGCGATCGCCCAAGAGAACTCTTGGCTTACTAGACTTCAACTCTTTATTAACTTTCTCTTTATCTTTCCTTTATCTTTTCCATGCACGTTTATTGAATTATTAAATAACTTTATTTAATTTTCACTTGACTTCTCTTTTAATTAATTTATTAAATTTAGTCTCATACACGCATCATGCAATCATAAAACTTTTAATAAATTAATTTCTTTTTCACTTTTTAATTAATTTGTTATATTTTAATCTCATGCATACTTTATGAAATTTTAAAACTCTTAATAATTTAATATATTTTCATGCTTTAATTTATCTTTGAAACGTTAATTGATAAAATGTTTATTAACTTAAATAATAACAGTATTTAGCATTTATTTAAAAATAAACTCTAAATATATTATTATTAAATTAAATAAATATCATCACATTCTAAGATTATTCGTATAACTTTCATCTTTAAATTTAATTCTTTTTATTTAATTAATTTCTCAATTAATTAAATATAATTAAATATTAAAATATCATAATAATTTTTCATTAAATTTAATCATTAATTTAATCTTTATTAAAAGAAAAATCACCAAAGACTCATAAAACAAAATATGAAAACTCATCATAGAAAAACACATACAAGATCAAACAAAAGGGTTATAATCACGAATTAATATCATCTGACGCATTTCGAAGGTAGACAACTTAGATACTTGTCCTAATTTTCTAGGACCAATGGCTTAAAGGTTTAGGATTTGGATTTAACACTACTACATCTGAGGCCATTTTTCGACCAAACTTCGACCATCGTCGACCAATGCATTGGTCGGAATTTTTTCGGGTCGAAAGTTCGACCAACATTCTGGTTGGTCAAAATTTTGACCAATACGTTGGTTGAAAAACCTCTATAACCATAGTGCAAGTTTTTCCTAGAATTGGTCAAAATTTTGACCATTGAAGATTTCCATTTCGACCAATATTAGTAGAAATTTCAACCAACGATGGTAGAAAGTGTTGGCCATGAAAGCTGGAAAGTTTGACCAATGAAGGTAGAAATTTTGACCAATATAGGTAGAAATTTTGACCAATAAAGGTCAAAATTTTTGACCAACAAAGGCGGAAATGTTGACCAGGAAAGGTGGAAATTTCGACCAATGATGGTCGAAAAGTTTGACCAATGAAGGTGGATAATGTTGACCAATAAAGGTAGAAATTTTGACCAATGATGGTCGAAAAGTTTGACCATTGAAGGTAGGAAATATTGACCAAGAAGGTAGAACTTTCGACCAATGAAGGTCGACAATTTTGACCGCTGAGTGTAGAAATTTTGACCAATGAAGGTAGAAATTTCTACCAATGCCTGGGTGTAAATTTTTTTCAAGCATTCTATAAAACAGTTCACATACCTTCTGTATGATATGACATTTTGCATGCATCCTGCAGTGTCTCATCCGACTGATGATGGATTACGGAGAGTGATCTGAACTGATGATGCTAAAAAACATCACAATCAAATGCAAAATGAACTTGCATTACAAATGGATTGTGATGTTTTTTAGCATCATCATTTCATATCACTCTCCATAATCCATCATCAGCCGGATGAGACACTGCAGGATGCATGCAAAATGTCATATCATATAGAAGGCATGTGAACTATTTTATAGAATGCCTAAAAAAAATTTACACCCAGGCGTTGGTAGAAATTTCTACCTTCATTGGTCAAAATTTATACATTCAGCGGTCAAAATTGTCGACCTTCATTGGTCAAAAGTTCTACCTTCTTGGTCAATCCGTCATCATCAGCAGGATGTATGCAAAATGTCATATCATACAGAAGGCATGTGAACTGTTTTATAGAATGCTTGAAAAATATCGACAATAACTAATCAAATTGTCGTAATCACCGATAGTAACTAATATGCTTCTTCATTAATCTGCTCGATACAATAACCAAACTTGGCAACTATGCATAGCAACTTATACGCTAAAAGGAAATCATTTAGGAGATACAAAATTTGAACAAACATATGTTAAGATTCTACAATAAAACATCACTTGCATGAGTCTGACAGTTGAGATTAAGTTTGTCATCCTCCCTACAGTATGTTCTAATGGCCTGCACATCCACAAAAGTTCCAGCATCTCGAATTTGTAGAATAAGAATTGTTTCGTAGTGAATGGACATGATTGACAATAAATCATCATATAAAAAGACTCTCGTGTGAAGCATGAATAGCAAAGGAAATGAATATGGGTGATAGGAAAGAGAATTCAATAATAGACGCTTTTAACTTTAGTTATATATAGTCATGATATGGGTAATGCACAACTGCTTCCTGGATTCACGTTCCATCCCATAGATGAAGAGCTCATAACACATTATCTCATTAAAAAAAATTTAGACAGCAATTTCATAGGAAGGGCCATTACTAAAGTGGACCTCAACAAGTGCGAGTGTCAAGGAGGGTTCAATTCCCTCCTTTATTATTTACTATGCACATAATCCCACACAACCATTTGATCTCAAATGATATGTAATGAATGTTGAGTGTTTGTGCTGAGTGCTGAGTAAGGCTTATCTGTTTGGCACAAAAGAAAACTTTAAGTCTTGTACCAAGGAAGCAACTGAGCCAATCTCTTTGTCAATAAGGGTGCAGTTTTGCTAGTGTATCCTTCACAATTGTTGTATCTACAAATTTTGAGGAATGATCCTTGAACTTCCTCTTACAATAAGACATACATTTGAGATCTACCATAAGAGTGGGGACCAATGTGAAAATTTGAGTCTAAGTTGATGATAATTTCCTATAAATGTTGTTCTATCCAATTTTTGTTACAGGATATCAAACAATCAGCCCTTATTCAAGATTGGATGTGTTTCTTGTTATAATGGAATTTCCAAGCCTTCACCTACTTTGATGCTTTTGATGTATGATTTTGAATAAATATATTAAATACAACATTAAAATTGTAGTGCCTACCCCTGGTTCGCATTTTATTATCGTTGCTGAATTCTTTTGGGGCTAGTTTCATGTTGATGGTTAGCAACATTGTTTTGAGACTATCAGATATTGTGCTATGGATTCAATTTATTATGTGATGAGATTACTTAGATCTTGCATTTCATGTATGCATGATGATTATTTTCAGTGTTTGCAGTTATTAATGATGATTAGTAAGATGATTTATTATCATATGTGTTTTCTTATAGATACTTACCCCATACTTGCATGTGTATGGTGTGTGTGTTAGCTTTGTGTGTTTGCTTTTGTATGGCGTGTCTGATGTGGTTAAGGAAGGGAGTCGCAGTCACCTGCTAGTCGGGATCTACACGATGCACCACTTCCTGCCATTGCCTGTTTAGTTTAGTATATATTGTGCTTGTACATGCATTGTTTTTATGCAGGTTGCAGGTACCAGGTATCGACTTCCCTGAATTGCCAAGATGAGCGTACCTTATCACATTATCTCAATGATAAGAGAGGGGAGATAAATTCTCAAGTCCAAATCCCAACCCTTTAAGCCATTTGTCCTAATTGAAAAATTAGGAAAAGTATCTGAGTTGAGTACCCTCTGAATGCGTCAGATGACGTAATTCGTGATATTAACCCTTGGTTTGATTTTGTATGTATTTTGGCTATGATGGATTTTCATATTTCTACCTTATGAGTCTTTGATGTATTTTCTATTAATTAAGCCTAATTAAAAGATATAATTAATGGTTTAATTTAATGAAAAATTAATATGGTATTTTAATATTTATTTTATTTAATTAATTGAAAAATTAATTAAATAAAATAATTAAATTTGAAAATAAAAAAGTTAAAAGTTTAAATTTGAAATGTGACAATATTTATTTTAATAATAATATATTTGGAGTTCATTTTTAAATAAATGACTAAATAATAATGTTATTAAAGCCAATAAATATTTTAGCAATTAAGTTTTGAAAATAAAATTTAAAAGTGGAAAATATATTAAAATTATTAAAAGATTAAAGGTTGCATGATGTGTGCACATGATTAAAATATAAATATATCAAGATAAGAATAAGTGAAATTATTAAAGTTAGTGTATGAGATTTAATAAATTAATAAATTAAATTGGAAAGAGTAAAGTAAATATTATATTAATGATTGTGCATTATTTTAATGTTTGATCACATAGGAGTGGCAAATTCTTGAGAGTTGTCATGTAGACAACATAAGAGTTTGCACTCTAAGAATGCATAAGTTGTCTACACTTAGGAGTTAGCATTTTATTTGAGCACATGGTGTCTACAACCTTAAGACTCATCTAGAAGGTTGGCGAAGACCCATGCTTGGTTGTCATGCTTATCTTCTAGTTATTTCTAGAGACACTTTAGATGCATCTTAAAGGCCTTTAAATAGAGACTCTCCTAGTGTGTTTGGACAAGTTGAATGGAAGCTAGAAGCCACAAGCTTAAAATGGAAGCTTCAAAGCTTACATGCATTGGAGAAGTTCATATGCTCATATATTTTCTACATGCTTCTATGCTCCTTCTAGCTCTTTTAGTCACTTGGAGGATTCGGTTGGCTTGGATCCTGGAGGAATTGCGAATGATGGAGAAGGAAGAGATTTTTTATGGACTTCTGAGGCATGGTGGATTAGCATCAGTGTCTAGGTGCACTCGTGATATTCGCATATTCTCTTTGCACTCTTTCTCTTCCTGTCTTCATTGTGTCTGTTATATGTGTCTGTTATATGTGTCTGAATCTTCTCTATGATTGAATCTATGATATGAATTGGAATCTAGATATTTTATTTGGTTGAGAAGAAAACAATAGAAAACCCTAGTTCTAAATGAGAAAGAAATTAGATCTAAAACGGGTTTGGGTTCGATTTGGAATCAAATTAATTAATGGACTTTAAAAAAATGGTTTCTAAAACTATAAGCCAAACCTATTAGAAGAATTGGATAAATTTAGAGAACAATTATTTTAAGAAGAAATTCTTAATTCATCAAAAAAATTGTTCTGTCACTGCCCTTTGGATAGACCCAAACTGAGTCATTCATAATTTTTTATCATGATCGAATTTATTCGATCGCTCTAGTCAGAATTGGCACAACTTGGCCCTCTTCAACATATTTCAATTTCAGCCTGATCCAACAGTTCATTAGGGAGATATGGCCCTCGTACTAGGACTTTTTATTCAAAGACAGATATTTCTCTATTTCCCATAACCAAGAGTTCTTTATGCTTAAACTTCACAAAAATAATATATCAAAGCATGGAATGAATTAAAGATATTATTGCAATCTTCCCTTATTAAAATCTTATTAATATGCATTAGTTTATTATCTAATCTAATTAAATCAAATTTAATTAAGATTAGTTAATAGTAGAAAAAGTGTAATTAATTATTAGTCAATCTAAGTAAATGGATTTTTAAATGAGAGAAAATTAAAAGAAAAAAGATTTTAATATAGTTTATATAGTGGACTTTTTATAATGTATATTAAATGTTATTTAATAAATATTAAATAATTTAGAGATGGTAATTTTATATTACGTTTTTAAATGAGGAGACTTTAATGATAATGGATTAAGATTTAATTGACATGGAGTCACTGTTATAACATTGTTATAATTTGAATTACTAATGGTATTATTAATACGTTATATATTATTAACTAAATTATCGATATACCTTAATGGTATTAAGAGTTAGCTAATGAAGCTTATGTGAAGTTCTCTAGATTGATTAATAATAGTTTTGATGAGTTTATTATTTATTAATGTTTGTTGAGTCTAACAAACTATTAATAAATAATAGTATAAATAGTTTAAATAGTTATCAATTAATACGATCAGAGTTAATCTAGAGGAGATTAGTTAATGATTGAAGTACTGTAAAAGATATTAATCAAATTGAATTGGTTAATAATTTGGAGGAGTATCAATTAACTAAATCAACGTACATAGGAAAAACTTATTTGAGATAATAATACTTGGTATTGGAGATTTATTATAACTTGTTATTATTAAAATATAAATGGGAACATTGTTGCAGAGTGACAAATGTGGTCATTAAAGATTTATTAATAAGATTTCCAATATAGCTTGTCATTAAATATTAGCAAGTTATTATTATTGAACTATGAATATGAATATTTGTGTATGGCTGACTTTTAGTTATTAGTCAACTAATATTCATTGAGTTGATGGTTTGGTTGTGAAATTATTAATTAAATAAATTAACTAGAGTTAATAGGATTTAATTAATAATTAAGTTATGAAATGGAGATTTAATTGATATAATTCTTTTAATGAGATTGTAGAAATATTGATATCAAGTTGATAGGTCTTATTCTTATGACTTGAACAACGACTTTAGATATTTTAATGGTGAAGACTTAATAATATATAATTGAAAATTATTAGAATGATAAAAGGTCAAGGATTGTGAACCGATATTAATTGACCATTCTAATGAAGTTATAATTTCTTATTCGAAGATTGATAATTGGCTTTCTTATATTATAATGAATAATGATCTTAGAAAAGTTGAAAGGTTAATCAATTAGAATATGGATCATGGTTAAATATAAAGGACAATTTAATTAAAGGTCAATGATGATCAATTTAGTGAATATTTACCCTTAAGTTATTCTTAGAATGTAATTCTTAATAATAGAAGGATAATGCTATCGAGGAACAAATGGGTTGACTTGTAGGTCAAATTATGAAACTTAAGACACTTGTAGTATACTTGCAAACAGAAAACTGAAACTTCTATACTTAATGATTTTAGTAAACCAAAACATGTGTTTGCATCGTGTATTCTATATGCTTCTTGTTTTGGGTTGACTAGTGTTGACCAATCTTAGGTTGTTACCAGAAGCTCGGGGGTTATGAGATATGATGGCATGTTAATCTTATTTGGTCTTGATCTTTATAAACCCAACCATGGTTATGTGATGGAATGCTCTATGTATTGGATGTGATTATTGATTATTATAGTTGAGATTCTTATGTATGAGACACTTGACTTAACCATTATTTTTGAGTCATCGATCAGTTATCCTTGGATTACTTTCTAGTTGCCATGATGGGACTGAAATGTTGATTTATTTCTTGATGATGTCATGTTGTGACATGTTTTGACTCAACCATTTTGGATTCTTCAATCAGTATGATTTTGAGATATTCTTGGTTGCTTGTAGAGAACCAATGGATATTGTGATTTATTTTGAGATATATTTTGGTTATTGAGAACCAATGGATACTTATGATTATCAGTGATGCCTTTAGTTGCCAATAGAGAACTGTTGTGGTCATGATTTTCTATGGATGCTTTTCAGATGCTCATAGAGATTTGATGATTCTTATCTTGGAGATTTGATAATTCTTCTTATGGATATTTGATACTTTTATCATGGATATTTGATGATTCTTTGTATAGATTATCTTTTGGATTTTCTTTACAGTCGCTTATATAGGACTATGGTGATTTTATGATTCCATGAGCTTAGTGTAGGTAATCTACTTGTAGTGTCGGGAAGTGGCTTGCAATGGGGGCCGAGGCCCTAAGTGGCTACCAAGGTAACTCATTGTAAGTTTGGTTAATAAGTGATAGCATTTACACACTAAATGGGGATTAAATGAACTTAAAAAGATAACTGTTTTGGTTCTCGCCCATGCCTTGAGTGCTTGTACAACCTAGGATGGGAGTAGTGAGAACACATGATTGCGACCTTGCATTTCGTAGTATGCCTCGTCAGTATGAGAGGATACTAGTGGCCGCATGAGATCAGTATGGACCCGTGGAGTTTAGCTAACTGCTAGGGTAACTTGTACGTGATAAATGCGATGACACTTTTTTGCTTGCAGAATAGGTTTCCTACATGTCATTGTTGTGCCTCTGAGAATTAGATGTCAGTTTTGTGTGATTGAAACTTTTGAGTTAGTATACTTTTAGGATTCCTGGACTATAGAGATTTATGCTTTGTGATTTGGATAGCCTGTTTGAGACTTGAGATTATCTCCTCAACAAGGTGGGAGTAAACCACTTAGGTTCCACATGGTCGGGTGGTAGTGTATTTCTACTCTTATCATTTGAAATCTGTGGCTAGAACATTCTTGATTAGTATTTTTCTTCATTATGTTCTTGGAGCATTATGATAGATGATATATCTTATGATGGATGTATTTACTGGTATGTTTCTTATATTGATGATTTGCATATGTTAAATGGTGTTATCTTATGCTTTACTTTGTATGTTAGTAGGATGTTTTTAGGAGTGACATTCCTACTATGTTAATAGCCAATGATCTCTTCGATGCTTTGGAATGTTACGCACAGAGGGATGGCTATGATCCACGATGTTCTAATGATGCTATTTATAGTTGGGAGGAACCGTGCACTTAGTTAATTATGTTTGTGATATATGGTTATCTTATATGATGGATGTTTATATCTTTATGATGATGATGTATCATGTTTGACATGTGGTTTCATTTACCTTAATTGCATCATGGATTAATATTGGATGATGATGTACTTTATTTACATGGATGTTTACTCTTTTATACCTTGTAACATGTACAGTGGATGATTGAGCTAAACTAAAATGTAAATTCTAAAAGGACACTTGTATATTGTTTAGGAACATTAGATGCATCATTGTTATTTCATAAGGATGTGATGTTAGATGAATAGTTAATTTAGATGTGATTCAACGTTAAGGGATCTTAAAGTTTGTAATCTGTTATATTATGTTATGTGTACTTTTATTCAAATTGTTTCTATTGCTTCCGCAAGTGTTGTGAATGGTTTATCTTTCATGTTTAAAAAAAAATAAAATTGTTTGGCAAACTTTAGGTTAATTCTTTGGATCCCTTGGCGGGGCATTACATTTGGTATCAAAGCCCAAGTTTCAACATTGGGAGCTCTGGGTATATATTTGAATGCCGCTAGTTGTGAACTAGTTGAACAAAATGAAAACTTGAACTATCATGTGTATCTCTTTCAAATTGAAAACTTGAAACTAGGTGAACTGAAATAGAACCTAAAACTATTGCTTGCATTTTTTTTTTATACTTTAGCACTTAGCTTTCAAAACTGAAAATTCTGCTTAAACCTAAATGAGGGCAAAACTGGAACTCGAAAACTCATTCTAGTTGCAAAAACATGTATCTTTTATCTATGTTGTAAGGTAGTAAACCTTTGTTTATCTTTGCAAGCATTAAGTTTCTCTTGTTTAGAATGTATTAAGGGATCTATTTTAGTAGTTGATAAAAGAATAGATGTTGGATCAATGTGATTTTTGATTTACCATTAAACCAGAATCATATTGCTATAAGTGTGTTGTAATATTCTCAGTGGAATCATATCTCCTGTAGGGAGGAAAAGGGATCAATGCGACCCACATAGTGAGTATCTCAATTTTTTTCATTCTTGTAGGCTTCCAAGAGTAAGCCTAATCCCAGGGGGGGTGGATGTAGTGCCTGCCCTTGGTTCGCATTTTGTTATTGTTGCTGAACTCTTTTGGGGCTAGTTTCATGTTGATGGTTAGCAACATTGTTTTGAGACTATCAGATATTGTGCTACGGATTTAGTTTATTATGTGATGAGATTACTTAGATTTTGCATTTCATGTATGCATGATGATTATTTTCAGTGTTTGCAGTTATTAATGATGATTAGTAAGATGATTTATTATCATATGTGTATTCTTATGGATACTTACCCCATACTTGCATGTGTATGGTGTGCGTGTTTGCTTTGGTGTTTGCTTTTGTATGGCATGTTTGATGTGGTTAAGGAAGGGAGTCGTAGTCACCTGCTAGTCAGGATCTACATGATGCACCACTTCTTGCCATTGCCTGTTTAGTTTAGTATATATTGTGCTTGTACATGCATGATTTTTATGCAGGTTGCAGGTACCAAGTATCGACTTCCCTGAATTGTCAAGATGAGCGTACCCTATCACATTATCTCAATGATAAGAGAGGGGAGATAAATTCTCAAGTCCAAATCTCAACCCTTTAAGCCATTTGTCCTAATTGAAAAATTAGGACAAGTATCTGAGTTGAGTACCCTTGAATGCGTCAGATGACGTAATTCGTGATATTAACCCTTGGTTTAATTTTGTATGTATTTTGGCTATGATGGATTTTCATATTTCTACCTTATGAATCTTTGATGTATTTTTTATTAATTAAGCCTAATTAAAATATTTAATTGATGGTTTAATTTAATGAAAAATTAATATGGTATTTTAATATTTATTTTATTTAATTAATTAAATTAAATAATTCAATTTAAAAATTAAAAAAATTTAAAATTTAAATTTGAAATGTGACAATATTTATTTTAATAATAATATATTTGGAGTTCATTTTTAAATAAATGACTAAATAATAATATTATTAAAGCTAATAAATATTTTAGCAATTAAGTTTTGAAAATAAAATTTAAAAGTGGAAAATGTATTAAAATTATTAAAAGATTAAAGGTTGCATGATGTGTGCACATGATTAAAATATAAATATATCAAGATAAGAATAAGTGGAATTATTAAAGTTAGTGTATGAAATTTAATAAATTAATAAATTAAATTGGAAATAGTAAAGTAAATATTATATTAATGATTGTGCATTATTTTAATGTTTGATCACATAGGAGTGGCAAATTCTCAAGAGTTGTCATGTAGACAACACAAGAGTTTGCACTCTAAGAATGCATAAGTTGTCTACACTTAGGAGTTAGCATTTTATTTGAGCACATGGTGTCTACAACCTTAAGACTCATCTAGAAGGTTGGAGAAGACCCATGCTTGGTTGTCATGCTTATCTTCTAGTTGTTTCTAGAGACACTCTAGATGCATCTTAAAGGCCTTTAAATAGAGGCTCTCCTAGTGTGTTTGGACAAGTTGAATGAAAGCTACAAGCTACAAGCTTAAAATGGAAGTTTCAAAGCTTACATGCATTGGAGAAGTTCATATGCTCATATATTTTCTACATGCTTCTATGCTCCTTCTAGCTCATTTAGTCACTTGGAGGATTCGGTTGGCTTGGATCTTGGAGGAATTGTGAATGATGGAGAAGGAAGGGATTTTCTATGGACTTCTGAGGCATGGTGGATTAGCATCAGTGTCCAGGTGCACTCATGATATTCGCATATTCTCTTTGCACTCTTTCTCTTCCTGTCTTCATCGTGTCTGTTATATGTGTCTGAATCTTCTCTATGATTGAATCTATGATATAAATTGGAATCTAAATATTTTATTTGGTTGAGAAGAAAACAATAGAAAACCCTAGTTCTAAATGAAAAAGAAATTAGATCTAAAACGGGTTTGGGTTCGATTTGGAATCAAATTGATTAATGGACTTTAAAAAAATAGTTTTTAAAACTATAAGCTAGACCTATTAGAAGAATTGGATAAATTTAGAGAACAATTATTTTAAGAGGAAATTTTTAATTCATCAAAAAAATTGTCCTATCGCTGCCCTTTGGATAGACTCGAACTCAATCATTCATAACTTTTTATCATGATCGAATTTATTCAATCGCTCCAGTCAGAATTGGCGCAACTTGGCCCTCTTCAACATATTTCAATTTCAGCCCGATCCAACGGTTCATTAGGGAGATATGGCCCTTGTACTGGGACTGTTTTATTCAAGGACATATATTTCTCTATTTCTCATAACCAAGAGTTCTTTATGCTTAAACTTCACAAAAATAATATATCAAAGCATGGAATGAATTAAAGATATTATTGCAATCTTCTCTTATTAGAATCTTATTAATATGCATTAGTTTATTATCTAATCTAATTAAATCAAATTTAATTAAGATTAGTTAATAGTAGAAGAAGTGTAATTAATTATTAGTCAATCTAAGTAAATGAATTTTAAAATGAGAGAAAATTAAAAGAAAAATTTTTTTAATATAGTTTATATAGTGGACTTTTTATAATGTATATTAAATACTATTTAATAAATATTAAATACTATTTAATAAATATTAAATAATTTAGAGATGGTAAGTTTATATTACGTTTTTAAATGAGAAGACTTTAATAATAATGGATTAAGATTTAATTGATATGGAGTCACTGTTATAACATTGTTATAATTTGAATTACTAATGGTATTATTAATACGTTATATATTATTAACTAAATTATTGATATACCTTAATGGTATTAAGAGTTAGCTAATGAAGCTTATGTAAAGTTCTCTAGATCAATTAATAATAGTTTTGATGAGTTTATTATTTATTAATGTTTGTTGAGTCTAACAAACTATTAATAAATAATAGTATAAATAGTTTAAATAGTTATCAATTAATACGATCAGAGTTAATCTAGAGGAGATTAGTTAATGATTGAAGTATTGTAAAAGATATTAATCAAATTGAATTGGTTAATAATTTGGAGGATATCAATTAACTGAATCAACGTACATAGGGGAAATTTATTTGAGATAATAATACTTGGTATTGGGGATTTATTATAACTTGTTATTATTAAAATATAAATGGGAACATTGTTGCAGAGTGACAAATGTGGTCATTAAAGATTTATTAATAAAATTCCTAATATAGCTTGTCATTAAATATTAGCAAGTTATTATTATTGAACTATGAATATGAATATTTGTGTATGGCTGACTTTTAGTTATTAGTCAACTAATATTCATTAGGTTGATGGTTTGGTTGTGAAATTATTAATTAAATAAATTAACTAGAGTTAATAGGATTTAATTAATAATTAAGTTGTGAAAAAGAGATTTAATTGATATAATTCTTTTAATGAGATTGTAAAAATATTGATATCAAGTTGATAGGTCTTATTCTTATGACTTGAATAACGACTTTAGATATTTTAATGATGAAGACTTAGTAATATATAATTAAAAATTATTAGAATGATAAAAGGTGAAAGATTTTGAACCGATATTAATTGACCATTCTAATGAAGTTATAATTTCTTATTCGAAGATTGATAATTGGCTTTCTTATATTATAATGAATAATGATCCTAGAAAAGTTGAAAAGTCAATCAATTAGAATATTGATCATGGTTAAATATAAAGGACAATTTAATTAAAGGTCAATGATGATCAATTTAGTGAATATTTACTCTTAAGTTATTCTTAGAATGTAATTTTTAATAATAGAAGGATAATGCTATCGGGGAACAAATGGGTTGACTTGTAGGTCAAATGATGAAACTTAAGACACTTGTAGTATACTTGCAAACAAAAAATTGAAACTTCTATATTTAATAATTTTAGTAAACCAAAACATGTGTTTGCATCGTGTATTCTATATGCTTCTTGTTTTGGGTTTTGGGTTGACTAGTGTTGGCCAGTCTTAGGTTGTTATCAGAGGCTCGAGGGTTATGAGATATGATGGCATGTTAATCTTATTTGGTCTCGATCTTTATAAACCCAACCATGGTTATGTGATGGAATGCTCTATGTATTGGATGTGATTACTGATTATTATAGTTGAGATTCTTATGTATGAGACACTTGACTTAACCATTATTTTTGAGTCATCAATCAGTTATCTTTTAATTACTTTCTAGTCGCCATGATGGGACTGAAATGTTGATTTATTTCTTGATGATGTCATGTTGTGACATGTTTTGACTCAAACATTTTGGATTCCTCAATCAGTATGATTTTGAGATATTCTTGATTGCTTGTAGAGAACCAATGGATATTGTAATTTATTTTGAGATATATTTTGGTTATTGAGAACCAATAGATACTTATGATTATCAGTGATGCCTTCAGTTGCCAATAGAGAACTGTTGTGGTCATGATTTTCTATGGATGCTTTTTAGATGTTCATGGAGATTTGATGATTCTTATCTTGGAGATTTGATGATTCTTCTTATGGATATTTGATGCTTTTATCATGGATATTTGATGATTCTTTGTATGGATTATCTTTTAAATTTTCTTTACAGTCGCTTATATAGGACTGTGGTGATTTTATGATTCCATGAGCTTAGGGTAGGTAATCTACTTGTAGTGTCGAGAAGTGGCTTGCAATGGGGGTCGGGGCCCTAAGTGGTTGCCAGGGTAACTCATTGTAAGTTTGGTTAATAATTGATAACATTTACACACTAAATGGGGATTAAATGAACCTAAAAAGATAATTGTTTTGGTTCTTGCCCATGCCTTGAGTGCTTGTACAGGCTAGGATGGGAGTAGTGAGAACGCATGGTTGCAACCTTGCATTCCGTAGTATGCCTCGTCAGTATGAGAGGATACTAGTGGCTGCATGAGATCAATATGGACCCGTGGAGTTTAGCTAACTGTCAGGGTAACTTGTACGTGATAAATGCGATGACACTTTCCCGCTTGCAGAGTAAGTTTCCTACATGTCATTGTTGTGCCTCTGAGAATTAGATGTCAGTTTTGTGTGATTGGAACTTTTGAGTTAGTATACTTTTAGAATTCTTGGACTATAGATATTTATGCTTTGTGATTTGGATAGCCTGTTTGAGACTTGAGATTATCTCCTCAGCATGGTGGGAGTGGACCACTTAGGTTCCACGCGGTCGGGTGGTAGTGTATTTCCACTCTTATCATTTGAGATCTGTGGCTGGAGCATTCTTGATTGGTATTTTTCTTCATTATGTTCTTGGAGCATTATGATAGATGATATATCTTATGATGGATGTATTTACTGGTATGTTTCTTATATTGATGATTTGCATATGTTAAATGGTGTTATCTTATGCTTTACTTTGTATGTTAGTAGGATGTTTTAGGAGTGACATTCCTACTATGTTAATAGTCGATGATCTCTTCGATGCTTTGGAATGTTACGCACGGAGGGATGGCTAGGATCCACGATGGTCTAATGATGTTATTTATGGTTGGGAGGAACCGTGCACTTAGTTAATTATGTTTGTGATATATGGCTATCTTATATGATGGATGTTTATATCTTTATGATGATGATTATCATGTTTGACATGTGGTTTCATTTACCTTAATTGCATCATGGATTAATATTGGATGATGATGTACTTTATTTACATGGATGTTTACTCTTTCATACCTTGTAACATGTACAGTGGATGATTGAGCTAAACTAAAATGTAAATTCTAAAAGGACACTTGTATATTGTTTAGGAACATTGGATGTATCATTGTTATTTCATAAGGATGTGATGTTAGATGAATAGTTAATTTAGATGTGATTCAACGTTAAGGGATCTTAAAGTTTGTAATCTGTTATATTATGTTATGTGTACTTTTATTCGAATTGTTTCTATTGCTTCCGCAAGTGTTGTGAATGGTTTATCTTTCATGTTTAAAATAATAATAAAAATTGTTTGGCAAACTTTAGGTTAATTCTTTGGATCCCTTGGTGAGGCATTACAAAAATATACTGCCTTAAATGTATGTTTTTCATGGGTGTTTAAATAGTGAAATAATATTCACTTTATATGTTGTATGGGAGGAATTTTTGTTTTTGGTTATTTCAAAGCCTTTCATATGAATTGGTGGTTCCTTGATTGTTTTTCTCACTATCAAGATATTTTCCAAATGGTAAAATTAAACTACCATCTTTGGAACTTATCAATGAACAATTCTTGGAAAGTAAAATGCATAGTAAATATCACTATAAATCCACAATTTACAAAGGTTTTGAAGCTTCCATTGTGTACCCACGAAGCAAGCTAAACAGACTTATAGTAATAGAAATCAAATATTGCATAACTGTCTTTTTTTGTTCAGTCATCTTGATGTAGCACTTCAGTTCTGTGGATATTTAGTGCTAAGGCTTTTGGTACCTCTTCTGCATCTCCTACTTGTAGTTGCTTCCAGTCTTTTTGATCTTAATAATTTTAGTCGTCTAGCTTGTCTTTTTGCTAGTTTTCTGATGGCATGTTTTTCTTGCAAACTTTGGGTTACAATTTCAATTACCTTGAGCTTCTTTATTACTTATAATTTCGACAAACTACAATGTTGGATGTTACTATTTACTAGTTAAGTCTGCCTAGCAGTAATAATAGTATCATGACAAAGTTGATTAAAAGGTACAGTATGATGATTTGTGGCATAGTATGTTCATGTCTGTTCATGTATGTTCATTTCTTGACATCTCTATTTCTCAGGCTTCTCTAAGATTCTCATCTTACTCCAACAATCAATGTAGCGGGCCTTCTTAAAATGATGCTTGCCCTCATGAATAACCATAAAGTGATTGTGTGCTTTAGTTTAATCGAACAGTGGACAGACATCCGTTTCTAAAAATTACCCATGCATGGGTAAACTCCAAATCGACAAAGAACGATACAACTGTGAGAAGCAACATTGATTAAAGCTCACACTAATGGTTCCTTAAATTACAATATGATGAGGTCCAGGCAAAGAACTAAACAATGTTATGGATCTTTAGTAGACAATTGTGAAACATGAATGATGTTTTCTCTTCCTAAGTATTTCTACGACAACACCTTAAACAAATTA
Organism: Cupressus sempervirens; assembly: GCA_028749045.1. Taxonomy (NCBI): domain Eukaryota; kingdom Viridiplantae; phylum Streptophyta; class Pinopsida; order Cupressales; family Cupressaceae; genus Cupressus; species Cupressus sempervirens. The sequence goes on from CM053791.1 coordinate 442,418,316, forward strand.
TAATGATTGTAGCTATCAGATCTCAATGACTAATCTATATCACCAATTCTGATGGATCTAATTGGTAGGAGTTACTTTGTGATGGCCTAAAAAGAAGAGTCAAATCAAGGGAGAATCTTCTCATGATTTTCATAAAAATAAGCTGATTTATGTTGGACTGCAATTATAGAAGGAAGAAAAAGAGAAACTAGATAGATAGAAATAGAAGAGTTGACAATGTAATCCAATAGAGCAATAGAGAAGAAGAACTCAATCAACTTCATACACATTGCAAGTAAGAGAAGAAAAATAGTAGAGCCAGAAGCAAAAATTTAAAAGAGCCTATGTATAAGTTTGAAGAACAAGACACCTATTGTAAAAGAAATTCTAAAATCTGGCCTCTTCTTCCTTTCTTTTCTTGACACCTATTGTATATCTAATCTAATACATCTTGACACTTTCCTCAACAAAGTTTACACTGTTGTTTGCTATACATATATTAGATTACAATAGTAACATCATAGAACAAACTGCGTATAATAAGACACCAGATACTTAAATAGTCCACACAAGAAGGCATCAAAAGCAATAAAAGATAATTTAAAGAGGTTCACAATGATGATTTAATGTGCATGGTTTGCCTATACGCAATATTGCACTAATTGTTCATAGTAGAAAAAATATATGTGCATTGTTAGGCAGCTTCTGCCTAACAAAGTCTAGTCTTAAGTTCCCATAATCAAAAACTGTATGGTATGCACTCATGAAAATATCTCCGAAAATCCTATAAAAAAAAATTTGTTTACAAAAACTTACTCTAAATCTATGTTTGCAAATAGAAAAGGAAAAATTACATGGCACAACATACCATGTCGGACCCAATTGGTGGAGGAACATCCACGCCCACAAATCCGCTTAGGCACCTAGCAGCAGCACCTTCACCAACTTTCAGAATATATGCTTCTTGCAACACCCACATGGAATGGATTAAAATATTTCTTAAAATAGTGAAAATTGAATATGATACAATACATCCATTTAGAAAAATGAAACATATACTATGAAAATTAAATAGAGATCCTAGTGCACTTTTTAGTTGTCTTAGCATTGAGACATCTATTGACAATGAGTATGTGAATGGGTCATATAATTTCAATCTTATTTCTAAGAGTAAAAATGCAAGGGAATGTTAACTTCCAATTTATGGATAGAAGGACAACCTGTCAATAGAGTTCTAGGATAGATTTGGAGAACAATATACAAATATGATTTATGGATACTAAAAAGGATTTGTAAATGGAGTTTAAGGTTATATTTGGACCATAATATATAAGATGAAGTATTAGCCATTGATCTATTGACACATAATCTTTATGATAATCATTGACTTGTACATAAGGATGTTATTCAAAGGTGTGCATCTATGTATTCATAACAATCTTGGGAGTTCTTGCATGTGTGGTTGGTAGGATCTGTGTTGCCCGTTTGTTAAGTGCAAACACAAAATATGACTGTTGAGTGGATGGAAAAAACTTGTGCTGCTTGTCTTGATGGAGATCTCCACACAATTGAAGAAATTCCAGTTGCCAAGCCTGCTTGAGATTATCAGATTTGTTGCACAATGTAAAAGTAGAGAAATTGTTTGGGAGATTTGGAGAATGGGATTTTATGATTGTACTTTATTTTTATCATGGTTCTGAAGGATTTTCTGTTCCAAATTGAGTACTTGGATTCAAGAATTTCTTTGCTTTGAGTTACTATGTTCCCATGAAAACATGACACTGTGCTAAATAACTCCAAGTGCTGAATTGCTCTGTGGAAATGTTGGACCTGTCTCTTGGCAGCAGAAGATTTCCTCTCAAATTTTAAGAGGAGACTTTTATGTTGGAATCTGGAATTAAAAATCTACCTATTACAAGTTCATAGAATATAGAGAAGATCAAATACTAAGCTTTTTAAAGAGATACAAAAAACACAAAACACTATTATATGCTGCTATGTACAAGATTACTTTCTATAATTATATGTTTTTGTAGATCTATACTTTTATAAACTTAGTTTTATTATATAAAGCTTTAGTTATGCTTTCAAATCAAACATCTATCGGGGTCTCATTGCACCTCCTTTTGGTGCAACTACTAGTTATATATGAATTGTAACGAGAACCTTTTGAAATCACACACTGATTATTCTTTTGTAATGATAAGTGTTAATTCCTTATAACTTTGACAAGATAAGTGCTCTGATTTCAGATCAGTCTGATCAGAATGCATGAGTTCCCTTAAGTATTGGTTAATAGAACATATTGTTTCTTCTAGATACATTGGCATTTTCCTTGTGGCTTTAATCAGCCATCTTAATTACTAGTGTGATTAGTTAATTACTAATTATTAGTAATTCTTGGAATAGACACCAATATGAGGAAATAATATTAGTTTAATTAGCCTACCTATAAAGGGACATGTCCATTCAATGGACACGCCCCTTGGGTTAGATATAAGGGAGGGTAAGTATTGTAGATGGAAGACACACATAAATCTATTAGTCTGCTCTTCTTACAATTTGCCCAAATGGAATATTGGAAAAGAATGTAAACATTTACAGTAGATCCTAAAACTATAGCATGGTATCAAAGCAGCAGGTCTGCAAATGTAAATAAAGCTTTGTGTTGAAGGAAATTGTGGTTACAATTATTGAAATACTCCAGCATTTGGCCATTGAGGTTCTGTCTACACATTTTTCGGGCTTCCATTGAACCTTTATAGCAGTGTTTGGACATTTTTCAGTATCTGCAATCATCCTCTAGTGATCTGTGTTTAGCTTATGCCCGTGACCAGGTTTGGGATGGGCTACATTTATTGTCAGAGCCTGCAAATTTCCTCCAAAGGGTCTGCAGTCATCCTGTGGCATCATGCTTGGGCTAGCGTCTCATTGTTTTAGGTTTGCTCATTGACATAGCATCAACGTTAGCAAGGAAGGGACTATAATTCAAGACCTGTGTTTTGCTATATTAATCATTCCAAGTCTTTTGACTACACTTATTACAAAGATTATCAGCACCAGATTATAATATATTTGACGTTTAACAAATAGTTGAAGCAATTATTTGAAAGGACCATATCAGACTACGTGCTCAGATGGGATCATAGAATTACCAACCATGAATGCTTGGATGTAAGAGAATAATCAATCAGAAATAGATGCATGCATCCCAGTCACGATGAATGCTACGAGAAAGATATTCTAACATTGGGAACATGGAAGAAACAAGCAAATATAATACAGTCAGCACCTTTAAACATAGAAATTATACAATCTGAATCTACCATGAACAGGTTGTCTTTAATATCAATAAAAATTGGCATAGTGAAGCTTGTATTGTTTATACATGATGACATGAGAAGCACCTTCTAAGATTTATAGGTGGGGTTCCTCCTGTATTAAAACATCTCAATTTTTTTTTTTTTTATGGGAGAGAATAGAATAGTGTTGGATAGAAGCATGTAGAATGCTCGAGAATTTGACGGATGCAAATATATGTTTTAGCCCTTGAAGACTAGTTGTGACTCTCTTCTTGCATCCTAGTTATACATTCAAACTATTTGGTCTGAATTGATAATGAATGCACCAAACTGTTTTAAATGCTCTATTTAACGAATTTAGGCAGACAAAATCAGAGGTGGTCTTACACACATGTTAACCAGTCTGACGTTTGTGATGATCATTAAAGTCTCTTCAGTAGTCTTAGCTTGATGCATGGAATGATACAGATTCCTTCCAAACAATTTAGAATGAATTGGCAATACTTGTGCACTTCCCGAACAAAAGATCTTCACTCTCTCAATACAGATATAGACCATGCATGACCTTGTTGAGTTTGTGAAGAGGAGGGAGCTGAAGTTTAAATATCTGATAATTGTATGTTAGAAATTGGTTCCAAATTGCCAATACATTTGTCAAGGCAGAAATTTTACACTCTCATTTCTTTCATTTGCTCAAGTAATGTAACTCAATGCGAGTTAAAGAAGTATATGGTAGACACAAAATATATACAATGGGCTACAAATGGAGGTTATACAACATTCTACTAAAAAATTCTATTGAATTCTGGTAGGCCAAAACTTGTATTTTGCGCAAGTATGACAAGGAGAAAGTGCTTACCTTTCATGAATGGAGAGTTGATGTTAGATTTACAAGACCTTTACTGGCATAGTGTCTCTCGAAGAGGCTCTGTTCATGCTTTGCTGTTATGTGGAGGGATCATTGTTCATGGTCAATGCTCTACATGTGGTCGTATCCAATTCAAATTTCCATTATTGCGTGGGAGTAAAAAGTGACTAATATAAAAGGAGAAATAATCATGTATTATAAAAGGAGCTACAACTCTGTGATGGTCTCAAGATCTTTGTAATAAATGGGCAAATTTTATACCTATAGATGAGTTTTTGTATGTGCCAACATTATGCTGAATTCATATTGTGAAGCGACAAGCATCATGTTGAAACATTGATGAGTTTTGGTGAAGAATAAATTAAGGGAATATAGGCACGTGACAACCACAGTTCATAAAAGGGGTGCTAGAGTAACAAATGTGTAGGTTCTTCTTGAATATGTTGTTGCATGCTTCATATTTTTCTTGTGACTATGGTTTGATGAATGGTGGGTTACAAATATTAATCGAGGTGCCACTTTAAATCGAATCTTTAATGAAGCATTTGTATAAGCTGAGAATGGTAATCATTGGTCAAACTAAAGAACCAACCAATGAGTTCTAGGAGAAAGATTTGATTTACCAAGGGTTCAAGCATATGCCCTATAGTACTAGCTGCAAGACCCCTCTATCAAATTTTGAAGCTGAACTGAATTACAAGGATATGTCAGATCCAGCAGTAATAGTTTCTTTCCCACTAAAAGATGACATGAATGATAGGGCTCTTTTGCATGAACTACTACACCATGTAATCTTGTGCTATGTGTCAATGCAAATTTGAATATACAAAGGTTAGAAGCAAGACAACAGGGCAATATACATCCTTATAGTGTCCTTGTCTCAATTGCCAGTGAAGAAGGTAAAAATATATGTTTCTAATGGCCTTGTTTCAAAATCAAAGGCATAGACATATAACCATTGAGGATATTCTAAAGGCATTTCTAATCTTCCCTCAAGTCCAAGAGGGAGTGTTAATGATTTTGGAGAGTACACAAAAGTTTCCCAAATACCCAATTGGGAAATATGGTTTGATGAAAAGTCATTATCAAGAATGAAGAATGAATATAATGTGGCAATAAAACAAGATTGCGAGGCGACAGTTAATGGCTGGTTGTAATGCCAAGTGTTTCTTTCTCTTCTCTGCAATTGCTACTCGGGTAGATTTTGATTTATCCCCTGTGATGAACTCATACATTCAGTATTCATCAACTTCTTATTATGTGATTAGCGAGGTTTATCTATTGATCCATCTAATATTTCTTCTTCCTTTACGTCCTACACATTGAATCTACCTTGAAGTTTCCAAAGCCCTTCTAAAAACTCCATTTTGTGCATATCCCATGATTTATAGCTTTCAATAAGACCACATTTCGGTTAGCTCCCATTTTTCCACTGGCATAGAAATTGCTGGCAAAGGGTATAGAATTTGGCTTTGCCTCTTCCATTGGTACTGGTATGAAAAGTTCTAAACCTATTTCAGTGAATCTATAAATATATCTATTAGACGAATCTACCCTTGTCTCTGACAAAAGTTTTCCCATCTAACAAATTTTCTACATGTCTAAAATAAATGAGAATGATGAAGATGAAGAGGGAACAAAGGATCCCTGGTATTGGTATGTTAGTTGTTTGGCTTCCTTTGCTGTTGGATTTTGGGGATTGTTTGCCCTTGTTTGTGCAAGGAAAGCATGGTGAAGAAGATATGTCAACATGGTGGATGAAGCTGTTGTTAGCTTTTGTGATTTGTTTTCAAGGAGTTAAAAGGTTACCCAAAGCCAAATCATAGATTTTAGCTCAAGATAGTGCTTCTACTTCATGAACAATAAAACAGGAGATGCGTTTCTAAATCTAGATTTTGTAGTAGTAGGAAGACCTTGCAAAACTAGTGGCAAATCGCATTCAATATTGTAGAAGAAGAGTATTGTAGCAGCATCATTTGCATCTTCAAACTATGTATGCAGAAACTATCTATATAGAAGATTAGAATTTTGAGAAATAACATACATATTTTAATTACAAATATTTCTCACCACTTACTTCTAATTGTTAATTGTTAGTATAACGCATTACCTTGTTAATAAATTTATTATACTAATTAGACTAAACAATTAGAAAAGTAGTTTCCTAGTAAAGGGGAAAACGAATCTACCCTTGTCTCTGACAAAAGTTTTCCCATCTAACAAAAGTGTCAACATGGTGCTCAAGAATGTAGAATCTAAATAGGAAAACATGGTGCTCAAGAATGTTAGATTTTTTTAAGTTGATAAAAATGCTTGGGTAGAGGAAAGCAAAGAGATGCCACTATTTATCATTGTGAATGATGAACTTGTCAATATCATCAAATTGATCAATATGGACTTCATCATCAAAAGAGATAGAAGAATCAACAAGTGTGTGATCATGATAGAACATGATCATCAAAAGAGATAGAACATGAGCATGATCAGAACCATTGATGTAAAAAATTGTATAATTAATTTAGAAGTATTTGTACTATACCTATGGATTGTGGAAAGTTGATAGATCAAGTATTGGTATCTATTTTGTTAAAATCTTTAAGATACTAAAAATATATCATCCTCCTTACTAGTTGCAGTGAATCACACTTCTTTGATACTTCTTCCAAGTTTCTATACTTATATTCCTTGTGACACTATCTTGAAATGTTCTTTTTCAACTAAGTAATATACTATGTATGAGATAGATTAGATTTCCACTGTCTATTACAATTATTGTTTTGCGTCTGAATTTCACTATGAGTTTTTTGTTTGCATCAATGCTTCTGATCACTCTCATCTTGATGATGGTTCATGGAGTGTAATCTGAAATGTTCTTACGAACAAAATCATCCAATAAAATATAGAAGCAAAACAATAAAATATGTCATATTTTAAACAACAGTAGAAAGAATTGACTTATATCATCCTTGTTTTCTCTTTTGTCATCCTGATGATAGATCATAGAACACAATCCCAAATATTAATAGAGAAAAACCCAAAAACTCAAATACAATAGAAACCATTTTGACACTTTTCCCCTTTACTAGGCTATTCTCTTCTTTCGATCAGCAGACCCTGTTTTCTTGATTTTTCTCTTAAACTTTCTAAAACACCAAGAAAATAAATAGGCTTTTCAGATACCCTTTCGGGAGTTCTATAACATACTCAAAACTTAATATGGAATCCTTTGGAAAAATATGCCAAAAATCATGATTGTCACTGTTTTTCAAGGGTAAAACATGAGGTTTTACAAAGAAACTATGCAATATACTTATCCCAACTCCACCAAATTCATAGATTCATCATACTTTGTGCCTAATTAGACAAATCCATCATCAATTTCATCCTACGAGGACTTTTGATATGAAACCCCAAATTCAAGCCTTAAAAGCCTCAAAATCAAGGGTATCACCAATCTAGGTCAAGCACACACTTCTAGGATCTAAAACTTAGGATTCATCATCCACTCATCATGTCTTCAAATAATATCAAATAAAAAGTATACCTTGTTAAGCCAGATGTACGGCTGCATAACACCTAGCACTCATTTGGGTACCCAAATTAGTCTTTCCAGCACTCAACTTTGCATTTCTTTCACAATAACCTGCAAATCTTCACTTTTCTTGCATATTAGAGGTTATTTGGGCATGTTAGTGCTATGGGTTCCATCCCAAGAAGCAGTTAAGAGTACACATTGGATGGAACCCTCATTTCTTCATGTTAAACTAGGCAAAACTGTGACTTTCGGCGTGACAGCAACAATAAAGATCTAAACCTGTTAATAAATGTATTAAATCTGATTCAAAGTCTCTTAATAACACTTTCCCAAAATGAATGAAAGATTACACCACCAAAATATGCTTCAAATGTGCAAGAAAAGTCAGAAATTTTATTCAATTCTTGGTTATCCGTACAATTTCTATACTATTCCGTACATACCAATATAGACACTAGTCATATTAAAAGTAATTTACTTCAGGATTGAAGATGTTTGGTGATCAAATGCGTATGGGGGGGTCAGTTATGAAGTGTTTACGCAATTATTTTGTTCTAGTGATATGCTTAGAGGTCCTGTTGAACAGGCCCTAGATTAGTGACCCCAAAACCAAGGGTTTGGTGGCAAATGTGTTGTGTAAAGGGTAGAACCTTAAAATCTCGAAAATCTATTGTTTCTCAACCCCTAGAAGGACTGTTTCACCCTTTGGAATCATAGGGTTCAGTGGAGTTGTGGGTTGTTGTGTAAAATTGGAGAATTACGCCTAGTGTGGATAGGCTAGGGGTATCGGATCTTGGGTATGGTCCAAAAGGGTTGATATTGAAACTTATGGAGGATGTATAGATCCCAAAAGGGTATCTTAATTAGGTTTTAGTTTCCATAGTTGTTTGGGAACTATTGGAGAGAAATTCAAATTAGTGACTGGTGAGGGCTACTAGCTTTAAGGCTAGATATGAATGTTGGGTAAGAGATTAGTTGTCCAAAATGAATGGATGGATGGAACATGGTGGAAAGGCCATGAGGAGATGATTCACAAAGGAAGAATGAAGGTTGAAGCCTTGGAAGAAGTTATGGTGTTTGGGAAACTCTAAGTGCACTTGGGGTAGCTTGGAAGGTAAGTCCTTGAGGGGACATTGGAGTAAAGAGTTGTTGCTAAATGAATGGATTTGATATCTCATATGAAGAATATGGATACCACACACCACCTCTACATCATAGACTAAGAGTGCATTGCGCTTGTTATGGCGCTTGGGAATGTAGTTTCTTCATGTGATGCATTGGTCTTGGGGATCAATCTCGACTGGGTGTCAATGTTCGAATTTCTCAACAAGAAGTAACATAACTGGTTGGGATTCACTAGAGTGACCTTGGAAGATATAAGGATGAAATTTTTAGATGTTTAGGTGTGATTCACCATTTGACTAGTCACTTTGTGTCCCTGTTTCATCTAGAGATTGATTGGGACAAGATTCTCAATAAGGATTTGAGCATTGATCAAATTGGTACACTTGAGATCATTGCTTGGAAATCCTTGGTGAAGGAAGGCTCATTCCTTTAATTGTGAACTTATTGTTTGGTTGTAGACTAGCCACACCACTCTGTAGTTTGCCATAATAGTAGAGAGTTGGCAAGTTCTTCTTGGCCAAGGCAGGGAGAGTTCATAGTCTCAAACTCGTGTAGGCTTCTTCCAGCCACTTCTGAGGCAATCTGGACTGAGGCATTACTCAAAATTCATGCTAAGACTATAGGCCACTCCTATGCTTCGAATAGAGTGTTTAAATTGGTGATATCAAAATGTATTTCACAAATTCATGTTATGGGCAGTAGTAGTCGTGGATCATTTTAGACCTACCACATGCGAAGTGTCTATTTTATGTTAGTTTGAGCTTCACTTGGTTTCAAGTATACTATAATATTCTCTACTTAACAAGGCCAAGTCTAGCCTCACCCCCCTCCCCCTAACATCAATCTAAAGTACCCATTATCATCTAATTACATACTTCATTGATTCATTCATCCATTTATGAACCATAACATTCAATCAATACAATCACATAACATTCATTAATATGATATAAAATTCATTAATACACAATACTAATCAAGACTTCATTAAGACATAACAATATTCATTAACATAAGATAAAAATCAGTATTTATACACATCATTCATACATAATTACTTTAAAAAAAGTTCTTTCATTATCCAACAAGGTTTATGAAAGAATATTTTTAAAACATCATTTCTTCTTTTTGTTTTTATGAGCTCTCTTAAGAAAAGTGCTCATAGGAGCATCCATATCTGCATCATTCTCCTCCTCTTCTACCACATGTAATGTCAAATTATGATGGCTCCTTCTCTTTGCAGGAGTAGGAGGCTGTTGCACTAAAGGGGGCTCTGTTGCAAGAACAAGTGAATGGGATAAATTGGCATACTCTTTTTCTTTTTTTAACTGTTACTAGTCTATAATTAAGTACTAGTACAACATAACATGCATTTCTCTTACCTGACAATGCCACATCATGTACATTAACATTTTGATCTGTCGCCACATTAACATGTTGAACACTTGGAACATGTTCCACTCCTTCGACATGATGTTCAACATACTCTGAAATATTCAAAAAAATATTATCATGAGTGATGGATTCATTTTGAGCACTGCACATGAAATATGAGTCAATAAATTTGACTCAAATGCTACACAGTTAAATTATGATAGCAATATCACAATATTTACTCTATGAGATTTGTTAGAACAAATGATTTATCAAAGTACAGAGTTGGAAATCATTATCAACTACTGATCAAAAGCTTAAAGATCCCTATTTTAAAATAATGAATATGTTTCAGCAACCAGAGATAATCTTTAAAGTAGTGTTAGAGAAATAAGAACAAAACTACGTGAATGTTCCAAATCATATAATAAATTGCCTTGCCAATCTATAAACCTGGTTCTCATTGCTCAAGAATACCCTAAATACATAATACAAGAAATGCAAACTACTGTGATTTAATAAAAAACAAATAGCCAAGAGAAAAGTCTCAGCTCAAACAAACAAAATCTCATGTACACTGCAATGGAATTTAGCAGCAACACAGAGACACCTTCCAGTGATGAAAACTATAGTTATAGATTTTCAAATCATACATTAAAATAGCCTCAACGATCTAAAGACCTGGTGGTAATGGCTCACAAACTAATATCAATACTTTGTGTTTGATATGTAGTAATTTAATCTACAACCACAATCAATCAAAATATTTTTGGCCTTCTCCTGGCAGGGTATTGTCATATAATGTACAGGACCATAACTCTTGCTTCATAGTGATTACAGTCTGTAATCCTCTTTCAACTATGACCAATATTTGAACTTAGATGGTGTATATTCAAAAAGACTCTCGATGACTATAAAGTATAAAGATACACACATCTTAAAGACTGGGAAGTCAAGTCTCTCATGTCATATGAGATGCATATTCTTGAGGATGCTAATAAGTGGTCTTTTATTATATTTTTATTAGCATGGAACCCTCACTTGGAGAAAATTTTGAAGAGGTTGTAGTCTTTAAACAATACATTTTCTAAAAGATCTGCACAATGAGCATAGAATATATGTTTGGATAAGACCATGCTTGGACAATAAATGGAAGGAGAACATTTCATATTTCTGGTTGCATAATTAATTTCCAATAGCAAATTAATACCTCCACCACTATAATGCACATTATGACCTTCGTCACGAGCAGGTTCTGTGGTAGGATATGAAGGCTGCAATAAAATGTTATGCACATTGTTATGTAGTCAATTTACGTTCAAAATAATACCAAAAAAGAAAAGGATCAACTATTCAATTTCATTTACTTTTCATCTAACCAATTTACCTGTGAGATGTCATTTGGTGAATTGGATTCTCGAGAAAGGCTTATAGATTCTTCACGTAGGCGTGCAGCCACGAATTTATAGCCTTCCTTCAACACAAGTTTTCTATCTTCATCTGTGACCTCCACATTGAATTCTATGCCCTGTATTTTTTTCTTAATATCATCAGTTTTGTATGTATGGTTTCACTAAACAAAATTGTTTGCAACATTATATTAAAAAAAATTATTTCATATCATTGCTCCTACTTACAACTCAAGACTGGAGATTCATATAGCCACCAGAGCCAAGTTTGTGTTGGCCAAACTTTTCTAGTCTCGCTTTTGTAGCCACGGATGTGTCCTGCAATCCATGAACAATTTCAAACATCTTTGATTATATATTTACAAATATGAATAATTAGTGCATGATTACAATGTACTTAATACTATCATGGCATACCTCTTTTTGCCATGTGCTGCTTCATTACCTCTATCTTCACATAGCCTTTTCTCCTTTGCATCTTCTACTATTTCATTCCACTCCATTGGTGGAATCATAGCTGGACGGTCATACTTTGGGTTATCCTTAAGAGCCCTTCTATATTGATCCCTCACAGTCTTTATATGCTTTGCTGCTCTTTTGAGAAGTAGGTCATTGTCAAACATGTCTTTTCCAAATTTCTCATACAAAGATCAGCAACCATTTGAGCATAGAAGGTGCCAATTTAATATACAAATATGTGCACTTGCAGTTTGAAACTTGAACCCCAAAAAGACACACACCTTTTAGTACTATTCTGTATGAAACCTTGTTGTTGATTTTGAATGTAAGACTTATAGCTACAGCATCAGGACCATTTGCCTTTTTTGAGTTTTTAGAACTTGATTTAGCTAGAGCTGGAGAATCAGAAGTACCATCATTAATTCATTTATTCAAAGACATTAATTCATTAAAAAGTTTTGTGGTTCTTGCTAGATAATGAAGAAAACCAAATACTCCATATAAAATTACACAATGGATAAACAGACAGAAATAGTCAATCTCATTTTTTCGTTACTTGATTTAGAAGTTTAAAGGTTCCAATTACAAAACAATTTTTGTATCCTTCGGGGAACTTTTGAAAAAGACCAAAAACCTTTACAATCACAAGAGATCAACTTATAGTATACTTAAATGTTAGTAAATATCTGCATTGTAAAGTTTCCTGGAAGTGACTAGCACACATTACAATTACTATGCCACTTAGGCACCACGATATTGCCACATAGGCACTATGATAAACTTAACCATTTCTATTGGTTGGAGAGGCCATAGTGAATTAAAGTAGTATCTGGAGTATCTAGGATTCGAGACCTTTATTAACATGCAACAAAGAAGAGTTCTTTGCTAAAGTAAAACTATGTATTCTCATGCTTCTCCATAGTTGTAGAGGCATGTTTGTTACCATCCTCCTAAGGCATGGATGCAGATAACATTTACTCTTCCCAAAAAATTGAACATAAAGCATTTCAAAACAGAAATCACAAAGAATTTCTATCTTCACTGGATTCTTATTTCAAGTGAATTCTCAATACAGCTAGACACTCTATTATGGCATAATGATTCAAGTTAGCAATCCTTTGCAGCAGCTTTACAATTCTATCTAGAAATACTAGTTCTTTACACTTTTTCAGAAATGATTCTTTACACAATGATATTGGCAATATATTCTTGGCTGACAAATTTTCCCACTTAAAAGATATTGGAATAAGGGTGATTCTCTTGCTCAAGGTTGTTATCACCTTTTATTACTTCCAAGGTACAGCCCCCTACATAACAGCCAACTTGGCAAAAGGGTCAGACTCTAGGGGAAAGTTATCCACCCTCTAACTTCACCATCCAACCTAATGTTTTACATTAAATAGTGGAAAGCAAGGGAAGGAAGCCCTTCAAACGTGCTCCCCCATCTTTGGATTCCAAAAGCAGAATTTTTTATCATTCATAAGGATGCCAAGGCAAGGGATCAACAAAAAGGTTGAACAAGAAGCTTAAAATGACCTCAGAAGACAAAAAGTGAAAATTTCCATAAGCTGCACAATACTAATCTCCCCTCAAACCCAGAATAAGTTTGTTCGAAAAAAATGACAAGAACTACCTCCTTGGCAAAAGGGTCCTCAGAATCTAGGGAAAAAGTTATCCACCCTCTAACTTCACCACCCAACCTAATGTTTTGCATCAAATAGTGAATATCAAGGGAAGAAAGCCCTTCAAATGAGCTCCCCCATCTTTTTTGGATTCCAAGAGCAAAGATTTTTATCATTCATAAGGATACCAAGGCAAGGGATCAACAAAAAGGTTGAACAAGAAGCTCAAATAACCTCACATGACAAAAAAAAAAGAAAACTTCCATATGTTGCACAATACTAATCTTCTCTCAAACCCAGAATAATTTTGTTTAGAAAAGATGGCAAGAACAGATCTGAAAGAAGCAAGGAAGACATCAGTATTGTGTAAAAATGAGGATGGAATCGTCCCTAACTCTGCTAGGGAAGCTTATTTAAGTAAATAAAAATGATTATTATGAAAGAAAAAATTGCATCTTCCATTTATATTATTTGAAAGACAGGCATGCAGGGTTGTGTGTCATGATTAGTGCTAAAAATTATAGTAACATGTGTCTCAATGATAGCAATCAGTCACTACCTGTGTAGTATTCTACATTAATGCAAACCTGGACCGAACACCACCAAAAGGAAGGAAACAGAGCTGAATTTGCATAGTCTACTCACAACACCCACCTGTAGACACTTGGACTATTCTTGGCTCAATTTGTAAATCTCATTAAGAATGGTTCCAATTTTTGCCATCGCTAGATAACAAAGAGGGATTTCAGAGTCATTGCCAGTTTTTTCACCATTCTTTATGCTGAAATAGAGATTCAAAAATGCCTGTAATAAAATCTATTGGATCGCATGTGTAAAATTCAAAATAATATACATCCACTATTCATGTCACGACATCCCCAAACTTCATCAATAATCTGGATCCCAAGATATTTCCATGGGACAACCCTCTAGACTGAGAGAATCTAAACAAGCCATATAGGGATGAATTGTTTACAATTAAACAGATAGTGTCAAAGAGAAAAGACATTAGAATGAACATGAAAGCTCAAAAGTTGGTGTTTTGTACATGGCACTCTTGAGAAAGACATGAATATCTTTGGCCATATCAACTCTGGGATAGCTATCATATATATATATATACACACACATATACATATATATATATATATATATCAACTCTGGGATAGCTATCATACATATGTGTGTGTGTGTGTGTGTATATATATATATATACATACATATATATATATATACATATGTATATATATATGTATATATATATGTATATATGTATATATATATGTATATATGTATGTATATATATATATATATGTATGTATATATGTATGTATGTATATATATATATATGTATGTATATATATATGTATGTATATATATATGTATGTATATATATATGTATGTATGTATATATTTATATATATATATATATATATATATATATATATATATATATATATATATGTATGTATGTATGTATGTATACACACACACACATAGATCTCAAAAATTGTGAATTTTGTATGTAGCAATCTTGAGAAAGACATGAATATCTTTCTTCTAGTCACATTAATTCTCAGATAGCTTACACAAACACACACTAGATAGAGGCTAGAAAACCATTATGAAAGTTGAAACAGTTGAGCTTAGTTGTGACTTCACATGTCAATGTTTTGAATGAATAGCGTCAAATATAATAGTCAATTTTGACTTGATCTCCAAAGGAACAAAGGTAACAACTATATCCCTTGGTGATATATTTTGTGAGACAACTTTCACAATTTGGTTGGTAGATGTTCGGAGCCCTGAGAAAGCTAATGATGAAGATCATGCATATTTTTGTTGAATGCTTGGGTAAGATAATATCTGATTTATGAGGATGGCTTGTACCACTACAAAAGAGTACATGGAATTTAATAATTATGGGTTGCTAAACTTGGAAATAATATATAATTGGACAAAACTATGATGCATTTGATAGGATAGTTTTAATTTTTATGTTTACTAACAATTCATTTAAGAGACTTAAATGTAGATCAATCATTTGTCATTCGTAATGGCTACTTGCACAAGTGCTGAGATTAATGAAGATGCATAAAATAAATGCAACAATACTAATAAAAAGAGGATGAGGATAAACTAAACGTAAAAAAATGCTTCTAAATTGTATAAAAGGCTCATTTAGATATAAACAGCGGGGAAAGACTTCTTTTGAAGGCATGGAAGACTGGATAATCATAAGATAACCATTGTAAATTCTGGCCTAAGATATAAGACAGTTCTGATATGCATAAAGGGAGCATAGGAATTAAGGAAGGATTGGTGGAAGAAGGGGGGGGAAGATAGTAAGGAAGTACCTTCATTTGGTCAACAATGATGAAGAGTTTGACCTTATTTGAAGGGTGGTAATTGTGAAAGGCTGTGACCAATGCAAGGGGCACATGTGGTGAATAGAAGTGACTCTTACATTGTAAGATATAAAGAAGAGGTTTCGTTTGAGGAAGGCATCTAAGGGAGATAAATTTGGGAAATAACATACTAATTTAAAGTGGTGATTCAATTTTTATGACAGGTGTTGAACCTTCCACGAATAATATATAAAAGAAGAAATTTTTTTATGATCATTTACCATTCATCACTTCCAAATACATTAAATCAACACACAATCATCACTCCTCAATTTATGAATTACAACATTCATTTAGTCATCATTCACTAACTATCAAATTATCAAATCAAAGGAAATCATTTTATCATTCATCAAACATCAGTTGGGAATAAAACAGACTTGCAATCAATTCTTCAATTAATTCAATTAGTGTATACTAATCATTCAATCGTCCTGAGTGAATAAAGAAATATAAAAGACAAGAAGACCATATGATTTAGATTATTGGATATTCTTATTTGGTCTTTAGCTATAGACTCATGTTTTGTTGAAATCTTAACTAGTGCTATGTTTATGCCTATTCTTGGCCTGATTTTGTTGATAAAATTTTAACTAGGGTATTGGAGAAAGAAGAGCTGATCAAATTTTAGAACTGCGAGAGACTTTCCCGGAGGGCTTGAAGGAGGTAGTTATATCTTTGAATGTATTTAAAAGTATTTTTTGACAAATGAATTTATGTGGGAAGATCTTTGCTAAGTAATACGCTAATTTTGTTTTGCAGCTCCATGATTTGCAGATACAAAACATGTTCAAGAGTATGGCTCAACAAGTCTTTGGTTGAAACAAAAAGAGTTGTTCCTTGTGTTAGGCATTACTTTCTGTAATATATGACCTCTTCTATGCCAAAAATTGGCATTCATTCTCGAAGTATTAGGAAAAGCTGCTTTTTCCCTTAAAATGTAGACAGAGGATATAACTTCTAAAATTTAGGAAGTGTGAGATACTCATCCTCTAATGATATGAGAAACATGAGTCATGTATTTTTAGATACCTCTTGACGCTTCTTGGAAGATCATTCCACATAATTTCCATGAGCTAGAGGGTTCTCTGAAGTCCAATTGAATATGAGAATTATTCGTAAAAGATACCGTTTTCTCTTCAAACTTTGGAGCTTTAAGTGGTAGCTCAGAAATTGTCAAAAACTACTAATTCAGTTCCATGGACTAAGAAGGTGTTGAATTCTAGATTGGGAAAGAAGACTAGGCACAAGGTCTACATGGAATAACTGATCAAATGGAAGGGAAAGCTAGATATTGAAGCTACATGGATACCAGTGACTAATTTCAAGAAGAAGGGAATAGATCTCAACTTGATTTCTCCCACAGTCCCATGAGGACTTCTTTTGTTGGGGAGAATGGTGTAGTAGCACTCTAGGACATGTCAAGGTCCTATTGAATTTTTTTTGTGTTTGGCTCTTTGATGGGCCATGGTATCTATTAATAGATAAATGAAATCTCAAAGTGATATCCAAGTGCATCTTGGCATGTCTTCTAAGTCAAAATTCAAAAGTTGTGGAAAAAGATGTAAAGTTGCATTCCCTAGGTAAAAAGTTGTCAATGGGTCCAATCGTCTCTAGGAGTATAGTATATGATCCAAGGCCTAGAATGGCTTGGAATAGAGTCTAGACTCATGTGAGATTGGAGAACCATTTGGTAAGGTTCTACACACCTAGGCTGAAAGGAACCAAACATTTCCAAAAGTTGTCAAGAAATTGAAAAGTTGTCAAGTTGCAAGTTTGACAACTTTATGTGAAACTTTTGTAACTTGGTTCAATATTTTACCAATTAGTCACCCACTCCCAGAATTCAATTAGGGGAAGGTTTAGGAAGGCTATTTAAACCCATCCAAACTAGTTTGTATGGTTGGATGTTGTGTTTTTCAACTAGAAGCAATTGAATGCTGACCAATTTTGACTGTATAGCTATGCAATGGTGAACATCCAAAATCATATTGATTAAAATTTGAGTTATTTTACATTTAGTAGTTAGAGTATGTGGTCTTGATATTCTATACATAATTTTGTGTATTCTTGATTAGTTTTGTTGGGTTAATACTTATTATTTTGTACTCTATTGGTCACTGGACAAACCCAAGCAGTTTCAAAAGAATGGAGTCTAGATTCATTTCTTGTGGTTAAAAATGCATGGAATTATGGGAAATGAAAGCAGACTCTATATACATTATTTCATTTTTTATTGGAATGGAGGAGTTGCAGTTTGTTATTGTTACCAGCCATCCCTAGGCGTGAGAATATATTTTGTATTTCCAAACACCACCTTTAGCTGTAGGCTCCATTCATTGCTTATCTTTTGGACAATTGAAGATAAAATAGGGCTACACCACAAGGACATTGATGTAGTACATATCATATGCCAGATTGTATAGAGCAACAAAATTCTATCCTCCATTACAATGGAATGCCACAAATCCTATTTATCTTAAGTGTGTCTCTATGGACTATTGATCAAACCTTCAACATGCTCATCTATTGATCAACTCTAGAAATAATTAACACATGATCAAATATTTGATAATTGTAATTAATATGTTTATAAGCTATACAACTATCAAGAAGACAAATTATAATTAAAATTCTTAAATTTGATCAAAATACTGAGTTAAACATGTTGCAATGATCTCGTGGGAATACATAGGCATTACAGTGCTATAAGGATAGATTAACATAATTCTAAAGCATGTTCTACTATATGTGGTTTAATATTGGTTCACTTCAATTATTAGGTTATCTGATCACCTAAGAGACACTAGTGCCCCATATGCATGTAATGCTGAAACATATAAATATTCCTTCACAAGTATCCACCTTAATGGATTTAGAAGAGATGAAGAATTATTTTTTTAAACTCACCTTTGTGCATTGCTCAACTTATGGTTCTAGAGGAAACAACAGTGTTCTTGTTTTAGGAAAAAATTTGCCAACAGCCTATTGTTTAAGAAGGGATACTTTCTTCTTGACCTTAACACTTTTTGACATTATTTAATTTGGTATATCTTTGTCATAAATTTTTGTATAGAATAGTGCGCTAAAATAAGCATAAAATTATGGAGCTGAAATTAGAACTTTCTTAAAGGAAGACAAGGTTTTGTCTGGACTCTGAAATTTAACTTTTGACCAACAGGCTAAGAGGACTTACCCATAATTTTGGCACTATGCTTCATCATCTGTTCAAGATTATATCTGTTTCTTCAATCTGTGAGCAAAGAGCAAGTTTGATCATTAATTTTAACTGTTTCATGGGGCTCTAATATTTTCTATTTTACAGCTGACCAACTATTGAAGAATTCATCTACCTCTGATTTTGCTTTGCAAAAGAGACCACTTCTACAGCTTACCATCAGCCCGTTACAAGTCGAATCATCCCAGTCATCACTCTTTAAAACATGTTGATGCCCCTTATCATCTATCTTGTATAGCCTTAGAATAAATATCAATTATGCTTATTACACTGTCCAAATTCTCATTAAGACTTACAAAAGGCATTTGAGTGCCTTCTTGCCTCTTTGATCTATTACTCATTGACTACATTACACAATGCAAAAGATATCCTTCTCTAGTGACATTTTTTGGATTATTGGTAGACCATTTCCCACCAAAGTGAACATTGTCCAATATCTCATATGTAACAGCATTGTGAATAAGAAATATTTTCATAAGTTTACCCAGCCACATCATAGCCTGATTTAGCATTCCAAGGCTACAAAAATGATTAAGCAGTGTACTATAGGACACCATATCTGGGACAAAACCCATTTTAAAAAGTTTTTCTAACAAAGTAACAACCAAACCAAGGGAATCCTTGCAGAGCCCATCCCAAATTGTATTGAAAGTTAATGTGTCTGGAGAAAATCCTATGGAAACAACGGTCTCAAGGAGATTAAAAGCTAGCTGAGTCATTTTTGTAATGCAAAGACCATTTATCAAAGTATTGTAGGTAATAACATTAGGACCACAACCACTACATGATATCATGTTCATGATCTCCAAAGCTGGCTTCATATCAGTTGCCTTATAGTGAGCATTAATTAAAATATTGTAGGTAAAAATATTAGGGGACAAGACATTGCTTGGCATGAGGGTACAAAGCTGATTTTTTGCACTTATCATTTCTTGTTTACAAAATCCATTAATGAGAGTATTAAAAACAACAACATTAGGCGCAAGCCCAATTTTTAACCATTTCCTTTTCTAGCCCAATGTCCATCAATCAATGAGCTATAAGTGAAATTGTCAGGAAAAATGTGTCAATTTACCATTTTTGTAAGGAATCTATGTGCCTACTTTATGTAGCTTATCTTGCGAAGCCTGTTCATAAAAGGAGTGTAAGCAATAACATCAGGTGGAATTTCTTTCTTGTCCATTTGTGCCCACGGTTTAAAAGCTTGTTCTACATTACCATTCTTGAGATGTTCATCAATCAATACACTGTGTACAGTTTTGTCATGAATCAAACCTTCTCAAAACATTTCCCTCAAAAGAAAATGTGCCTCCTGTATATTACCTTCCTTGCATAACCCCATTGTAAGAGTAGTATAAGTAATCACATGAGGCAAAAGACCACTCTTTACCATATTATCAAATAGTTTGAATGCAACACTTGTGCAGGCAACCCTGCAGTGTCCAGCAATAATGATATTATACGTAAAGTTTTTTGGAGCCAGACCATTTAGAATTAGTTGGTTTAAGAGTCTGACTACTTCTTCTAGCTTGCCAGCTCTACAATGACCTAAAATGAGCTGTAAGTGCACATATCAGGAGGTATGTTCCTTTCAAGTATGTAATGTAATATTTGATTGCCTCACTTTTCTCTGCCAAACTTGAAATAACAAGCAATGAGTGTGTTGATCCCTAGAGCAACCTGGCTAATGTTGATAGAGAAATGTGCTTGGACATTGTAGGAGTGGATTGAACTTCAAGAAATTAATTTGGATTGTGTTAGGGATTGAACTGCAGGAGTCCATTGATTGGATTTTGATAGTTTTGTGTTCTATTTTTTGACTCATCAAATTTGTTTTCCTTGCTTTTGGATTACTGGTATTTATGAATATCTTAGGAGGTTGTTATAAGCACTAGTTTGAAAACTCCAGTTAGGGAAAAAAGCAAATGAGAAATGTCTAGTCCAAAAAAAGGCAAACATTATATAGGGTGCATATAAATATATTCAAAACAAGGCAAGAAATGTCAATCTATAAAACAAAACTTCAACTCGCCTTTCTAACGCTAGGAAGGAGACTCTTCAACGTTTCCAGCTGTTATTTGATCCTTTCGCGCTGCCTTCTTTCTGAGATCTTTTTCTAAGGATCAACTTGGAAGCATTCACGAGCTCTCCTCTGGTACAATCAACCACCAAAGAACCTAAGATGTCAAACCCTACTGGTGCTGATGCTGTTAAACCCTTTTGCTGCGTACTCCTGGCCACAAATCACAGTGGTAGAAAATAGTTTAGTGCACGAGTCTTCTAGGTCACCTAACAATAAAATTAGGGTGGCAAACATAACTTATTTCAATTTTTGGTTAAAGATGAACCCGTGTTGGTCGAAATTTTGACCAACACTTGTGTTGGTTGAAATTTCGACTAACACGGGTTCATCTTTAACAAAACTCATCACAATTTGATCAAACTGACCCCAAATTATCAGATGGTCAAAAGTTTTGGTCAAAAATTTGAGTCAAATGTACTAGTGTAAGAATTTATCTCCCCTCTCATACCATTGAGATAATGCGATAGGATATGCTCATCCTGGTCAGGGAAGTCAATACCCCATACCTGCAATCCACATACAATCCACGCATGTAAAAACACAATATTCTAAACTAAATAGGCAATGGTAGGAAGTGGTGCATCATGTAGATCTTGACTAGCAAGTGACTACGACTCCCTTCCTTAACCACATCAAAAATGCCATACATAAAGAAAACATACATGCATACCATACACATATGATATGGGGTAAGTATCCATAAGAAAACACATATGATAATCCATCTAACTAATCATCATCAATAACTGAAAACATCTTAATAAACTTCATGCATACATAAAGTATAGAGTATTGAGTAATCTCACCATTAATGAACTGAATTTGAAACAATATTTGATAATCTCAAAACAGTGCGACAAATCAACAATCATAAAATTGGTCTAAAAGAGTTTGGCAATGATAGAAAAATTGTGAACTAGGGGTAGGCACTACATATATTAAAAAAATTTAAAAGAAGAGAATTAAAAGCTCAAGATGCAACTAATAATATCCCCACCCTAAGAAAATTTAGCTCATTTAGTGAAGAAGCCCTTTGCATTAATTATTTAAGTATTAATGTTAGTTGACTAGTCATTTGAGCTATATGATTATTAGGAACTCTGTTTTTTTTATAGGAATGAGTTTAAAATTAGAATTTTAGGTTATGATGTCCATTTTATTTTAAATATTGCACTAATTTGTGTGAAGTGGACTGCAATAAAAGTGTTAATTGCCTCAACCTCCCTAAAAATAATTGGAGAATTCAAATTTTGTAATAGATTGGTGACATAATAGCCAAAGGAAGCTAATAAAATAATAGTTCATGATGATTCACTGAATCACTTATCCCTAAGATTAGATTCTCCGTAATTGAAAAAACATTAAGTTGCAACACCTATCTTAAACTTAAAATGTAGGTGTTTTTGAAATTGGCATATTGAAGGGGACATGGCTATCCTTCCACAATGTGGCTATCCTCCCACAAAAATGTACAGTTGACCAATTTTCAAAAGATCAAAAACATCATGGATTTTTTTGAAAATTTCAGCATTTGATCTTCATGATCTACATAGTTTGTAGTTGAAAACAACAACAAAATTTGGAAAAAAATCACTATGTCTTCGTGAATCTGGAAAAAAATTAATTTGACTTTCTTTTTGTCTTTGGTACTTTTTTGTGGGAGATTAGCCTGTATAGGCCACCCCACAACTAAAGAGGTCATGAGCAACAAACCCCCACAAGTTTTAGGGAATATAGAATGGGTTTACAAAACCTCAATGTTATATGCCAATTTTTGGACTATAATCATATCATAAAATGATAAATTTGGGGAATCAAATGGCTTTAATCCTTGATGCTATATAGTACTAAAATCCTTCATCAACCATACGAAATGAATCCAAAAATATTAACCATGAATATGCACTAAAAGAAGTGTAGATCATCATCAAAGTATTCTAGAAAGTCAGCTGGGATAGAATTTTGCAAGAGAAGCTCGATTAGATTATAAGGGAAATAAAAACAAGCGATTTCCTTGACAACACCATGCAACTTCTGTTAAAGACTCGATCACTGAAAGCATTAGTTTATGCTTTCTATTCTTCTTCATGGGCACTCAATTACTTTTCAAAATCTACATGTCTTTATTTTTCCTTCATCCTTCGAGGCATTGAAAATCCCAACCATTTTTGTTATGTAATTTGGAAATCCCTAAAATGTAAACATCCTATAAGAGATTAATATGCAAATTCCCTCCTCTATTAAGCCTCATGTGCTCAAGATAGTGCCAGAGTACAATAATGTGTTTTCGAATTTCAGAGTGAAGCACACTGTCACAATAAATACTCCATTAATAGTTTGAACATTGATGTAATGATATGATATGATATGATAGATTTTAATTGATTTATATATTCAAATATTGATTTTGTAATCCTTTCAACTTATTGCTTACACTTCAACTTGTTGAACTATTGGAACATGTTAAAAGATGTGCACATATGCCTAGTGGACAAGTTCAATGTTGGTTAACAAAACTCTAGTTGTAGGATGTATTCAAGTTAACATCTATCTTAATAAAATATGAATTCATTAAAAGGATTTAAATATTACATAATGGTGATAATGCTTAGTTTCAATACTTATATAAATGTTGCATGTAGAGAGATAGCCAAATATTTAAGATTTATATTTCCCACAAGAAAACAACAATTGTGTGCACACACACAAGATATATGTTTAGACATGGTTTAAATACAATTGAATAAATTAAAATAGAATAGATAGCATGAGATTAAGTTGAATATTTTTCGTAGGACTCTAAAGACTTGTTCCCCCTTCTAAGGAGGTGAGATTTCATAATGTAAAGGGTTAATATGATATAACTTTCAAATCATCTAAGCTATCATATGTATTCTAAAGTAGCAGCTAAATTTGAGATGAGTAGTTATGGTGAAATTCAATATTGTCTAGGCATTCAATTTTGAGAGACAAGAAGAAGAAACAAATTCTACATAATCAAGAGAGGTGCATTAAGAACATACTCAAAAGGTACACAATTGATAACTTTAAACCAATAGGCACTCCAATAAAAGCTCATAAATAAATTTCATAGGAAACGTACCCCAACAAACAAGAAGAAAAGACTATATGGCTATTGACATTATCAGATTTCCACAATCCATTTTTTTTAGTATCAGTGTTGCATATCACACTCTGTGATCCATCATTAGTGTAGGATTTGTATAGAAAATTGTGATCCAATGATAGATCATAATGTAGTTGGAAGTAAGATGTATGCAATTTTCTATAGCAGACCTGAGACTACATTAGTTGAGAGTACGGTGTGTCAATTTTTAGACAATCCTAAAACTTGGCACTAGTAGCTAACAAAATAATTTTAAGATATCTTCAAGGAACTATTGAGCAATATATATTCATCTATTAAAAATAACATACCAAAAATCAAGTCCAAATAGTATAATACACATTAATTATTCCATTCTTATCTAGCATCAAATGCACAACATAATGTGGGATGTGCACGCACAACAAAATAAGTTCAAAAGACTTTTTCTTCCACAAGAGAAGAATAATTTAGACATTTTAGGATTTGAAGATATTATGTTTCCCTATCCATTGTTCTCATTGGCATCTATTTATCCACATGGCACAACTACATGGAACAAAAAAAAGTACAAAACTCTTACACCCACTACAAAATTTGGACCTAAATTGCGATGATAGGATGTTGCAATTGCAATGGCCTACCATTGCCCAAGTGGCAATACCAAGAATTGGCTCCCATCATATGAGCATTGGACTTTTGGTGTTGCACATTGCAAAAAAAACCCCGTCTATCACAATTTGGTAGAAGGCAAGGCCAAGAGGTCACTGTGACATTATCGTAATTGTGACAGGCCACCATCGCAATTACGACATCTAAAAGTTTCACTTTTCCATCTAAATAGTGATACTTGCACTATATGGCCGATAGTGAAGCGTCAAAATGTCCATTGCAGCCACAACAGTATGTGATAGTAGTGTCATGGGTGCAACAGCTCTATGTTGTGTTTATCCATCACAAGTGCAACAGAAATGCGATGACAATGCTCTTGTTTCAACAGGGTTCTATCGGATGGGCATTGTAATTGCAATGGCCTATTGATATATTAAAAGAAAGAATTTGTTCTTCTTTTTCATAAATAAATTTTAGTATGTTGATCATACATGTGCATTGTTTAGCATAGGTCATGTAGTTTCTGCTTTGGCCCCTCTCACAGAGATTGTGTTTGACATTCTTCTAAGTTGTTTGATTGATACTACTTCTGCTCAAGCATTTCACAAATAGTGTTGCATTTCAATTTCCTTTTTATATTACTTTAGATAAGAAGCACAACATCATGATTATTTCTCCATGCAAGAAGTTGTGGATTCAACATACATTTTGTGTACAACATTATTTATTGAGGACTTGACATGAAAACAAGTAGACCATTGCCAAATATATCCAAGTGGCCTTTTGGTAGTGGTCCACTTGTTTTCATGTCAAGTCCTCAATAAACTAATATTGAACACAAAATATATATTGAGTCCATGGCTTCCTACATGGAGAAATAATCACGATGTTGGGCTTCTTATCTACAGTATTATAAAAATGAAATGGAAATGCAACACTATCTGTGAAATGCTTGAGCAAAAACAGTATCAATTAGATAACTTAGAAGAATGTTAAATGCAATCTCCATGAGAGGGGCGAAAGAGGAAACTATGTGACTTGCACTAAACATTGTATGCATGTGATCAACGTAGTAAAATGTATTTCTAACAAAGAAGAACATTTTTTTTAACATGTTCTTCAGATGTTTTCCTTGTGGTATCATTCAATGTTTGTTATATCTCATGTCTTGACACATCAAGAGATATTGTGTTGTATTTACTTATCTACACATCTCCAAGGGGATTTACCATGCCTTTTTATTGCTTGACATTGCTTTTATAAGGTCCTTTCAACATGGTGCAACTTCATTCATGTAGCACAAATTTCCTCCTTCTAAAGCACACTCCATATGCTCTCTTCTAGGTCTACCTAATATTGCAAGCATCCTTAATTGCACAAGGTCTACTTTAACTATTTTTTGCTAAATCTATTTTCCTTTTATTATCTTTTTATAATAACTGATTTCAATAGAAAATATTTAATGCATAGAATTATATAAATATCTCCTAAAATCAATAAGCAATGAATGTGATTTTGTGGAGTGTTTGCCAAGAATCACTTGCCTATAAATAATGTATACTAACATATTGCAATTATGATCTTAAAATCATGCTTAATAACTCATAACATTATGTAGAAGATCGTGTGATTCAAGAACCCATTGTGATGGTCCCAGTTGCTTCTATCATGGTTTGAGTTCCTCTTGTTGTTGTGGTGTTGCCAAAGCTCCTTTTCTTTTGTTGATCCACTCTGCTTATTGGTGTTTCAATGGGGGACATGTGTCTTCCTTGCACATCTCTTTCTTGGAGGTTCCTCTTTCTCATGTAGTTTTTATTGCAACCTATGTTGGTGTGGTTGTCCCTACCGTTGCTAAGATTTGAACTCTACAAGCATGTATATTCCATCTCTAAATTAGTATGTATTGAGAAAGCTAATTGAATAGAACACAAATCAAACTAATATTCAACAAAGTTTAGTTGATATCAGATCACAAAAATTAATCAAAATGGAGTACTCTTAGTTCAGTACTTGGACAATGGAGAAAGTGGTATCCCAAGGATTGAAAATGTCTAAATTATCATATGGAAAGGGCACAAGTACAATTTTGTGCATCTCTTCTTCAATATTATACATATATGTTGTACTGAAGTTAAATATTTGCTAGATATATTTATTGTTGATTTGTTCATCATTAGTTGTAACTGACTAATATAGACATGCATGTGGTTAAGAAGATTACTTAGAACTCCACAAAAATTGTTAGAAAAGGAATGACTGTTAAAGCACCTTCCTTTGAAAAGTATATCAGTGGAAATTGAGAAATTCAACAACCCTCTTCAAAAAATCTATAATCTTTTTATATGGGTGGAAGATAGATTTCAAATGTTGCAGATTACTTTTCTTTGTTGTCTATCCATTATGTGAGAAGACCACCCATGCCAAATTTGATAGAATATTTCCTCCCTCTACAAATTGTGTTTACCATATGTCTCCATGCTATTAGTTCTTCACCAATATTTGTTAATCTTTTAGCATGATTCTTATTGCTTTGATAAGTTTTTGTTTCCAAATACATCAGGAACTTCTTCCCTAGATGAATTCTTACACTCTATAGTTGGAGATTAGAAATGGTAAAATTTTTGTGCACTTATGAGAAATTGGCTACATGGAAATATCTTGATCTTAACCTCCTCCACAATAATTTTAAAAAAATTGAGGACAATACAAAGGCATATACAACAGGGTATGAATAGGGTCTTGCTTTAGTGGCAGATACAAATTGCATGCAACATGTCTCATAAGATATGTGCAATAAACTCTTCATCCAAAAAAGGACCTATTTCACGTGAACATGAAATAGAGTGATCAACCATGTACTCCATAACTGTCTAGATTAGAGGCCTCTCCATAACAGTATAAATTTTCTTCAGCTCAGATCCCCTAAAATTATCTAATTGCATTTTTCTCTTGGAATAATTTTGCTACATTGATACCATGTGAGACTTCGAGCAGAATTATGGAAGCATGCAAAGATTTTATACAAATAATATTGCGCTTTGATTCTTTTTTTGTGTTTAATAAGAATAAACATTTTTCTTTTCTTTGTTAGATCCTATATTATAGGAACCACCCTAAAATGACTCCCTAATATATGAATTGTTTCAACAAATCAAAAAAGCAATCCTATTTAACCTTAAAACAACTACGAGAATGGTGTAATATTCCCAACACTTGGTGCATGCATTCAAAATTTTAAAGAAAGCAGAGACATAATACATTTCAGACACCTACCAAACAACCATATGTCAAACATCGCAACACATGTCATCCATTCATGCTTTCTCCACTTTAAATTCATGATTCAAATTTTAGACATTGTCAATAATTGCAAATATAGGTCTGCACAATTTATATTCTCTAGTGACATTGTAAATAAAAAATATCCATAATTGTGGTAACATTCTCTGCCACTGAATTCAAAGGGGACCATAAGTTTTGTGGAAGGTGGCTAGATGGTGTTGTGATAGGGTCTTGATCAATATGAGTGTTTGCCAAAAAAGGTGTTGGGTTTGCCTGACTTTACCTTTGTTTCTTCTATATTGCTCTTATCATTTGCTTCTCTAATGCGATCATGCCCTACAAATATCCATGGCAATGACTGTTAAAGCACCTTCCTACATTTACTTTTTAGACAAGTCCCATTAATGCAGTTTGGGAGGGGATCAAAATATTACTAATTGCTATCATTTATTTGTAATTGTATGTTCAAGGATAAATGATCAACTATTGGTAGTGTGTATTCATTTCTATTATGACTGACATTTCTTTCCATTTTTCATGTTTGGGCAAGTTGGTTATATCTTTATGTTGAATAGTCATGTTTTAGTGATCAATAGTCTTTAGTGTGTGTTCAGCTCCATTATGGAAGTTTGATATATAGTAGGATGATTATTCTAAATATATAAGTACATAAAAATATGCTATGACAATAAGTTCAATTCCATTAAGAAAGTTTTAAGATTCAACAATCAAGAAGAAAACTATAGCTTCCACGAGGTATTTGCAATTTTGAAGGCTTAGTGTTATGCTCAATTTTGAGAGGTGTAGATACTGCTTTGAATTTTCTGTTGATGTTAGTTTTCTCCTCCATTTTTATCACATCTTGTGTTTTCTTTTCATGCATTTCTTTTCTTATACATTATGATCAAATTACATGCATTTTGGTTATGGTGAGTTAATGGACAACTTTCTCCAATTGCTATATGCATTTGGAAAAAGGTGAATGCCATAGATAGAGTGTCCTCATTCAAGGCTATATCGTCATCATAGGTTTAGCACAATTAGCAATCATGCCTCTTATAAATGTGATTGATCTATGTCTAGTGTATATTTTTAGGAAAGTATGACTTTAAAACTCTTTTATTTCAAATTCTCTTAATTTTATTGCTACTACATGATTATAATATTTTTACACAATTTGTAGTAGGGAAAATCTATTAATAAAAATGACTATTATTTAATTTTATATTTTTGAAGTACAAAATGATCCTACTCTATTGAATACAAGTAATGATAATCCTTTGTTTGAAAGTTTTCTTCCTTTTCTTATTCTTTGAAGGATAATCACTTATTGAGTTTGTGGACAATTTTTCTAGATAATGCTAGATAAGTATTCTCTAGAGATGCTTAAAATGATGTTCTACTCATATAGACTATTTTCCATCCTTGTATTTCAAAAATTTGCATTCTTTCATGAAGGAGTCAAGATATAAAAGAGATTGTGATCTTGGAAAGAGCATGTCTTGTGAATAAGCAAGCACACACAAGATTAATGTCGATCTATTAGTAAAGATAAAGTGCAGATTTATGAAGGCTTCTATGGATAGATTTATGAGTATATAGAGGACAATGCAAATTTACAAAGCATTTTGAAGAGAATATTGTGAGAAGTTTCAATGGAATTTTTATGAGACTTGAAATAATTTTGGTGGTAAATTTGTTGTCATCATAATAGGAATTTGAGGAAGAGGGATTGTGGAGAACAAATTATCCATCATTTATAGGAGAAGCAACGTTTCAGACAACTTTTTGGCACCTCTTTAGGATTGTATCTAAATAAGTCAAACTTTACATTATATTGACCAACTCTACATATTAGTGGATATTAATACTAATTTAATATGTGTTGTCTAATAGCATGTGCATTCAAGAAAGGAAAAGAACTATTAGATTTATCACATTTTTTACCAAATTGCACTTGACACTCTTCAATTGTAGCCTAAAAAGACTTGTTCTAGTTGTTTATATCATCACTAATATTGGAAGCCTCATAAGTACAATGCATGCTCTTGCACAAATGACTTGCTAGATTAAACATGGCACCAACCATTGCTACAAAAGATTGTGATTTTGACTTTTGTACAAGGATAGCAGAAATTCCAATGATATTAATCAACATTTGAGAATGGCCTGCAAATTAAATAATAGAAAAGCATGTTATCTCATAAAATATTAAAATCAAAAGGTGAACTTGGAATTTGGAAACAGTAACTAAAATATTCACGTACAAACTACAATTTAACCAAAGTATTTTGAAAGTAAAATTCAAAATTCAAATAAGTAGATATCATATATAAACCTAGCTAGAGATGTAGCCAATGAAGTTTGACTTTTGCACATTGTAATTTGTAACAAGGATTATAAATTGTAATATTATAAATATTACCTACTTTCTCCATTAAGTGTTGCATGTCATATAGACTTTACAATCCTCTACTTCCTCCTTGTCATATTATTCAACATTGATATCACCACACTCAAAAGAAATAATGAGAATAGTTCATGAATCAATGTATACTTTAGAATGATCTAATATCATTTGTTTCCACTATTCAAATTCTTATTCATGTCTCCCAAATTACAACAAAAGTAATCAAATAAAATCAAACATAATTGCAAATAAATAGAAACAATAGAATACCTTAGAGAGGAATAATTTGATGCAATCCCATAGAAAGCCATTCTTTCGAATACTTCATACACTGTAACTAAATTTCATAAATAAATGATTTTGACTATGGCATCCTTTTGCATTGCTTGAAACTAAGAGATTGGCACAGTTAGTTGTCATGCAATCACAAGTTAATGTTGAGCTTCACTTGATTTCAAGAATAGTTTAATATTCTCTACTAATCAAGGCCAACCATATGAAGATGGAAGCTCATTTGCCCAACCCCCCCCCCCTCCCCCTCCCCCCCAAAAAAAAAAACATATGCATTCCCTGTTAACATCTAAAATTCATTCATTCTATTAATAAAATGTAATATTCATGAATTATCACATGATAACATTCATTAACACATTAGTTTCATTAAAACGGTTACATTAACATTGAAACACAAGATTCATTAGAAAATTTACATGAACATTTAATAGAACATAAATAAAATATCTATACATAAACATCAGTCATTATCAAATAAGTTACTAAGTTCACATGAATCATTTCTTTTTTCTTCTTTTTTTCTTTTTTTATCCTTTCCTATATTTTTGTGGAGGCATATCCATGTCGTCATTGATATTTCTTCTCACCCATGGACATGCACTCATGGTCCTTTGCAAAGGTTGGCCCTCTGCAATAACAAATAAAAGGGTTAATTTTTTTTTTTTTAAATGAGACATTAAAGATTTTAAAGAACATTGTAGTGCTCTTTACCTTGTCCAACCACATCATCTTGCTTGTCAACTTGGACCTCAACACACTCATCATCTGCATCCCCTGCAATTGCAATACAAGATATTTTCTTAATCCCAACACATATTATAGTTAAATTTGTATTACTACACCAAATTCAATTTAAAATGTTTACTTTTATTATTAATTCAAAAATCAAAAATTGAATAGAAAATGTTTACTTGTATATACATTGATATTATTCTTCATCCATCTCATCATTAGGATCATCGTCATCATCAACATTGTCACCACCACTATCCTGATCATCATCATTGTCATCATCATCGTCTTTTTAATCATCATCATCATCATTGTGATCAGTAGAAGCATCATTTGCTTTAGGAGCATCATCGACTAACTCTTGATCATGATCCACTTCTTCCTCTTCCTTGGTATCTTCTTCTTCCATCACATTATACTTTATCGGCCTTCCCCTTGGATCATGTCTAACAACAAATGACCAAATCAGTTTATGTGGAACCTCTAAGTAAAATACCTAATTGCATTATCTTGGAAGAACATAGGGCTCATCCCCAACTGGCTCAAACAACATTGTATTAATCATTGGAAATCCATTATCATGCTCAATAATAGTTCTGTTAGGATCATTTTTATTGAGTTTTAGTATGTACCATTTGACAATGAAGAGAACTAATTTGAAGGAATTAAAGTTATAGTCAAGTATATCAACCAGAATACCATAGAATCAATTTTGAGATTGTCAAGGGTGTAAGTCATTTCTAAATGAAATATTGGTCACCTAGAAGACTGCACTTATCCCAAAATCACAAGTTCTCTTCATGTCATCTAAATATTTGATGCAAAATTTATAACCATTGTAGAACAATTTTGTGGTGTTTCACCTACAATAATGTCAAACATATATAATTTATTCCATTACGAGTTAAAAAGAATACAGTTGATTGACAAAATTATAAGTACATGGAGATCTCTCAAACCATATGCTAAATCTATTTCCTTTTGAGTAACATCGGGATCTCCATTTAAATGATTTTTCTTAACTAATGAAGACACAGCTTTCCATTTTAATCAAGGACCAAAATTTTGACATCATTCAATCCATACCGTCATCCAATCTTGATTGTTTGTAATAAACAAATATATTGCACACTCTTTATCAATTGTACAAAATTAAATAGATGACTTAGAACTAATTTATTTTGAAGATTAAGAATTAATTTAACTACAATAACATCTCATAATTTATTACCTTTCACTTTCCTAAATCTACTTTTCCCCACCAAGTACTCCCCTTTGAATTTTTTAATGGAGTCAAGATCCCAAATGCAATCTATATGGGTTTTTGCTGCAAGATTAGGAAGATATTGAGTAATGTACACCATCATTTGGTATCCCATATATCCCTCAATCATAGAATCCCAAGACGTGCTCTTTGTCAAACCAAACCCTTCAAAAATTTCAAGTGTCTCTCAACCATCCATATTGACCTAGGTTGTATAGGTCCACACAATTCAATCTCCTCAACTTGGTGTATGAGGTAGCGTTCTTGTGCATTGAAAAAAGTTGAAGGTAAACACTTTTTTATTTCACACATTAGTAGAGGAATTCTTTTCTTCCAATATTTTATATCTTTTTTATAGATTTATTTAGATGAAAACCACCTACAAGGGATTCAAGATACAAAAACATATAAATACGCGACTTTACAATATATTTCTTGTTTGATATATTGAACAGATATCATTGCTTGCCTCATGTATTTTCCAAGATCATATATCACCTCTTTGATATTATTGTCAATTTTTTTTGGGAGCAATAGGGGTAGCATATATGGCAATAATTGTCAACTGATCATTCCATTCTTTTCTAACGTAATACAATGAAAATTGAATGTAGTTTCACAAATCTATTGTAAATAGAAAAGACTATGACTTACTTTGATGAAGGTATGTCAATCATGTGTTTATAGTCCTGGGCCAAATTCACTTTTCTTTGATATGAGATTTCTTATACTCGCAACTAATCATGTAGGAAATCTCATTTTTCATATGACTTATTTTATGGTATTACTTTACTACTCCATTAATAACCAAGGAAGGGCACTTGCATTAATCTGGTCTCCATTGCTAAGTAATTCAATGATATTTTTTATTGCATGATTTGAATCATGAATGTCTTTGTCTTTGTTACATTCTTTCCAATATGCATGGTATCAAACAAATGCACAAGTTGTAGCTGCTCGTAGTCCAACAACCTACCAAATTATCTAGGATAACATTTTATTCCCTTTGGAAGGTGGTCAGTATTGATGCCTTGATGACCTCGAATTCTAATATATTCCAACTACCATAGTGAGGTGTCATTATTTGTAACTTTGATGTAGTCTCTTCTTTCCCATTGAAAAGATATTTTCGGCACTTTGAAACTTTTTTTTTTAATGGATGAAGTTCCTATTCTGGTTAAACACCTCCTTTCTTAAACTTTTGGAATGATGAGATTTCATCTTTGGACCACACATTAGACATGAAAATTTTCCTTTTGTTTGAAGACCTACAAGATAATGATACAATTGGATTAAATATGTTCATTTTTGGAATTAGAATTACTATGTACAACTAGATTTTAGCATAACATACCACAAAAATGTGTCAACCCAAGGGCATCATGAATTGTCCAGACAAGTATTGCATGGAATTGAAATTATTTTTGTCCAATTGGTCTAGAGATATCATACATAGTTAAACCATTCGATAACACCAACAACTCGTCAATAAGAGGCGCAATATATACATTCATATCTTTCACTTGGTACTTACCTAGTTGAATAAACAACATTAGATAATTATTGTGGTCATTTCACTCCAAGACTTATAATTACATGTAGGTAACAATAAAATAATTAAATATCTAGAACAATCATTGTCAACATTATGTGCTCCCTCTTTATTGACATCCATGGAGGAAGATTATTGTTGATAACAAAAATAGGCTAGACTGAGTAAATGAATCTCATCTCTCCATATGGATTGACACCGTTAGTTGTCAGAGAAAGCCTAAGATTTTGAGGTTCTTCTTTAAAGTGTGGCCACTTCTCCTCTATGTCCTTAAATTTTGAACTATCCATGGGCATTAAAATAATGTCATCTTAGCTTCTATTGTGTGCATGGTAATCCATTAATTGTGTCAAGCTACTACACTTGAATAATTTTTTAAGACACTGAATAATGGAGATCTAACGAAGAACCTTGCGAGGCACCTTTTTTGTCACTTGATCATCTCGATATCTACTTGTATGGCATTTGGGGAATTATGTTGCATTTTCGTGTTCTTTATGATAAATTACATGATCTTGAGGACAAGCATCTATTGATTGATATTCCATTCCAATATGTTTCATAGTGGCACACAATTCTCAGTACAAGCTAGGGAGAACACTTGATGGTGGCAACAAATATTCACTTATCAATCTACATCAAAAAATATTATTTGTAAGTATAAATAATCTTCATGGTACATATTTCACATTTTATAGACTATAATGGTGTATATCACAAACCTTAGCATACGTTACATTGTTATGTTGGATAAATCATTCATAACCTTCAAATTCACCAACAATAATACAACAGAGAGAAGAGTTGATTGGGATCCTTCATAAAGGGTCATGTTTTCCTTCTCAAGTAGAGGTATATCATGGACAGCCTCAATGTCATCCTCATCATCATCATCATCAGCACCACCACCACCACCACCACAAGTACCAAATGTGTCATGGATCAATGCATTTGTACCATCATCTTCAAATGGCCTATAGTTTCTTTAGGAAATGAATGAATCAAAGTTACCTATGCCTACCTCCACTGCTTAACCCCCACCATTGCCTAAAGAAACTATAGGGGGACTGCTTCCGCGAGATGGTGGCTTTCGAATACAATAATTAACTCTACTTGTGCCTTGTGTTAAAGAGCTTGACTATAGAGCGAGAAGGATGGGATGACCTTGATGTGTTTTCTAGCGCATGATCATCATCTTCCATGGGATCATGATCTTCTCCTTCAATACTCACACCTCCATGTTCCTCCATATTCACACCTCCATGTTGCTTTTAGATGTGTTCATCCATCACGTACTATCTTTTGGAGATTGACCAATATAAAAATGATGGTAATCAAACTCTCATTTTTTGGTTCATAAGTATATTAATTATGAAAACAATATAACAAACAACTCACCAATTGATGATAATCAAATCCCCCTTCATTATGACCATTCTCCCAACAATGTCTTTTAGTTGTTTTGATCTTGATTCTTCTTGTCTTTAAGTTGTTACAACACTTGCAAGGACAATTACATTTTTCATTGCCTGGTCTTTGAAAGTTAGACAAAAATCTAGCAATTGTCTCCCTATTTTGATCAAACTCCCTTATATTATCTAAAATGATCCTTCTTCACAGGAATAACTTATTTGTGTACCCTTATTGAGTTGATTGTAGTTAATGCTTATATCTGCACATATGGTTTTGAAAGAAACATTTGGTGTAATTAATGTGTATATCTACAAAAATATTGGACATGTTATACTTAATATTTATATCTGCACATGATTTTGAAATAAAAATTTGGTATAATTAATGTGTATATTTGTAAAAATATTGGACATGTTGTACTTAATGTTTATATCTACACATATGGTTTTGAAAGAAACATTTGGTGTAATTAAAGTTTATATTTGCAAAAATATTGGACATGTACTTAATGTTTATATCTATACATATGGTTTTGAAAGAAAAAAATTGGTATAATTAATGTGTATATCTACAAAAATATCGAAAATGTTGTACTTAATGTTTATATCAGCGCATATGGTTTTGAAAGAAATATTTGATGTAATTAATGTGTATATCTGCAAAATATTGGACATGTTGTACTTAATGTTTATATCTGCACATATGGTTTTGAAAGAAATAATTGGTGTAATTAATGTGTATATCTACAAAAATATTGGAGATGTTGTACTTAATGTTTATATCTACACATATGGTTTTGAAAGAAATATTTGGTGTTGAAACATTACATAAAGTTTTATAAAGTTATTATTTTACAAGAAAATGCACCTGAAGAACTATTAGCTCAGAAGTAAGAACATGGTGTTGAAATAGTATAGAAAGTACTTGACATGAGAGGTCTGCAAGTGAGGGTGTTGACCAGTCTTGAAAACTTGAATGTTGAAATGAGAGATATCGAGGATCAAACACCTGTGCTAGAGTTACAACACAATGTGAAGTTGAAAGCTATCAAGGATCAAAAATCTATGTTCCTTTTCCTCTATTCCCTTCCTCTTCATTCCTTTTGTTTGTAACTCCTTGGCACTCCCTCCATTCTTCTTCTTGTTTTGGCCTTCTTATTTTCTTGAACATTTAGGGAGTTGTTCACATGATTCCTCATTAGTTCATATTTCAATTGAATTTTTTTTCCCTTCAACTTAGCAATATATTGGTTTATCCATGTGTGAGTGAATGTTGTTAAACATTAGTCATTATTTTGTAAAAACTTCATCTTTGTTCGACCAAACTATAGCAGGAATTACATTCTTTCTTGTTTTGTCATGATCACCTTGGAAATAGCATTTGTATTTGCTTAAACCAGCATATCCTAATATCTTAAATGTTTCTCAAATTTTTTAATTTGAAACATTTTGATGCTTTTTGTGTACATTTTTTATCTCCTTTCTCCTTTCAAAGTTTGCATCAATGGAATCTATAAATAAAACACGCTTCTCACAAGATTATGTACTCCAATTTATTGCATTTAAGATATTAAGATATTAGGATTTTTCATGATCACCTTGGAATTTTCCATGTATTGCATCTACATTTGCTTTGCCATTGCTTATAAGAGTGTTTCAAAGTTGGCAACCACTTCAACATCCTTTGCATGGTTTAGAGGTAATGTCATTGTGGTAGAGGCTTCTACAAGGGAATGAGCCTCGTGATTATGACATTTACACAGAAGTAGAACTTTCTTCTTCAACTCCTTTCACTCAATTATTCACTAAAGTTATTCTTCTAGTAGTGAGAATAGCTGCTACAAATTCCTAAGAGCCAAGGGACCCTAAACCTATGCTACATTTTCTGGAGAGATGGGAGAAGTTACTACTAGATTCAATACTTCATAACATTTTGAATCATATGGTGATGCCCAAATTA
This sequence comes from Cupressus sempervirens, assembly GCA_028749045.1. Classification (NCBI taxonomy): domain Eukaryota; kingdom Viridiplantae; phylum Streptophyta; class Pinopsida; order Cupressales; family Cupressaceae; genus Cupressus; species Cupressus sempervirens. The sequence continues at coordinate 442,456,342 of CM053791.1, forward strand.
ACATCAACAATAGATACTTGGGATCCTTGCAAGGAGACTATGCCAATATGTGCATGGTTACATCCTTGGCTTCCATTGTTGGGCCAACATATGGAGCCTTTATATCCAACCATTCATTATAATTTGGGGAATGCACTTCATGTCTAGCATGCAAGTGATGTATTTTCATATATAATTTTATCATCTTGAAAAACTGTATTTGATACTGCTAGTTGGGAATAACTAATTGTTTAAATTATTTTCAATTGAAAATTTATTTCTTCATCTTCAAGTAACCTAAATCCTTGCTTCTCCTAGCTATATTATTTCTCTATTGTTATATATTCTATAATAGATTTTCAATTTCTTTCTCCATGTTTTTATGATGCATAGAAAAGCCCATATCATCTTAGGATAACATTATACGGAAAGTGGTTGCAAACATATGAATAAAGAACTCAAAAAGGAGTTCAATTAAATAAACAATTTGTGTGTCCAATGTTATTTAATGAAATACTAAACCAGCTAATCATCATGTACTTATAATGATCAAAGCATGCACAAAGTAAGATCTTGGTACATAAAATTTCAGCAAAAAATAGAGGGAACAAAATTCAAATAGGGATTCATATGGTATCTAACTATAATTATGAATTAAACATAATATCAAATACAACCCTATTTACAATGTAATATCATTCGGTATTTTTTTTAGTCCACACCAAAATCAATAACCTTGTTTTTACTATACAAACTTTTTGTTAGTCAATAACCTTTTTTTTTTTAAATTAGGAAGTAATCCCCTTGAATTGGGCATACCATGTTTTCTATCAAAGTAGTGCAATGAAACTCAGGTTTGGAAACAACTTCCTACATTAATCCCTTAAGGAAAGTATTGTGCAGATTCTATTTAAATCCTTACAATTTCAAATTTGATATTATGTAAACAACAATATTGTAGTCATCCATGAATATAGAAAATAGATAGAGAAAGACAACACAAACACAAAGATATGCCAGTGGGGAAAAACCTTTCGGTAAAACAACCCCACCCCTCCAAAACCTGCACGGTGTATTATCTTTAACACAAAAGTTACAACACACTTGCAATGCAAGTTCTTTCAGGACATGGAAGAAAAATCCAGTCACAACAAAACACTACCAACAATACACTTGTTTTACTCTCACCTATATGCAACCCTAAAGTCACTTATATCATGTGCTTTCCATTTTAGGCCAACTTCCAAAGAAGAACCGTATTAGTACTCAATGATCTATTGCCACATGTCTTCACATCTTCACCCATCATCATATCTTCCAAAGATAGCTCTTACATGTCATAAGAATCCGTCATAACCATTTCAGTCATGATCTCCTTACACAATATTCAAGATGCCAACACATGCAAGTGGAGTGACACATCAACATGCCAACTAGACATGTATACTCACACTTAATTACATTATTTGCAAAAAATTATATTTACAAAAAAAAAAAAATAGGAATTATCCAAGGTTAAGACACCTTTTTCCTAACAAGTAGTATCAGGACAAGCACAAACAACTCCTAGAATTGTTGTTCATAGACCCAGTGGACATTCATGCACACCCAATTTGAAAGCTGCTACCATTAGATCTCTTTGTTTTAGATAATCATATAAGAAATTGGGTTATGGTGTTCAACTCATGAGCACTCTAACCCTTATCTTATCTTGGATGTCAACTAGCTACATTATATTTCTCCTTTGATTAAATCAGCAAAAAGACTTGATCCCCACATATCTTTCAAGAATCAATTACATTCAGCATTGAGATCATTGCAATTCTTTTTATTAATGGTAGAATGTAGTTTTTATGATTACAAAGGAAACTATTGGAGTGAATGTGTTTGTTGATCAACAACAATAAGATAGAGAGTAAAAACTCATCCATACCCCAAAATGATCGAGGAAATCAAAGCGTTAAGAAAAGAAAAATTGGAGTATATCTTAGAAGTAGAAGATCACCTAGCATTTGGTGGAGATAAGAAAAGAGTCAAGGGTTGATAAAATTGAGCTAATATTGCATAGCTCATGCTTCAACTCTATTTATTTTTCTATTCAACAAAATAGGAAGAGTTTGTATCGTAAAAAAATTATTCTATTTATTTTTTAATAACTACTATGATTTTTTTTGTAAAATTTCTTGCAAACTCTACCCAAATTTTGTGCTCTGCATTACTTTTGTGCAAGATCTTGAGGTAAGTCACTTAGAACAGGTTAAGTGAGTTTTATTTTTTTATTATTTGGATTTTGGAATATGTATGCAGCTAGATCATTTTTTATATTGTGTACATAATATGTAATAAGAACCTTAAAAAAGATCTCTCTAAATATATAAAGAGATAAATGTTTAGAAGGAAATATAAAGACATACATGTTTAGAAAGAAAGGAAAAGAACATTTGCATACATATCTCTTCTATCCCTAGAAGAAAATTGCAGAGCAAGGACACATAGATCACAAGGGAATGACATGACAATGAAATCATAGAGCAAGGGTATGGCATGATAATGAAATCGCAGAGCAAGGGCATAACATGACAATGAAATTACAAAGCAAGGGCACGACACGACAATGAAATCGCAGAGCAAGGGCACAACAAAGAAATGAAGAGACCGCAAGGGCACAACAACCAAATGCACTGATCACAAGGGCCATGACAATGTTCACAACACTACACCTCTTTCATGTGTAGCTCACTCCACCTCTTTCGCACGCAGCTCTCCACAATCAAAATCATATGGAAAATTATTGTCATGTTTTCTTTTTTTGTTTATGCTCGCGAGGTCGTCGCAATTATGATGCCTATGTTGGTATTGTGACAGCATCAGAGACAATTGCAAAAAAAATTAAAATCACCACAAATTACATCGTTGTCACAATTTGACCCCAAATATTGTAGTGACCATGCGTTCTTGCTGATTGATTGAGGTTGTTGTATGCTGTGCCTATCAAGGAATGGAGATCTAGAACAATAGAGGGACATTGATAAGAGGAAAGGAAGTAGAAATGCATATGAGAAATGCATTGCATAATATACTGACTATGTCATTTTCTAAAATAGGTAATCCATCATTTCAACAAGAAAAATTTCGTTGTTACAGTGATAATCAAATTTACAAGTTGTACGCTCACTACTTGCTACTGGCCCATTTACTAGTTCATAAAAAAGATTTAGAAGCATTTAACAATAATTTGTATTTGACATAAACATACAGATGCCCAAAGTGTAATACATAACATATATGATTTAGTGACAATTGTATTGAACAATATACAACACATACAAATTTCAAATATACATCTTGACAAAAATATGTACACCTGATCATAGTTCCTAATTTGTATACAAAATAAGGCTCATTCCAGCAAGCTATATTTAACAAGAAGTATGTGTAAGTGGCATTTTCTTCAAAAAAGTATAGAAAAGGCTTATAGTTGATTAGGTTGTTTACGATATCAAACACATTATATTCATGGGTATAGATTTTATGCACTACACATTATTGAGGTAATTCTGAAATGTAACTTTGATACTAGGAGTACAATCAAGGACATAATACTCGTTAGCATGCATGTTATGTAGGAAGTTGCAGTAACTGATTAGCATATCACAGATCATGTAGAATTCCAGTACTCTTGCCTTTATCACCATTAAATCGGTATTGTGCACCCCCCAAATTATTGAGAATGTTCCCTTTGCATGCTCTGGTATTTCAATGCAGTTAAGTGTAACTCCAATTGAAAAATCTGGAATATTGTTCATTGGAAATCTAGTCCAATAGATTGATGGTGGTGACTCATTTCATAACAGAGAGGGGCATTGTTACTACTTATCGCAATAACATCATAGAATTTGGTATTTTTTCCATAACTAACTAAAAACATTCAATAAAATATTAAAATCTTAGAAAGAAGAATGATGAATAAACATTTTAAAATAAATGAAATAAGGAAAAGAAAAACTAATCTCATGCCAATATGTTAGGAGAAAAGAAAATGCTTGTTTAAAAATTAGATTTACGAAAGAAATGATAGCTTTTCTAAGCATTCAAACTATTGTTACAAGTAGCTAACTATTGTTTCATCACTGTAGGTTTCATGACAACAAGGTTTAAAAGTTGGGATTTTTCCCTATTCTATGTAAGGGGTGTGTAATATTCATTTTTATGCTACAATTATATTTTGTTTACTACCCTCTAAAATAGAGCATACTCTATTCTAAACTAAAGCATTGTTAAGATTTATTTTTCTTGATTTTTGTGTATGGTATTTGAATATAAGTATTAGAAAAAATTGCCTATTATTGCTAATATAAATTATTTTCAGAATGCCATATTCTTAACTCGACACATTTAATTCCAAATTATTGTATTTTTTATTCATAGAAATCTAGTCAAATAAAAAAACTAACAAAACACAAAATTTATTATAGCAGGGCAAATATACTACTCTATGGTATTATACCAGGGAAATCTCCAATCAAACCCACATATTCTATTGTGTGAAGGTCTATTTGGAAGACATGCAAAAAAGTGAATGTGCATATAAAAACAGTTGCCTCATTGACCCCAACAACAAGATCTATGGTACAAAATCCATTTGGTAGAGCTTAAAGTACAATGATAGACCATAGGTACTCCTTCAAGGGTGTTCAAGTAGCAGTTGGGCTAATAAAGGATTAGGACCTTTAAAGACATTGTCATAAATAAAAATGCCTAAATGAAATCTTATTACTTGGAATGCTATAATAGTTGGATATACTTGTTACCATTTCATTTGCATGCATAAAGTATGACAGGAATAAACAATGCTCTCAGGGTGTGAAAACTAGTGTTTTTTTATATAGGTAGGCCTGCTAAATATGTTACTCTGATTTATAAGTTGTTTAGATTGTTATGGTCAATGGAAGTGCAAAAAATCTCTGAAATAGCTACAAAGAAAGTTTATATAAGAAAAGTATGTACAAATAATCTGATTGTTTTTCCCATGTTCAAAAAAAACAATGTTCACTCCTTTCATTCCATTTGTTAAAGCCTATATTAGAAACCACTTATAAATTTTATCGGTCTTTCCATTTGTCTTCAGTGACAACTCTTCTTGATGACTCCATAAATATGTCAAACTTGATAACCAAAAGCAACAAAGAAGGGTAAGGTAGATAGAAAACTCAATATTGGAAAAATATCAAAAAAATGTTCATTATTTTGATTAAGTAAAAACAGGCTTTGAAAGGACCCAAAACCTTGTACAAAGAGAAAAGAAATATATAGAAATGAAGGATATTAACACAACTGTAGAACACCACCCATAAAACTAAAGGGACACACCATAGTTTCCAACAAGAGGGCTACGAACCAGCCTAGAAAAAAATGTTCATTGTTACAATAGTATCAAAGTATATAAATAAATAGATCAATTGTTTAACAAGATCAAACATCTCATGGGTGAGACTAATTGATAGGGAGGGACAATGGATGCAATGAAGACCTTGCTCAAACTGCCCCATACAAACATTTGGATCAAACCCACTATGATAATGTGCTCATGATGATGCAGGCTAAAACTATGTAAAGGATATAGGGCCCCACTTTTCATTCATCCTTACCAATAAAATCATATAACAAGATCCAACCACTAAATACAATCAAATGTAGTTGGTATAGGGACCAGGGAAAGTCTTGAAGATGGGGCCCCAAAAGGAAGTATTTCCCTATATGGAAAAAGTGCATAGCTAAAAAAGAACTATTCCCAATACCGAAGATAAAAGAAACACCAGAAATTGAAGCAAATAACATAAACAAGTGTCAAAATAATAAACAGTACTAAAAAGGATTGAAAATTTTGAACCAGCACAAAACTTACCTCCAGAGGATAGAAAAATAGATTCTTGACCAACAAAGTCTACGGATTTCAGCTGAAGCAAAAAATATCACAACATAAGTGCATAAAATCCCTAGATAACTGAAGGCTATTATTACCTGATTGACAAGGACAACTCACAAATTTACCCCGCTATTCAAGATTCTAGCCACTATTGCAAATGGATACTATTTATGTCATTCAAGGATTTTTTTATGATGTTTAGGGAGGTTATTTATACAAGGTGTAGGCGGTTGGAAATACCTATTGGAAATTAACTCCACTAAATATCCGATTGAAAGAAATCCATATACAAATTTCACAGATCATCAAAAACCTATTTAGATATATAAAATCTAGGGTGGGAATTAACTCCACTAAATATCTGCCTAAAGAAATCAATATACAGATTTAACGGATCATTAGAAATCTATTCATATATATAAATATAGAGATCTCAAATATGGGAATAAATATGGTAGGTATGGAAAGATTGATTGGAGATTCACATTGATTTCTCATTGAGCAGTTTTCAACTCAAAATACCATCAACAATATCTGGTTTGTAGGAACGGACAGGTTTCTACTGAAATCCCCACCTATAATATCCTATCAACTAAAAATAATATACCATATAAGCTTGTAAGACCATAACCTTAAATATGAGAATTTTTAAGGCCAAAATATTAGGTGGGTTTTCTTGAGATTTAAACAATTTGTGACTTTATTTCAATCACAATTTTGAATTGGCTTTATTTGCTCAACCGCCAAACTGAATAGTGTAGACACCTAAATTTGATTACACCACTTTGGTAATCTAATTTAGCCATCTCTAAAGGCATCATTAATTAAATTCTTATTTAATTAATCCTTTTTCATCCCTAGTTGATTAATTTAATTAATCATCTATAGTCCTAATTGATAAATCAAATAACTTATTGTTTATCAATTAAATCCTATTCTTCTATCTAATTCCAAAAATCTCCATTTATTAAATAAATCTATTTGATAAATAAAATCGTCAAATCTAAAAACCCCTAACTTATCCCTAATCCTTCATTTAGCCTAATCCACCCCATCCACCCATACTAACCTAGCTTAGCCACTAACTCATCTACCCTCATTAATGCCATCCACTTGCACATCTCTAACATCCCTAATCTAATCCTAAACCCAAGCCTAATCCATCCCCTAATGTTGTCACATTCCCTAAGCAAGTTTAAGACTTTCCTAAACCAAACCAAAGTCTCCCCTCAAAAATCCCAACCACCAAGTCATGAGTGCTCTTACAAACCATAAAAGACTCTTACAAGCCCACTCATGACTCTTACATCCATCTTCCACACTCTTCCCTCTTCCACACTCATTCCTCTTACATCTCTCTTACATACTCAACCCCACTCATCATGCCTTTAACCAACCCTTTACCCTACCCTCTCACACTCATCCTCCTTGTGACAAGTGTCACCTTCCCATTGGTGCTAAACAAGCACAATCCATGTGCTCTCCTTTGAGTGCATCCTAGCCCTCCTTAAGCCTTCATCTCTCCTTGCATCTTAGCCCTCCATCCCTCAAGCCCTTAGCCTATAAATTGAATCCCTTCCCAAGCCATTTCAATCACAACCATTTGAGTAAAGTTATCATGCCCTTTTGAGAGCCAAAAGCCATACCCATACCCTTATAATGCCAAATTGAGATCTCACAAGGCTACCAATTTGCTATTACCCATCTCCACCATTGAAGCAACTTTGAGCATCTTGAGCATACATCCACATCAAAGGATGCATCTACAAAATCAAGAAAGCAATGAAGTGCTTCATCTTTTGAGGTTTGCATCTCTTGTTTGTTTTCTTTATCTAAGCATATATGTGAACTTAGTTTTGGTTTGTGAATGCTTTCTTTAATGTTAATGTTCCTTGCACACTAAGATCTAGTTCTACAAATAGTAGGGGCCAAATTCTCTACCCATAGAATTTGGTGGGGCTCCACCCCTGCCTAACATTGATTCCTAGCCTAAACTACCTGGGTCCCTCCTAACCTTACTGGAACTTGATCATTAGAGTTGCTACATATGACTGCCCTTGATGCATGTAGAATTTGATTGTCATGTTGAACACATCGAACCCATTGAAACCCATTGAACTTGGCTATCAGAATTATAGAATTTTCCCAAAAAAATATCTTATCATAATGTTTTTTGATCTTTTCATTTCATCTGTGTTGAACCATTTGAATTGTGTGAACTCCTCAAAATTTTGTTCAATAATTCTTTCAAATGTCACCCCTTATAAAATGTTATCTTTTCAAAAGGTGATGAATAAGATTATGAAAACTTCATCTTTGACCATCATTAATGGGATGAGGGCTTAATTTTTTGATTTTTTAATTTGGGGTGTCATAGATTGGTTAACATCGACTCTGTCTAGGGACTACTTTTTCATGAAAAATAGAACTGTTACTAAAATTTTGCACATGTGTAAAATTTTAAGTATACATGTAGTGAAAATACAAAAATTCTTTTCATTTCATTCAAGCAATAGAAATGTCTTTTATGCATTGATGTTTTCAAACAATGAAATGAAATGATATATTGAACAGGAAAAAGTCTCACACAAGCCGTGAGTATAGCTCACTATATTAAATTTCTTTCATAAGGAAATACATGAACAGATACATATGAATGAAAGAAATAAAGAGGAGTAGAGATAACTAGTCATTGCCTATTGCTTTGACCGGTTATGCACCCTCTGTCTGGCGCACTCATACAGCTCCGAGCTCCATGATCTCAAGCAACTACAAAAAATATGAAAACAACTGATGTTAGATCCTGAAGGATCTAAGCAATGACTGCCTATCTCTACAACATATACTCTATCTATTGATGCATTTCATTACAAGAGTAAACAAACCGAAAGAAATAAATAAAGGTTATTTGTGAGTGTCACGAGCCCGTACTCGAACCTCACAGAATAGTATGCTGCAGGATTTCAATGAATAAATAATGATTAACATCATAGATTGCAAGAGTGTACTTTCTACAAGAAAGCATGAGAGAAAAGTAACGGAAAATATTTCAATCAATGCTAAGAAGCAAGGAGTTTTTATTGCAAAGCTAAACATGCCACTGGAAAGTATGTTGACAAAATCTCAGAAGGTAGACACAGGATGAATAAGGTTATGTTGTAACAAATTATCATGTGACTGGAATGCTCTTTTAAAGAAATCCCAACAGCAACTAAGTTATAGCCCAAGTGAATATTCTTGCATCTGATGGGGTTCAAAAAAGTTTTGAGGGTACAATGGTTAGTGAAAACTATATAAAGGATTTTGCTGTCTTGAAGATGGATGCCTTTGATACGCTTTTACAGTCAGTTGAGGTTGGGAAATTATTCACTCAAACTTGGTCAGTGATGCTTTGCAATTGGAAACACATAGACCACATATTGATTGCTGGAGTTCTCAGTGAATTGAACTGGGTCTTTGTTAAAAAAGAAAAACATAATTGCAGAATTTTTTTCAAATTGATCACTTGCTGCATTTATAAAAATGCCTCAATTGGCTTATGGCATGGTAATATGAAGGCTTTAGTGGAGGATGAATGAAAAAATATCATCCAGTGGAACCATAAAAAGATTTTATTTGATTGTGCATATAACTTTAAACTGAGCAACCTGCAAAAGGGTTTGAAACATAATGAATTTGTTGATTCATTCTACACAAGAAGGTTAGGAATAATGTTTTCTCAAAGTTAAAAGCATGCTCTACACTTGAAATCAAATAAACATCTCCAGCAAATGTTCTAGTAACCACATCACAGATTTGTCATTATTTCTATCCTCAAAGACTACATATAGCAAATATCATCGTGGCAGTTAAACAAACTAGTAAGATTCAGCAATAGCAACATGTATTTCAAATTCATTGATGACAATGAAGATTGGCTAAAAAGTTACAGGAGAAATTACCGGGTTTTGTTAAAAATGAAATGTAATTGCCAGAACTTGTTTTTAACAAAACCCATATGCAAAAATGTAGATTGGAATGTATCATACAACAAATCAATATCAACAAGCCAACATTCACCTCTAACTATTGCAGATTTTTTGATTTAAAATGTTTATTGTTGGGTTATGCAATGATTAACGAAGGAAATGGATCCTTACTACAGAGTTGTCACACAAGAGGGTCTTCATTATCTGAAGCAGCAAGTCATGTATATGGGAACATCGAAGTAGAAACTATTCAAGTCATCAGAGCTTGTTTCCAACTTATAACAGTAGCAAATCAATATCAGAAAATACCCACAGTTAAAAAACAACAAAGAAATCGAGCTCTATCTCAGCAATAAAAAAATCAAAGCTCGAGGTCAACATGGCGGCAAAATGAGAGATTTTCAACAGTATTTTCCATTACGACATCCAAATACAAATAGGAGCCCATGCAATAAGATTCAGTAGAGATTAAATGTCCACAATCAACAGACAAAGATTTTACATCTTCATTTCCAGCTAGGGAAATACCAAAAACAAAAAACCTTAATCTGTCAAAGCAAGGAGAAGATCGGCTACATCAGAGAAACTACATTTTCAGCAATTACAAATTTCATTATCAGTCATGACAATATCAGATTTAGCAAATCTAAATTCTTACCTCTTCGGCTACAATGGAAGGTGCACAGTCACGGGAAAATGAAAATAATTCAAAGACCAAGCAATAAGCAGGGAAAAAATCCAGATAAAATGACCTCTTCAGACTTGAAACCCTCATCCTGTAGCTTCCAGAACTTCAAAACAAACAAGATAAAATGAACTCATTTTAGGGTAATCAAAATATTCATACCCTCTTTCAAAATGAATTTCCATTTGGAGTCCGTGATTTTTTTTCGTGGGATTTTACATCCTTTTTTAAAAAATTGTATTTCCGATGAGTGAGGTTGCAAGTTTTATTAATGTCTTAGAGGCTTTGTAAAGTTAATAATGTTACTTGTTATTTTGCATAGTTATAATAAAGAAAATAGTATTTAAATGATTAATTCTAATCATTTAATATTATTTTATTCAAAATGCAAGAACATTATTTTAAATCATTTCTATTGCATAATTATTACTGTAAAAGAGAAATATTTTAATGACGTAATTATAAGTCATTAGATATTTTTCTATGTTTAACGCAAAAGATGAGTCATTTTATATTCATGTCATGGTCTTTAAGATTGAAGATAGTTAGGAAACATATGCATGGAATATAGGAGGTCGGATTTTGACTTTGCTAAGTCAGTTTGGGGGTCTTTATGACCAGTTTGAGCATTTTGTGGACAATGGAAGGTGAGTCATAGTGTTCTTTATGACTGAGTGGAGCTTTTTGAGCAAAAGATCATTATTTTAGAAGTTTCCAGTACATCTTTTCCAGGCTATTTTTCTGCATGCGACCCAAACAATTGGGCATTGTACTTAATGAGCTTTCTAACTCATTGATAAGGGAGTTCTGATTTTATGACTGAGTTTGGAGACATCTTTGGAGTCTTGAGCTTTGTTACAAAGTCTGTAACTCAACATTTTGAAGAAATAATGCTAGTGACAGCAGTGTGATTATGCCCTATGAAGCAAATTGTCAAGTTCTTTTTCCTTTCTACAAATTATGTGTGTGTTTTAAATGATTTGATAAGTTAACCTGTGAATGTTTACATTATTCTTTGTTTTCTGTCTCATTCCAGCACCTTTTTGTGGAAAAGTAAGTCTGCTTGCAGGTTATGATATGTGTTTATAGGTGAAATTAGTCAAAGTGAGATAGTAATTTATCCTCTTTTTGTAGTTTCAGTTTTGAAACCTTATCATAAATCACTTGTGCAAGCCTTTACAGGAAAATGTGCTTCATCTGTATTTCATAGAACTATAATCCTCTTTGTTACATGTGTGTTGTGTCTTCATAGTAACTTTTGGTGTATCACCTCTTTTCTTAGTTTAAGTTTTAGGTTTTAGGTTTATTTTTTGCACTTTCTTACCTTTTCCCTCTAAGTTTTCATTAAGTTTTAGAGTGTTTCACTAAAAGATATAATAGGAGCCAGCCTAGAATCCGGAGGTTTCATTTCATTATCCAGTCTCACGTAATGAAATGACTCCCATGTTAAGTAAGGATTACTGAACATTGCCAGTTAAGTAGGTTGCAAATCTTGAAACTTAACAAGAACTTTGGAATCTCTATTTGAAATCGATACTTGATTCATTAGGAAATGGAATCAAAGAAAAATATGAACACATACACCTACTTGCTGATGGGTGAAGGGGAGTAGGGAAAAACTCAACAAGCCAAAACTAGCACCAAGCCGAAGCAAGGATAAATACCAAAAAAAAATTGGAAGCCAAGAAATTACTTACAGATGTGTACATGTAGGAAAGTTGATGAAGGGATGCCCAACCCTTACCAACTTAAACAAAAACACTTAACAACGCAGAGATAAAGAGAAGACCAAATGATTTACAAAGCATATATTATATCTTGAAATTCATTAAAATTTCTCCAAACTAAGAGAACTTCAACTCCTTACAATATAAGAAAGCTTCCCCAAGAAGAGTCTTCACACCAAAAGCTTTCACTCAAAGAGCTTCTACACAAGGAGAGCTTACAAATAAAGAGCTTATACTTGAAAAGCTTCACCAAGAAGAGTCTTCATTCCAAGAATTTACACTTGAAGATCTTCTACCACAAGAGCTTGATTACAAATGCTCATATGTCTTTCTTATAAAGGCACTTACCATCCAAGATATTACAAACACAACCAATGTGGGAAAAAGGTAAAAGCAACTACCTTACAAAAAAAATTAAACTCACACCCAATTACAACTAAGCACCACCATGTGGGCCAATTAACAAATTGCATTGCCTTTGCGGGTCAAAACACATATTAAATGCATGATTTAAGGAACTTTCCATAAACTACTAAAATTCCACATACATATCTTGATAAATGAAATGAACTATTTTTTTTCTAGTTTCTATTTTTTAAAGGAAAATTCCTCTAATTTTCATTACTTTCTCTCTCCTCCAATCTTCTTTTTTTATCATGCCCCTTTTATTTTGTGATACAAGATGCTCCTACATCAATCACTCGTGGTATAAAAAAAAATTGAGAATATGGATTCACAAAATGAAGTAGTGATTGCCAATATACTTTTTCATTCTTTTCCAACACCTACCTAGAACAAGTATATGCTTTTGACAATACTCCTCTACAGTTAACTTTTTCTAGGTGTAACTCTCATTCTTCTCCAATTTTGTAAGAACTAATGCACATGTAATAAATTATATAATATTATAAAAATCTTCCTTTTCATACCACACATCACTAACAAGGTCTTCAAATAAACCATCATCGTTATCTTTCAAATCCATCTCAAATTCAACATCCAATGACTTGCAAAAATTTACCTCTTCCACACCATTGTCTTTGTTTGCTTCTTTTGTGTCTTCAACATGATTGTAACTGCTTCACTTGTTTAATCTCCAACCAAGGCATTATACCCTTCCTCTACTTCTACAGTCTACAAATCATCTTCATCTGCTTTTGGCACACACATCTTGTCATCTTCATGATCTTCCTCTTCTTTTTCACCTTCTTCAACTTCTGATTCACAAATATTTTCATATTCATGTTCGTCCTTTGTGTGATAGTCCATTGTATCTTCTCTCTTTTTCACATCCAAATAATTATCATCTCTTTTATGATGACACACTCTTCTCTTTCATAACTCTACTTCTAATTTATTTACTTAATTCTGCAAAACCAAGAATGCAACTTGTAATGCCTCTTGATTGCTTTCTTTAATTTTTTCAAGTTAAGGAATCCTCAGAATCCATCCAATCATTAAAGTCATCTCCTTTCTCTTCTTCATAAGACAAACTTCATCCAACACAAGCACCTCGTGCAAACTTCCTCACAAGCAATGATTTATCTACACACTCAGGAACTCCTTTGACAAACTTCACCCAACCCAAGGTCCTGATGCAAACTACCTCATGTTCGATGATTTTTTTACACGCTCAAGAAATCTTTTTTTGATACTATTGATGAAGGGCTATGCCACCCTTAAAAACTCAAACAAAATCACTCAACAACATGGAGATAAAGAGAAGACCAAATGTTTTACAAATCATATATCAATACTTGAAATTCATTACAAATTCTCCAAAATAAGAGAACTTCAACTCGTACAATATAAGAAAGCTTCCAAACTAATAACTTTCACAAGAAGAGTCTTCAAGCCATGAGCTTTCACCCAAAGAGATTGTACACAAGAAGAACTTACACCCAAAGAGTTCATACTTGAAAAGCTTCACCAAGAAGAGCCTTCGTTCCAAGATCTTGCACTTGGAGATCTTCTACCACAAGAGTTTTATTACAAATTCTCATATGTCTTTCTTATATAGGCACTTACCACCCAAGATATTACAAAACCAATGTGGCATAAAAGGTAAATGAAACTACCTTACAACAAATATTAATTCACATCTAGTTACAACTAAGCACCACCATGTGGGCCAATTAGAAAATTGCATTGCCTTTGTGGATCACAACACATTAGATGCATAATTTAATAACTTTCCACAAACTTCTAAAATGCCACCTACACACCTCGATAAATGAAATGACAACTTTTTTTCCCTTTTTCCTTTTTTTTTTTATATTAATTTTTTTCTATTTTTTGTCACTTTCATTGTAGGCTCTGATACTACTAACGAAGGGTTACTTAGATACCACTGATGAAGAGCCACACCACCCTTACCAACTCACAACAAAAAACATAACAGTATGGAGACAGAGAAAACAAAATGCTTTACAAAGCATCTATTAATACATGATGAGAGAACTTCAACTTCTTACAATATAAGAAAGCTTCCAAACTAATGGCTTCCACAAGAAGAGTCTTCACACCAAGAGCTTCACCAAGAACTTCCACCAAGAAAGCTTCCACAAAGAAGAGCTTATAACCAAAGAGATTTGAACCCAAGAGATTATACTTGAAGATATTCTACCACGAGATCTTGTTTACAAATGCTCATATCTCTTGCTTATATAAGTTGTACAATCCAAGATATACAAATGCAACCAAGTGGTATAAAAGGTAAATGCAACTACCTTACAACAAATATTAAATTCCCACCCAATTACGACTAAGCATCACCATGTAGGTTAATTAGAAAATTGCATTGCCTTTGTGGATCATGACAAATATCAAATCTATGATTTAAAGAACTTTCCAAAAACTTCTAAATGCCACCTACGCACCTTGATAAATGAAATAACACTTTTTTTTTTATTTTTCTTTTTATGCCACCTATGCTCCTTGAAAATAAAAGACTTTTTTTTCCTTTTTCTATTTTTTAATTATGTTTTCTCGATTTTTTGTCACTCTCTCTCCACAATTTTTTTTTTTAAAATAGATTAAGGTAAAAACAAGTTTTGAAGGGACCCAAAACACTTAATAGCAAAGCAAAAGATAATCCAGTAAGCACAACCAGGTTTTACAAGAACCTGAAACCTACAGTATAATAGTTACAAAATCAGGTTTTACAGGGACTTGAAACCACAAAATAAGACCATAAAACGAAACCCGATTTTTCAAGGACCTGGAACCTAGTGTTTGAACAAAAGGAACAAAAACTAGATAAAAAACTTAGACTAGATACCAGTTACCAAAAACACCACTAGCTATTATTGCAGCTCTTTGATCATTTTCACCACCTCCTTGCCTGCCTCTACAGTGCTTTGGATGGTATCAGTAGCAGATCCCCTAATTTCCTTAGCCACCTTCTTTCTTGAGCTCTATCTTATTTTTTTGCTTGGTCTGCCAAGAGACATGATTTCCTCATTATTTCTCTTCCCTAAGCTGGCAGCAACTGCACGAATGCTTGAAGTGACCTGCTCCATCTTATTGCCACTCTCTTTAATCAAAAGACAGAGTTTATGTTCATATTCCTTTAGCTTATCCAGGATATTACCAACCTAAACTTCCATATGAATGATCTTTGCTCGGCCATCTTCCTAGTCATGCTGCATCTTTTTCATTCTTCTTTTCAAATTCATTAACTCATTGTACATCTAGGAGTCGCCTTGGAGAGAGGAGTCAGCCTTAAGCTTAGCATTATGAAGGAAAGAAATCATAGTGTCCTTACTAGTAGATTCATCCTTCTCCTTCCCCATTTCTTCCTTACTAGTAGACTCATCCTTCTCTTTCCTCATTTCTTCCTCTACATTCATAGCACCCTTACTAGTGAGATCCTTTTCCTTCGCCATTTCTTCATTTTCCTCCCTCACTGTCTGGGTTTTCTCACTCTAGTTTTTATCCTCTTCTCCAACATTATCTGACCCTATTTTTTAATCATTACTTTCCTCGGCCTCATCCTTACTAGTCTCACCCTTGCTGCCAGGGTAACCCTCTAGATTTCAACTGAAGTGTCCCACATTCGTATTCTCCTCAGCCTCCATATTCTTATCATCATTATTGTCTAAATTCTTAGACTCAGTAATCTCCTCTACATTTTTTTGAGGTGTTTCTTGCTTTAGACTCCTCTTTCTCACACTCACCCCTTCCTCACCCTTACTCTTCCTAGATTAGGTTTCACTAACAGAGCCCTTCTTTTTCTTAAAGGGAAGGGAAGAAACAATAGCCTTGTTCTTACAATAATTCTAATTAATAAGATTAGCCCTTCATGTAAAATCGGACAAGACTCTTTATTCCTATGGGCTTAAAGACTTTGAAGCAAAGAAAATCTCAAATAAAAAGGAAATGAGATCCTATCCTTATACCAAAAATGATTTAGGAACACAAAATGAAATTTACGAACATGTTTTTCCCTGCCATCTAAAATGAAATACTCACGGATGCAAGAGAGAATGTCCTGCCAGATAACTTTTATTTGACCCAGCTCATAAAAGTCACCATTCTTCTCCAGATTCTTTTCCTCCAATTCAATCTTCAAAAATTTCTTAAACACAGCATTGGAAATATTGGTTTCCTTACTGAATTTTATGCCCTCCTTAGGTAGCCCCGTAACCTCAGCAATGAAATCTTTAAACAAATGAATTATTACCCCATGCATGGAAACCCTATGCTCGATCCAATTTTTAAAGGATGCCTCTGTGACATGTAGTTTGTAGCAATAAAGGCGCTCAAGGTAAGTGGTGACATTACCCTTCTGTAGAATATGCCAAACAGAGGCTTTGGCCTTCCATGCTTTACAATTCTTTGGTTCATGTTTTCTTAGTTCCCCGCCCATTTTTGAAAACTTTGTTTCTTTGCGAAATGCCAAAGTCGAGCAGGTAGGTAGATGTAAAGAATTAAGAAAAGCCAAGGTGTTCATTAAAACAACTAAGGCGCTCATTAAAACACATACATGCCAATCCAAGATAATAATCACATTTATGTACTTTCTTGAGAAAATAACACTGGCTTCCGTAACCCCACTTCCATTTATCATTAAATTGCTAATCATAGAAAATGTTTCCCTTCATCGCGTGAGTTCTGTCATGATTAATAAGAGCTTTCAGATCCACGCTCTTGCTCAGGTCATCATGCCATGTCATCTTACACTCCCATTGGATAGCCTAGTTAGCAATCCAGTCAACCATAGCATTTCCTTCATGGAATGAATGAGATATAAAGACTTTGTCAAATTTATCCATTAAGGATTTAATTTCCATTATACTAGCTTTGATAGACCAAGTGATCGAGCTTTTACCATTAAGCATATTTACAATGTTCAAAGAATCTCCTTCCATCTAGAGGTACCAGAATCTAGTTTCCACTGCCAACCTCATTGTACATAGAGTTGCAGTAGCCTTGGCTTCATAGCTATTAGAAATACAAATAGGTATAGAAATAGCATCTATAATATTACCTGTGTGATCCCTCAAAACCCCTCCATAGTCCACTTTGCTAGGGTTTCCTTTAGTAGCACCATAGAAATTCCCTCTAATCCATCCCATAGGAGGAGCCTTCCACTTAGTATTCATTCTTGGATCTTCTTTCTTCATATTAGAACCTTTAGAAAACATTGGATTGTCAATTTGGAAATCTTCATTACACTTTCTCTGGGAATTGAAGCTTTCCTTTGTTGCCCTAACAATGTTTTGGCCAAGCACCCACTCTGGCATTTCTTTATTTCTAAAGATTATGTTATTTATTTCTTTCCAAATACCCCACCAAAGATGGGGAAGAGTAATTTTCCACAAGAATTCAACATCATTATCCTTAGATGGGCAAATCCAGCTCTTAAAACAATGTTCTATATTATTTTGGTGGACCCAAGTGATATTTTGGAAGTTGAGAATAGAACTCCATACTTGTTGACTATAAGTACAATTTAAAAACAAGTGATCTCTATCTTCATAACCTTCTTTACATAGACTGCACCTATTAACCACATTAATGCCTCCCTTTTGCAAATTGTCCTAAGTAAGAATTTTATTCTGAAGCAAGATTCAATAAAAGAAATTTATTTTTGGTATAAGACCTTTTAGCCAAGCTCTAGTCCATAAAGGGCAATTACCTTTCTCCTCAAATTTGAATATAGAGGAAACTTTGAAATGGCCACTTACATCAACACTCCATATCATCTTATCCTCCTTAAAGGGATACAAAGAAAAGGCATTCAACATAATTTGGATATTATGAAAAGCCTGTTAACATCAACAAGGCTAACCCAACTGTTATTATACAAGTAGTGTCCCACAAGAGTCCCATACAATTGCTTACATTTATCAATATGGGTCCTATCCTCAAATTCCTCAATCAGAGGATGATCTAGTATCCAAACATCTTGCCAGAATCTGACCTTCTGCCCATTTCCAACTTTCCATGAACATCCTTTACTTAAGATGAGATGTTCTTAGTTCCTTGCACAACCCCCCAAATAGCAAAAGGGAAAAGAACATCAAGAGATGACAGAAAATTAGATAAAGAAGGAGCATTAAAAAGATACTTATGTTTCCATATAGTACTCCATTCCTTATCATCATGATAGACTCTCCATCCCAGCTCGATTCATATTTTGCACTGACCTGATTCCCAAACCACATTCCCTAATAGGCTTACAAATTTGATCCCAAGCTATCCAAGCCATTCTCTTCCTTTCCTCAATGCCAAACCAGAGAAAATTCCTTTGGATTTTATCAATAGTATCTACAAATTTTGTTGGAATTCTAAAGAGACTCAAAGCATAAGTGGGGATGCTTTGGAGACAAGCTTTAAGGAGGGTAATTTTGCCAGCTTGACTCAAAAGGTTACCCTTCCATATGGCAATTTTCTTATTAAACTTCTTAATGAGATCTTCCCAAAAAGAATCTAGAACTTTAGGTCCCAAAGGGAGACCCAAGTAAGTACAAGGAAAAGATCATATTGAGCACCCTAGATTTTAGCAATTTTGTTCTATCTTAAAACTAGGGTATTAGTAAAAAATAAAGAGCTCTTATTCTAGTGTATCAACTGACCTGAAGTAGAAGAGTACAGGCTAAGGGCTTTTTTGAGATTTTTGGCTTCTCTGGCTTCAGCTTTCCCCATGAAAATGGTGTCATCAACAAATTGACTATGAGAACAAGTAAGAGGTTGAGAGGAAGGTTGCAGACGTTTAATATCCCCTTGCAAAACTAGTTTCCCAATATACCTCCCCAAACAATTAGCCATAATAGTGAAAAGAATAGGGGATAAAGGGTCTCCTTGTCTCAAACCCCTAGAAGGGCTAAAGAATTCAAAGGAACACCCATTCACCAAAACTGCAATTGAAGTAGTAGAAATCAATTGAAAAATTGCCCTCACTATCCTATGACTAAAACCAAAGGCCAATAAAATCTTCACAAGAAAAAGCCCATTCCACTATGTCATAGGCTTTTGCAATATCAATTTTCATGATAAAACCTTGATTATTGGAACAAGATAATGAATGAATATTCTCATGAGCAACAATAACGGAGTTAAGAATTTGCTTACCTAGGACAAAACCATTTTGTTGAACAGCAATAAGAGATAAAAGCACCAAAAGAAGCCTAGAAGTGAGGACTTTTGAGATAATCTTATAGAAAGAATTACACAGACTAATAGGCCTGAATTGGTCTGGAGAATCAGCCTAATATTTTTAGGAATAAGGCATAGGAAGGTGGAATTGATCTCCTTTAGCATTCTTTTAGCCCCAAAGAATTCTTTAATAGCATCACATACATATTTTCCAATCAATTTCTATGCCTTCTAGAAAAAGAACAAAGGAAAACCATATGGTCCTAGAGACTTATCCCCTCCTAAGGAACATATTGCCTTTAAAATTTCCTCTTTCTTGGGAATGGTGTCTAAAAATTTATTTTGCTCCTCAATAATTAGAGAAGGAATCATCTTTAAAAGTTTAGCTTGATGAGTGGAATCAATGTTAGAGTCAGATGTCATCAAAGTAGAAATAAAGGACACCATCTCTTCTAAAATGTCATTTTCCTCAGTAATCTTCAAATTACCCTTCTTAAGATATGAGATACGAGTTTTAGCTATATTGCTTCAAAGTAGAAAGATAAAAAAACCTAGTGTTCTTATCTCCTTCATTCAGCCAGACCAATCTGGATCTTTGCCTCCAATAAATTTCCTCTTTAGTAACAATGTCATGATACTTCACCAATTTTTCATTTTCTTCTCTAACAAGGTCAATTCCTTCTGTATCTTGCCCTAGATATTTTGCAGCTCTTCCTTAATACTTGATTTACTCTCAAAAATATTACCAAAACACCTTTTATTCCAGATTTTAACCTCCTTTTTGACATTTCTTAATTTTGAAGCCACTCTAAAAAGAGCAGTTCCATCAACATCTATATTCCACCATTCAACCAATTTACTCTCAAACTGTGAGTGTTGCATCCACATTTTTTAAAACCTAAAAGGAAAGTTTTTTTTTTTTATATTAACCTTTTTAGCAGTAAAGATCAACGGGAAATGATCCGACCCAATTTTCCGTAATGCCTCTAACTTGCATACAAAATCTTTAGTCCAATAAGGAGAAATAAGAGCTCTATCCAATCGAGCCTGAATACAATCATCACCTGCCTTCTTATTACTCCTAGGTAAACTCTATTCCATGAAGATCCAAATCCATTAAACCCTCCTTATTAATGAAATCCATTAGATCCAGTCTCCCATCCAGCTGGCTCACATTACCCCCCTTTTTTTTCATGGTCATAAAGAGGAACATTAAAATCCCCCATGAAGATCGATCTGCCAAAGTAGTTTTTACTCTTTATATAAGATAGAGTTTCCCATACCTTTTTCCTAGAGTTCTTAATATTTGGTGCATACATATTAACAATATACCATTCATTATTCTAGTCAATGCTAGTAATTTTAATCACCATGAAATGTTTACTAGCATTCAAAACAGTTCTTGAGTAGTAGGATTTCTTCCATAACATTAGAGTTCCTCCTAAAGATCCTTCCAAACTACTTGCTTTTAAACAGTAATCATTAAAAGACTTAATTTTTTCAACTCTCTCCTTCTCCATCTTCGTTTCTTGCAGCAAAAGAAAATCTGGCTTATGCTCCCTTAAAAAATTCCTAACAACATCAAGTTTATGACTACTGTTCAATTCCCTAATATTCCAAGTAATAAATTGCATGTTTTTTTTTTGTGGGTAAAATCTAGAATAGTTGTCTATCTTCCATCAGCAATATTCTACAAACTTTCTATTTCTCTAGTTTTCCTAGAAGATTTCCTTCTAGGTTTCTCCAGAGTTTCAACATTTGGTTTCACCTTAGATTGCTGCTCTAATTTACTACTATGAATCTCTAGTTCTTTAGGAACTATATTACTTTTCTTTTCCATCTTTTTCCTTTGACTCTGTTTCTATTTCAAATCCTTCCCTTCCAAGTTCCTCTCCTCAATTTCAAAATCATTCTGAAAGGGAACAATTTCTTTGCACAAAGGTGTCTCAAGAGGCTTACAAAAAACATTCTGGGTTTCCTCTATTTCCTCTCTTTAGTCTCCTCCACATTCTCCGAAGGAATCTTCTCATTCTCGAGTTCCTAACCAAGCACATGATTTGCAAGAAAAGAATCCAAAGAGAGTTCCCGAACCCCACATCTAATGGTACCAGCATTCGTAAATCTTGCAAAGTTTGCCAGATTTTCCTCATTTTGATCTTCTGTCCCACCAGGATCACTACCTCCCGCAAGATTCTCCTCTTCCAATTTCTCGCCTAATAGAGAACCAGCCAATTCAAAAACACTTAGAGCACCAGCGATTGCTGTCCTAAAATATTCTTTATTGAATCAATGTGTAGCTCAAATTGTTGATCATTGCTATACTACATTTGTTTAGGCTCTCTAAAGTTCCTATCACGTTTTAATTTTTTTAATTATTATTATTTTTATTTTTTTTTTTAATTTAATAAAATTTATTTAGTTATTTATTTTGTATTATCACGTGCCCTTTTACTTTGTGATGTAAGATGCTCCTACATCATAATCAAAAGTCCCACGTCAAAAAGTAAAGCCAAGAAGTTTATCATGTGTAATCATTCACCAACTAAGAGAAATATGAGCCTTTTCAAAATAGCATATGATGTAACCATGAACTTCTATTATCTAGCAATTATTTGATGTTGAATCTCATATTGGATGGATCAAATATCCCACCTCCTTAAGAACCAATTCCAAATCCTAGAGGAATAGTCACAATGTAAGAATAAATTGTCTAACTCTGTATTATTATTACATAAGGCACAATGATAGGAACAATTTTTGCCATAAGTTGGAACCTATCTATGCAAGGGAAAACCTCTTTGAAGTAACCAACATAAAAGGGTTAACCTTAGGAAAACATGGTTTGATCCAAATGTTTCTATTACTTCTATACAAACAGGAAACAATGTCATTAGAGATCTCAAAGAAAGCATAACAAACAATGACCCATCCACTATCATCCCAATCGTAAATAAAACAATACCCACTATCACTTGATGGGATACATCAAGCAAGCATAAGATGTTAAGATGTTTTTGATATTAAACAATAAAAAAAAGGTGTTGTCCCTTGCAAAAACAAACCAAAATGATAAATATCGGTAAAGTGTTAATTATCTTGTCGTCTCTGCAAAGTGTTAAGTGTTAATGGTGATCCTCAGTCAAATGCATAGTGAATAATGTTGACAGATCTATTTGATAGAATGCCTGGTTTATCATTTTGAAGCTGGAAATAAAGAGGCAATGTGAGGTTGAAGACATTTGGTGTAATCGAGAAAAAGATCAATAACCAAACCATGAAATACAAATATCAAAGGTTGGATTATGCACCTATTTTAAAAAGTACACTTCCAGACATTGGTGATACCATTTTAGGAAGTATTAGTCGTCAAGATTTTTGATCATCTCTTGAGAGCGAGGAGAGGACCCCTTTAGTCAAAAAGATATTGGAAAGCGGCCTAGCTCGAGCAGGAGGGCATCCCATTTCAATACAGTGCCCCGATCTAGTATTGGAATGCATGAAAGCCTATCATCTGAATGCCAAGGAAGTCATTTGATCAAATAATAAAGTGATTGTCCGTCTGGCTCCTGTTTCTATTGTCATTACCTTCCGACTACCTACCTGCTAAGGAGTACTATATGGTGAATCAAACTTAGTGTTTAAACATTGTTGCCAGGTCATGGCTCTTACAACCAAGGAAAGGGAAATCTCAACTAGCCAAATCCATTCACAGATCATTGTTAAAGGAAGATGTAGCGAACATGGTAACTCTATTAAGCAGGATAATAGGACTTCGGGATTCACATGAGTTCGAAGGTTGGATGTTCCTGATTATTAACATGGTCTGCAAAGGGAAGCAACACATTGATTGGGCTGAAATTATCAGTGACTCACTGCATAGGCAACTCATGGAACTTCAGGAAAATGATTGCTTCTACATGACTTCATAGGTTTTCTATGCTATTGCAAGTACCAAAAGTTGGCCAGGGCTTAATCGGCAAGGTATATATGATGATACGGCTATTATTTACAATCATCTTCCTCAGATATAGTATGACAATAGCTTGCACCATTTTAGAAGAGTGAATGATGCGTTCACAATGTTGACTGTAAGAGAAATTCAGGGAAGCATGGGACTCATAATTTCACTAGAAGCAGCAATGAAAGTATAAAAATATGAAAGTGTTTTCATATAGTTCCCGAAGTTCACTTATATCAGGTTAGCTGCTTATGATGGGTGTCCCCTAATGCTACCTAGATCTGTTGATGATAAATTGGTCTTGATTGAAATGTGCAGGCAGATTAGTCAAATCAATAACCTTTGAAAGAACAGGAGGATAGAGGAAATAGCTTTTCCTATCAGCATCAGATATTATAGTTGTGACACTGCATCAAATGTGAGGAATATAGAGAGATCCATTGCCACAATAAATTTGCGTTCTTATACTATGTGTTTCCCTTATGATAGTAAGGCTATGTAATTAATGAGTTAAAGCTAAACCCCAGCCTCAATCACTTTCCAGCTCTAGAGGACTTCTAAAAGTATTGTGAAAATGATTTCGAAGTCAGGAAGAGAGATTGGATGCAACTTACAAGAAGGCAAGTAATAGACTTCAAGGTGGATATTGATGTGACAGGTGTAGATGATGATGAAGGTTCCTTGGTCTATCCCTTCTACTATGAGAAAATCGAATTACTAGATCTTCCTCCTATTGATTGGTCAGTTCAAGAGTTCAAATCCTGAAAGAAAGAATTGCCTATGTCCTTAAAAGAACAAGAGATTGGGTCAATAAAGTCAGAGCAAAAAATGTGACAGCTGAATTCCAAAGTAGAGAGAGGAGGTGATCAAGGAGAATCATCTCAAATGGCGTTAGAAGCAACTTCTAATGAGAAAATGCAGCAATTAGATACCAGTGATCTAGATAAAAGCGAAGATTTAAATCAGCCGATTAAGTTTACAGTCAAAAGGATGACAAAAATGAAAAGTAAACCTACTAGATCAAATTAGGAAGGAAATGAGCCTAATGTTAAGGATCAAATAATTCTTCAAACTATTGAACCACACATTCCCTTACATCCTCTCATGATTTAGTAATTCCTCATTCGAGCATCTCTCCTCCTGAGATATCATTAATAGACGTCACACAGTTGGATAATCAATTATCTAATTCAGAAGATTTAATGATGATTGTTGAAAATATAATAGGTGACATGCAAGTTTCAGATACTATGCATTCATGGTCCCAGACCAGTCTTTAGAAAAAGAAGAAAGTTGTTCAAATGATCTCGCCTCCATTTGATGTGATCTCTAGTTTCCTTCAGAAGCCTCCTAAAGTGATGTCCAGGTTAGTCATTGATAAAACTTCAGGCAATCTATGCATAGAAATAGCCAAGCCCATAATTGAAAAGAATATTGATGAAACATCCAAGTTGGCTTTCATTCTGGATAAGGTTGATCTTGGTCCATCTACTGCAGAAAGAGACTTTCAAAATTTTGAAGTGACTGCTGCCCAAATGTTACAAACAACAAAGAAAGAGAAAAGATCCAAGGAGCAACTCAAGGAGACATTTCAGATGCTGGTGTCTTACATCAATTCGATTAGCAATTCCTCTAATGCGAAGACAGTAGTTACTTCACTAGCCTTAACAAGTCCTAACGACATTCTTGATCATGCTATTGTTGAAAGAGTAAACAAACACAAGTCACATAGTATGGTGATCGAAGCTTGGATAAACAGAATGATAGAAGATGCTTCAAAACTCATAACTAGAGTGAAGGAAATATATGGAAAAGCCATCAAACAGATACAGGAAATTTTTAAAGAGCTAGAAAGCAGCAAAGAACAGAAAGCCACCTGGCAAAAAGTAGCTGATGAATTACAAGAAATGGCCAAGTTAGATACAAGCACCCTAGTTCTTGAGAAAATTATTGTTGATCCAAGTGAAAATCAAACACGTATCTAGAGTAAAAGTGTTAATTGGAAAATGATAAATATTGGCAAAGGGATCACTAAGTTTGAGAAACTAATAGCTTCTTGGGGTCAGCTGAAAACGAAAGTTACAGATGAATTAGTCTCTACTATCACAGGTGGGGCGGCAGTAAGTGATCTTCAACATATTGATTGCCAATTTCTTCTTGATTCTTTCAGTATCCAAATTCACTCAGAAATAGAGAATCGAGTATCAGATGCTGAAACTATGATAAAACTCAGTTTGGTCGCAATCACTCTAAAAGATTGCAACATTTCAACCTATCGGCAAGAGTCAGAGGAAATCCAAGATAAATACTTCACAGCCAAACTCAGGATGGAGAACATATTCATTTCGAATTATGATTCAATGATGATCATCCTCAATGTTTACAAGGCTTTCCGAGATAAGTCAATTATGTCCAGATAGATAGAGTTCATAGCTAGAAGACCAATGATTGGATATGTATACATCCTTAGAAATTCTAGCTAAAGTTTTGTTTTTGAAAATTTCCCTTGCATAGATTAATTTTATTGAGGTTAATTAACCTCTCCAAAATTACGTATTTTGGAGTTATTAACCACAGAGGGGTAGTTGTTGACCTCAGTGTCTATATAAGAACTCTTTTTGGCTTTGTAAGGGGACTTTTTTGGACTTTAGAATAAGGGAACACTATGCTGAAATTTTGATCAAAAGACAAATTTTGGAAAGTATGTACAGCATCTCTCTAAAATTGAAAATCTTTATTATGTTCTTGGTGCAAGAAAATGAAATGAGATACGTTATTGGTTTCTTGTTCTAAAATCAAGATTGTTGCAGTATAAACCACTGGTTCTTTTTTAGTGAGTGTTTTCACAATATTATGCGAATGTTTACGAATCATGAATCAGCATGGTAATAATGATCATTTTCAAATGTAGTTCTTGATTGCCTTTGTTATCATTCTTTGTTGACTAAAGAAAGTTGTGAAGTCATGTGGTACATTCGTCCTTAACGACTTTCTCTCGATCTTTAAAATTTTAGATTCTTTATTTGAAAATCTTTAAAAATTATATCATACGAGGGAGCTGCCCCTCTAAACACAGAGGAAGGTTGCATATCAAGAAAAGGGTCTATCCAACTATTGTGAACGATTTGCCACATACACTCCGTTGAGCAATTTTTACTGTGACAAATCTGTTTACCAACACAATGCAACCATCAATGCTGCCCGAGGCATAAAAGATCGGTAATAAAAAACTTCGCCATTCTTTCTAAAATTTTCATATTGAATTACTTGTAATATTTAAAATTCTAGATTGAAAGAAAACTTATAAAAAGTGGTTGGACTTGGAGTGAGTTGTTCATAGTCCAAGTATCTGTGCAATTTCAATACCTTCATACCACCTCAAAAGTGAAGTATCATTAATTAAAATCTGAAAAGTTGGACATGAAAAAGAGTGCTCATGTGGATATATTTTCAATTTGACGCTCGTGTGTCAATAATTCAAGTACGCTCATTGCAGCTTCAAGCCCTAACATTGGTTGAGCTTAGTTCTTTGGTCCCGATTTCTTCCATTGGTTCTTATTATCAAGCCATGAGTAGTTAATACTTATGTAAAGGGCAAACACATTAGGACATATCAGGTTGCTAATATGTTGGTCCTGATTGTTCTCATTGTGCAGTTGTTATAATCTGGGGAATTCTGACTTCCCCAATAATATATAAATAATTATTGGATAAGTTTTTAAGCAAGAAATAACATTTTGACGGGCTCTATCAACCTGGAGAGCATTAAAAGCTATTAAAAAATGCGCTTGCAAACACTAAGTGAATCTTCATTGGTAGAGGATTTTTTAAGCTTTTAAAAATGTCTCCATTTAGAAAAATTAGAAATGTACTTCAACTTCTTAATTGTGACTATTTAAAATTGCTCTTCTTGGGCTTCTCCTTGATGGTCCAAATTGAATTCATTTCTTCATGTGAAAAAATCGCCATACTCAGACTTCATTTATTACTGGTCCAAATTGAATTCCCGACTCCTTTTGAACTCCACTCCAACAATCTCAGTGCTTCATATTTACTTAAATTTGCTGTTCCATTGGAGTGCTGCCAAAAGTAGAAGCACCATTCCTGGCATTGGTGAAAGTACTTTGATTACATAAAGAACACGAGTCTTTCCAGTTCTGCTATATGAACTGAACCTCGAAGACAGCTATATGCAATGTAATAAAGTGCGTTTTGGAAGACATCTGCTTATTAAAAAAAAATATTAATATGCTGTAAAGACAAATTACTGAAGCTGAATACCATATGAACTGAAGCTCAAAGATAATTGTAGACTTGCAATGCGCTATAAAATACTCTATTATACTTTCCAAAATGGGTAAATTTGAGATAGGCTACAAGTTCTTTAAACTATATCTCGGCATGAATAATACTTGCATACGACATAACCAGGCTCTATTACAAAAGGAAACAAGATTAAGGAATATTCACATTGTGGTTAGCTACTTCGATTGCATTCTAAATTTTAAAAGCCCAATGATGTGCATTCTTAGTTATCATGCGTCTCAGATCAGTATAGAGTTGTAAACATGACCTGTTCATTAGTGAAAATTATATATTTATCTGTGTTTCTGACAACAATGGAAAATTTTAATACACGTTCTTGGTACCCATTTAAACTGATGTTTGTATATTCAATGGAGAAAAGAATGCGTCAAGTTTACAATTCATGTAGTAACATAAAATTTGCTTGATTCTACAGTTACTTCTTTATTAGAACATGTCCTTTGTTGTATCATATTCCGTAGGACTTAAAAGTGATCTACATTTCCAGAATATACAATACCGACATTGTTCCCAAAACAACAAAATTATGTACATGAAAAAGCAAGAAATGGAGATTGAAATGTCATTCATAGCCTTTGTATGGTCATGTATTCTTAAGGCAGCTTCAAAACAAACTGTCAGGCTCTTCATTATTGCAGCTTGGGATTCAATCTACAAAAGGCTCTATACTCCTGCTCTTCATGTAACTCAAAAATTGCATGGGCAGTTCTGCTAACAGTGATTGTGCAATGGTCTCTCCAGCTGGGAGCAGCACAAGATGAGCAATTGTGAGAATATTGAATAATGTTCATAGAATATTCAGTATATAGGTCACTATAATGAACTTATCAATTGATTCATCATCTTTCCTTCATATCTATATGCATCTTACAGTTCCAATGTTCTTACATTATAGAAAGCTCTTTCTTGTGTTTATAAGAATGTAAAAATGAATCTTTTTCATTTTTTCAAATAGGAACAATGTTTCAAGTTATTAAAAAAATTGTAAGAGCAATACTTTGCAAACAAAAGAAACTCACTGGGCAAATTTCTCATGGGTACGAATTGCACTATGTCACGTGTTGCAACTCGTCCGGCGGAACTTTCTAATCGATCACCTTTATCCGCATCAAGTATCTGTTCAGAAAATCAATCAACGGAGAAAATTTCCTAATTCGATGAGAAGAAAAAACAATACAAGAAAAGAGTGAATATGTACAGAGGTGAATCTGTGAGTTCCATAAAAGATTATAGAGGAAAGAATGGGTAAAGAGGAAAAAAATTATCTGTTCAGAAAAATAGAAAACAAAGGAAAATCACAATTCAATGAGAAAAAGAAATAATACAAGACAAGAAAAGGTATCTAGAAGTGAATTTGGGGGTTAGATCATAATTCTAGAGAGAGGATTAATAGAAAGTCAAAAATTAAAAGACAGAAAAATATAGATGCAACCATATATCCTGGCTTATGCAGTAGCAAAACAAGAACACAAATAGTCAAGATTGAAATATCTCTTGCAGGATCGTGGCAATTGAAAACTTTTTATATTTAGATCATTTGCAGACCCAGTCAACATGTGGAGGGACTTTAACAGCAACCCTTCGGAAAATTAGCAGATCTACTCTTTGGTTAAAACTTAAAAGAGAATGTTGGATGCATGTAGACTTCGTTGTGCACAGACATTCTTTACAGGGTATCTTTTGGCTTATATATGATATGCTTATTTGTTGCAACAAAAGATCTCTTGAGAACTGTGTCAATTAAGACCTTTTAAGTTTTCTCTATTTTGATCATGTCTCAATTACAAAAAATTACAGACCTAGTTAATCTGGGCAAAATTCTCCCATTCATTTATAATAGCACAGTTTCTTAAGTATTCAAATTGATGCATATACAAACAAGACTCCTACTTGCATTACAAGTTGCATATGTTATGTTAATTGTCTAACAGCCTCTGTATTTACAATAAGAAGCATTGTCTGTGTTCCTGCAAGCTTAAATGTTATAGTGGATCTTCTGAATAGATTACCATTCATGCATGGCAACTTGGTTGGAGCTATAATCTTAGATCTCAAAATGAGATGGGAGCAGTTAATATGAATGGGCTTTTGTGCACTTCAACCCATTTTAGAAAGCTTTACTTGACTGATGACAATATTGTCCTATACAGACAACACTCAAGACTCTTTCTAATGTGGACAAGGACAGAACAATTTATACCAAATTCATACAAAGACAATGATCTTCAAAGAAAAGTAACGTGACAAAAATGTATTTAAATGGAGTGTGTATATACTTAAATTGCTTGCAGAATCTAGGCAATTAACTTGCAACAAGATGGGTGTGTCTGAACTCAAACTATGTAAACTGGATTTAAAAAACTGTAGAATGATCAAATGACCAATTAGATCCACTGCTGAAAAGATCAATAAGAGCTGCATCCTATTCACTTTCACTCTTACATCATCTATGATGGACCAAGGCTTTGAATGATTTGCTTAAATAGATACGGACTTGGAAAATTTGGTATCCTTCTCTTCTTTCAAATGACAAATGGTGAACACCAAACAATCATTGACAAAAGATGAAAACATGAACATATTCTATATTAAGCAAGTTAGGAGCATAAGGTAGCATTTCTAGACTTACGTGTATTGAAAATGATCTGAATGTTACATAGGTCGGCCTACACTAAGAAATGTCTTATTCCAATATGTACCTCTCATAGGGTTGTCAGATATGGATGATGGGTGAACATTAATTACCTCCATTTCTTTAAAATCTGCCCCTCCAACACCCACAATAAGAATTGAAAGAGGTAAATCAGAAGCCTTTACAATAGCATCCTTGGTTTCCTGAAGGTCGGTAATGACTCCATCCTGAATAGGAAGTTCTCAAAGTTAAAAAAGAAAATCAAGAAAAGTTGCTAAAAAGGTCACATTAAAAAACCCTTCAGTATTTTACCGTAATAATGAGGAGCACATAGTATTTCCGGTGTTCTGCATGTTGGCCAGCAATATATGCTGCACAATTGATCACATGCCCAAATAAGGTTGGTCCAGCAAGGGCAACATTACGCAATGCACTTGCATATGCTGACATAATACCAGCTATTCCTTCAACCTGAAAGGAATAAGGAATAAAGCAATTGTAGCTGTAAGGGGCCTACTGTCTGAAGCAAATATTGAAAAATCAAGGTATGTACCTCTGCAAGGCGATCACTTCCACTCAAATTAAAACAATGTGAAACTGGACCATCAATTGGTCTGCCTCCAAAACCCCATGCAGGAAATTTTTTATCAGTGTCATAAAATTCGAGAACCTCCCCAACAGATGCTATAGCCTGCCATTGGTAAGAATGTCTGATTAGCTACATTACTGTTAAAACCAATTGATAGGAAGCAAGCCAAAGGATGCTAGTTATAAGAATAGGGCAATTTGCTAGTTTCTTAAAATTCCTGAAACAGACAAAGTAAATCTCACTCTTTGATATGCATTAAGCCGGCCGGAAGGATCAATATAGTGCAAAGAATCTGGTAGTCGTGGATTTCCATTTGAAGCTGCAGTCAAAAACAGGACTGTTTAGTCAATAATCAACATGGATTAAGTAAAGAAAATGAGCTAAAACTACCTCTGATATTCATACCTGTGAAATCTATTGCCACCATGAAGTTCAACTCATATCCATTTGTAATGTAGTCCAAGAAACTATGCTTTGTGCTCATTAAAAATTTGTCCACAAATAATTGACTCTTCAATATCTGAAAGAAACTAACAAGAGCATAGTAATGTTACAATCGCAAGTTAATGATGTAATAGACATGCGTGAAACCTAATTGAATAATTCAAACTTGTGCACATTGCATTGGCATTCAAACCTTGTGAGGACCATCACGTTTGTTAGAAGTAGGCATATAGAAGTTTTCGCCAGTTTTGCTTTTAGAAAGATTCTCAAGTTGGGTCAATGATTTTTGAATCCTCCTATATAACATTTTTGAAGAGAGAAAAGCTCAGTTGTAAAACAACTTGCTATCAAAGTGATTTGTATTGAAATGAACATGCCCCATTCAGTTAGTCTTTTACCCCATCAAAGCATGATTTCCACTGTTGTTGAAGTCATAGCATTCCAGCAATAATGGATTGTCCTGAAAGATGTTTGCAATATTAAGAGTGTGTTATGACTTGAATTTCAGGAGATAAACACTGAACAAGAGTTCTTACCATACTCCCAGCCTGTTGTAAGCTCAAAGTTACTGGCTTCCATGTTGGATTGAGATTGTTTCTTTTTACTTCCGTCTTACACACTGGAACATAACCACCATTCTCCAAGGGTCTAGATATCTTTAAAAAAGGGTCCTATAAAGTTCCGAAAAGAGAAGGGTCAAGGCATAATACAATTCTTTCCTATTATTCTGAATTCATTTAGAATTTGAAACACAAATAAAAGCACAAAAACCCCATGCTCATGAGAAAGGCCATACACTTTTGGAGAAGATCTCCTTGTTTTCCAAGTTGGCACAGTGTAAAACCATCTCCACTACCATTTTTGAATTGATTGTTTCCTCCACTTGCAAAGTAATATTTCCAAACTTTTGTGACCACTGACTTGCTCCAGTATGTCCTGTTCGTCCTTTGAGTGGTTTGGTGATGTTTTTGCCTGGTTTTGTAACTATCTGCCATACATTATATGGTTCACAGTCACACAACTAAATACTGTAACCTTTACTAGTAATCTTGAACCCATCTTTGTATTAATATTATTTAAACTTAGCTTAACCAATTCCCGTCTACGTACTCTGGGGAACATTGAGCCAGTGGATAGAAAGCTGTATATCAAAAACCTTCTAATGACATGTGAAAGAAGAGAATGGGGGGCAATATGACAGTCATTTGCACAAACCAAACTACACGAAGAAGAAAGATCAACATTCACATAATTTGGATTAAAATAGAAGTTAACCCTATCTGACAACCATTTTCTGAATTTAAAAAATACCTCTGACAGGAAACATTCTGCCTCCCCGAGAAATTGTTGTTCATCCAATCGAAGCATCTATTCAAAACAGAGTATGTTATGTCTTAACTTCCAGAAAAAATATATATAAATAAATAAAACTAAAATCACAATACCAAAATCATATATATTACAACTGCTTCAAATATTCACATAAGTTAAATCTCCCTGGAAGAATATTCAGAATACGGATTTAAAATGAAGCGAAAGACATGACAATCTTTCGACTAAGAAATAGTGTATTGACGAATAAGCCCATGATGAAAGATAATAATAAAATTATTATTGCCATTAAGAATAATAAAAAAACTCTTCGCTTGCAATAACCTATTAATTGATTAATGAGTGATGACAATGCTTAAGAACAGACTATAATATCAACAAGCTCAAGTTTCTCCTGCCATAGCACTTGGCAGACACTAGGAGCCTTGTCCCGAGTCACACTACAGTCCTCATCCCAACATTTTGAGTTTGATCAAGTTCAAGTTCAGCAACAATAAAGTTCTCGTGAAGTCTGGGAAGGAGAATAAATTCAGAAAAATATCATGATTAAATTTGTCTAATAAAGGACTCCTAGTCCTTGTCTTCGCCTCTCTATATATCCGTATCTTTTATTCTTCTTATTTTTGTTGTTCGCTTGTTTCAGAGACTGTTTGGTGCTACCGCTGTTGTCAGCTCTCTTGTTGTAATCCTCCAATCCCATAGACCATTTGGTGGTCTTTTGTTGGACATTAATATTTTAGCCGATGGGCTATTTGTGGGAACTTTGTTCTCTGAAATTGATTTTTTGACGGAAAACTTGTCAATTTGGCCAGAAATTTGTAAATCCTTCCCATTAATTATTTACCGGCCAGTTTTTATCTCACTCCACATTTAATGCTTGTTTTAATATTTATTAGTTGTTATCTCCACTTTGTAACTATTATTTTTCTTTTTCTATTTATTTAAAAAGAATAATTACTTGTGATCTCTATTTATTTAACTTTTGACTTTTTAAATTGATTTAGATTTTAGTTTTTAAGTTATTTTAACTTATCTTTTATATTAGTTTAGTTTTTTCTTTAAATATTGTTTTTCCTATTATTTATTTAGTTGATAGAATATTTATTAGAGACATTGCTACTTTTTCATATTATTATTTTTATCTCTTATAAATTTTTCATAATATATTTTTTTATGGGGTTTTTCAAAATGATTATTTTTTCATATTTGATAAATTGAATTTAAATAAATAATATTTATTGATCTATTTAAAAAATTTAGTAAATATAATGTTATTTAAATTGAAATTTTTAATAATCTAACTTGTTCACATAAGATTATACTTTAAATTGAAATTTTTAACTATTGTTTTTCTTTTCTTATTTATTTAAAAAATAATTAGTTTGATCTCCACATTAGCTCATGTAGTGATCTCTATTTATTTAACTTTTGATTTTTTAAATTGATTTAGGTTTTACTTTTTAAATTATTTTAATTTATTTTTTATATTAGTTTGGTTTTTTCTTTAAATATTGTTTTTTAGTTTCTATAATTTATTTAGTCAATCGAATATTTGTTAGACGTTTTTTTTTTCATATTATTTTTTTGTATTTCTCTTATTAATTTTTCACAGTAGATTTTTTTGATGGGGTTTTTTTAAATGATAATATTTTCATGTTTGATAAATTGAATTTAAATAAATAATATTTATTAATCTATTTAAAATATTTTAGTAAATATTATGTTATTTAAATTTAAAATTATTAATAATCTAATTTTTTTACATAAGATTATATTTTTAAAAATAATTTTATTATCAAGCACCTATCGGCTTATTGTTGTAAGCACAAAAATGTGCAACTACTAGTATTATCTTATCTTATTATATAAATCTACATTCACATGTTCTGACGATTAAGTTGGGACAGTGTTGTTCTTGCCATCAAGGTTAAACTAGAACCTTTGTTGGGGTGCTATCATTTGAATGTAAATGGGGATAAGGTTCCCATTATGCGACCTTGCTAGTTCATACTAGGTTTAAAGTGTTTACCCCTCTTATTAAAAATTGTATTATATAAATTTGATATGTTTAAAATACAAGTAATAATTTTTATATTTGTTTTTTATTAAGTAGAACAAGTTTTTTGCAAGGGTTCCTGAAACCCACCAGTTAACAACAAAATACTACTTAAAGTTCAAATCTAGCAACAAAGCAACAGAAAAAAACAATAGGCCATACTCGAGAATCAAAAGTAGACAAAATTCAAACAACCAAAAGCCAATATACAAACAAAAGCCCAGGAGCACCGATTAGGGCACCATTTCTTTGACCAACTCTACATTCTTCAGCTCTAGCTCTTCCTTGGCCTCAGCCTCGTCAGTCTTCAATTGACTATCATCCGGAGATACCTCTTATTCCCTCTTCCTCTTTTTTGATATCCTTTTGCTCGAGCTCTCATCTTGCAAAGAATCATCTTCATCAGCAACCCTAGTTTCCTCTGTGTCCTTTTCCTCCTTACCTTTTTTGCTCTCCTCCATCATCAAGTGCAGCTGAATGATATTATCATTAAGACCTTTTATAATGTTGAGGCTCTAGTTAGTCGAGCTATAGAGAGAGCTCTCCATCCTTTCCACTCTTCTTTCAATCTCAAAAACCCTCACATCCAACTTCCTAATTCTGACATTCCCGTCCCCCCATTCTGTCCTTTCCTAGACCTGCATCCTGAACTTAATCTCTTCAATTTCATGGAAAATCCATTTAATGGACCGAACATTGTCCACCATACTATTGTGGGCATTGTTTAGGAGGTTCACCCCCATTTCCCTCACGTTATTGCTTAGAATTGCCAAAGCTGAGTCTATGAGCTCCTCCAACTGAATTTTGCCATCCCTTCCGTCCAAAACCTCCAGGTGAATATGCTCTCTAACCAAACCCATTTTCGCAATGCTAGTATGAGAGCTCCTCCATGCAGTTTTCCTACCCTTAGGTTTAAGAGTAACAGTGGTTTTAGCCAAAACATCTTCCTCTTTACTCTCTTGCTAAGCTTCGAGATTGATCTCCTTAACCTTGTCAAGTGCTTTCTCTGCTTCCTTCTCCCCACCCCTTTTCCTTTTGACCGGGCTGTCAACCTTCCTGCTAACCTGAGCCTTACTGGTGCCCACCTCTTTCACATTACCCTCCTTATCTATTTCCATCCCCTCTTCCTCATCATTGTAATCCTCCTTTAAGTTTACCTCTTGCTTTATCCTTCTCTCCATTCCTTTCCCATACTTCTTTTTCATCTTCCTCCCCATGTCCTTCATGATTTTAGCCACTTCCTCTTCCTCATCCGATTGCAGAACTGCACTATCCTCCATGTCTGAAGGGAGGTAAGAGCACTCTGTTTCCTCTGAGGATTCCGCCTTATGGGCCATAACCCTTTCGCAGGTTTGGGCTTTTAAATGCTCATATATGAGTAATAACAAACCCTCATGGAAGGCAAGATTAGCGTACACTTTCTTCTTAAACCCCATGATACTCTTATTTGCAAAGAAAAATAGGTAGAAGGGGATGGAGATTTTTGTTCCATGCCTGAAGTGGTTTAGGATGACGAAATGGTGGATACAAATCCTATCAAACCTAGTGTCAAGCGTAATGTGGGATATAATCACCCCTAAGACAAACCTCCACAGTTTCTTAATTGATGCGAGTTCATAGTAGGCACCAGTCTTCACCAATTCCTTCATCTCCTTAGCGTCCTTTATATTTGTTATATGTAAAGTAAATAAAAAATATTTAAAAATATAATAATATTATATTGAATTTAAATACGTTAAAGCGATATTTAAAATTTAATTCATATATATTAAAATTTGTAAATTTCAGAAATAAACAATGAAAGGGGAAAAGACCAATAGCCACACATGTACCAATGACTGCTATGTTCTTGCCCACCTAATCCCCCAATTACTATCTTAAAAAACTAATAAATGGTAATTAAAAGTCTACTGAAATATTCCACATGTACCAATAGTTGCCCAGTTGTACACCTTGTTAAAATTTGAATATTTAATTGGAGGAGTTGTGCACTTTATTATTAACCATAGGGCATGATTAATGGGAGATTTGTGCATAGATATTGGTAAAAACATTTAATAGAGTTTAAGTTGATTACATGAAGAGTCTCTGCATGGAATTTCTTTTGACATATGAATAACTCATTCTGAAGGTGTCTGATGTTGCAATAAAAGATCTTAGGAAGTCTCGTGAGGGATGCATGCAAAGTTTCCCATGCTTTAGAATTGTATGACTACTAGGATATGTTACGATGTTGTAGGTAATAGGATTCGTATGCAGAGCCTTCTACTACGGGCTTGGATCCATGAGGATCCAGGGCAAGATCCTTAAATTTGCCTGTGGATCCGTCACAATTCTCGAGTTGGAGACCTTGACTGATGCACATGCAAACTCAAGGATCTTGTCCCAGAACCTCATGGATCGAAGCCCGATTCCACAAGCAGAACCAAAGATACTACCCCAGATCCTCACAGATTCAAGCTCAAATCCAGATCCGAATCGGATCCGAATCCGACCTCTATATGATGAATCTAGTAGCTAAGACTAAAAATGAATAGAACCCATTTTGTACCTAATTTCCTGAAGCTTACAAGAGGGAGTGCCCTTGCCAATCCCGAGAACTCATTTCATATTGGAATATTAATTTAGCTAAGAAATTTACAGATAAGATAATGCATACACCATTGCCACCAGGAAACACTGATATAGGGACGAAACCTGCATACAACAGTTTCTAGTGGATATAAATATATATAATTTAGCAATATCCTTATCCATTTACTCATAACATTCAAATGGCATCCTCATACTGGTAACAATGACAATTGTTTAATATATCTTAGTGCCTGAAAAAATGCAAGTGCATTGAGAGATAAAGCTGTAATGACCCTCACTATAAAGGCCACAGAAACCCTCAAATTGAACTTAGGAATTTTGTCAAACACTTGGCGTGTAACAGTAACAATATTCAGAATATGGTAATTTCAGATTTGATACTTTCAGAATATAATCACAGAATTACAATATATATAAAGCCATTGAACTATATTTCAATTACAATGCAATAAATTCTGAAATTATTTTATTACCAATTCTGGACTGATTATTACAATGACTGTATGACAGCAAATTTACCCAAAAATTGACATATATTTCAGAATGCAAGAACCTAGTTTGAAGAACTATGGAAGAACACCACGTTTTGTTGCAGATCGTTGA
This sequence comes from Cupressus sempervirens, assembly GCA_028749045.1. NCBI lineage: Eukaryota > Viridiplantae > Streptophyta > Pinopsida > Cupressales > Cupressaceae > Cupressus > Cupressus sempervirens. Next base: position 442,494,764 of record CM053791.1, read on the forward strand.
TGAAGACCTCCAACCGCACCCCCAAACTGTCCTTAATTTGTTGCTGCTGCCCAAACTAGCAGGGTCGTACCAGGCCGTACCTGTACGGCTGCTGAAATAAAATAATATTAGGGTTTTGGGACCCCCAAATGCAAGGAAAATGGGCGCCTAGGGTTAGGTAGTAACCCTGTAAAACCATAAAAAATAACTCCAAGGGGTTGAGGAGATATGAGCAATTATGTGGTTCCGAACCCTGCTTTGCCAATTCTGAAAATGCACTTATTCTGTCTTCAAACTCTTGTCAAATGCTTCTCCAATGATAGGGCAAATCTGAAATCCTTATTCCAACCAAAAACAAACCCTAACAACGAATTCTCAATAAGCTCCAATGAGATGGCTAAATACCAACTCCAATTATGCAACAATTCAGGTGATATTTCACACCCTCAAAGTCTCCAATCCAAGGGAGTGATTCGTTCCCAAAGATCGAATAATTTGCAGATCCAAAGTCCACAAATGTCTTCACAATGAAGAAGTAGAAGAGTTCTCCAATCCAAGCATGTCCAAATGAGAGGCCCAGCCCTCTATTTATTCACTTTTCTAAGAAGTTGCTAGAACTTCTAGAAACATCCTTTATAATTTCTCATTATAATGCACTTTTTATAATAAAGTAATTTTATAAAATAAAAAGTGCAACTCAAATTAAAATTATAACATGTGGGCCCCAATATCACATAATGATAAAATATAACCTCTTAACACTTCTTCAAGAGCAAGATATGACTATCTGATCCGCAGAATTGACTCTCTTTCCACACCATTTGCCTACGAGAGTCTGGAATAGGCAAATCCATGATCAATGCCATGTCGAACTAAAGAGAGGACATTACAGTCCGCCCCTCTTGAAATTGCTTGGCCTCAAGCAATCTCAACGCCGGGTGCTGCAAAATAGCCTCCCCCTCCCAAGTAGCATCCTCAACAGGTAAATCTTTCCACTTAACCAAGTATTCTCTGATCACCCTTCTACGAAGCTGCTTTTCTCTGCTCTCCAGGATGGATTCCGGTACTAAAATCAATTTTCCCTCATCGTCTAAAGGAGGTAATACTGCAGAAGGCACTACATTCTGACCCAACGCCTTCTTGAGGCGTGACACATGAAACACATTGTGCACTCTGCTGTCTGCGAGAAGCTCCAACTCATAAGCCACTTCACCAACTCGCCTGATAATCCTGAATGATCCATAATAGCGTGGCTTAAGTTTCTCTGCCCCACTCTTCTTAAGAGTAGATTGCCTGTATGGCTGCAACATGAGGTAAACCATATCATCTATCTCAAAACTACGCTCAGTTCTCTTCTAGTCTGCATACTGCTTCTGCTGGTTCTGAGCTCTTGCAATATTGTCTTTGAGGGTAGCAACTATATCCTTACTCTCCTGTAATAATTCACCTGCACTGGGTACCCGGCTGTCGCTCAACAACAAATCCAAGAAACTAGGTGCTTCATAACCGTAAAGTGCCATGAAGGGTGTCATCTGTATAGTCATATGATATGTAGTATTGTAACAATACTCGCAGAGATATATCCATCTGACCCAAGCTCGCTGCTGAGCTGCCACATAATTCCTTAAATACCCTTCCACCCATTTGTTCACAATTTCTGTCTGACCATCGGTTTGTGGGTGATAGCTAGTGCTGGGTGTAAGCTCCGTGCCACATAACCGGAATACCTCATGCCAAAAGTGACTCATGAAACGGCTATCCCTATCACTCACAATGTTCTGAGGCAAGCCGTGCAATCTGAAAACCTCCCGAAAGAAAACCTCTGCCACCTGAGCTGCTGAATGTGTAGTGGTAATAGGAAAGAAATGAGCATATTTCGTTAATCTATCTACCACCACATAAATACAATCTCGTCCTTGTACCTTGGGCAAACCTGTGATAAAGTCCATGGAGATGCATTCCCACTTCCTGTCGGGAATCGGAAGTGGCTGTAGGAGCCCTGCCGGATAGCTGTGTTCTTGTTTGTTTTGCTGGCAAACAAGACACTCTCGAACATACTGCAAAACATCAGCTTTCAGCCCCTTCCAAGTGAACCTCTCTCGAACTGACTTGTAAGTCTTGAAGTACCCGGGATGGCCTGCTGTCGATGAGTCGTGAAGTGCTCTCATAATCAGTTGCTTAACCTTCGATCCTGGGACCAGGTAAATCCTGTTCTTGTAAATGATCAAATCATCCACAAGTGTGTATCTGGTATCAATCACTGTTCCCTCTACTATATCGGAGGCCCATGTATCCCTGGCATACTCTGCTATAATCAAGTGTCGCCAATCCTCTGATATCTGAACCATAAGAGTGAGGTGTGGCCTTCGAGATAGAGCATCTGCAACAACATTCTGAGTTCCCTTGACATATGAGATGTCAAAATCATATGCCTGCAACTTACTTACCCACTTTTGTTGGCGATCATTCAGGTCCTGCTGTCCCAAGAAATGCCTCAGACTGTTATGATCAGTTTTAATACAAAACTTGCTACCCACAAGATATTGTCTGAATTTGGCCAAAGCATGCATGATGGCCAACATCTCCTTATCATATATACTGAATGAACGCTCAGGGCCTCTGAGCTTCCTGCTCTCATAAGCTATGGGGTGCTTATTCTGCATAAGTACAGCACCTACTCCCTCTCCAGATGCATCACATTGAAGCTCAAATGGCTTCGTGAAATCAGGTAATGCTAGAACTGGGCACGTAGTCATTATCTCCTTAAATCTCATAAAACAGTCCTATGCCTTCTGAGTCCACACAAATTCCCCTTTTTTCAGTAAATCTGTCATGGGAGCTGCATGTCGTGAGTAGCCACTGACAAACCTGCGATAAAAACCACATAAACCAAGGAACCCCCTCAACTGTGTAAGGTTCTCTGGTGGAGGCCAATCAACAATAGCGCGAATCTTTTCAGGATCCATCCGCACTCCCTCTGCACTAATGATGTGTCCTAAATATAACAGCTCGGTCATCCCTAAGTCACATTTGGACTCCTTTGCATACAAGGACTCCTTCTGTAGAATGCTCAACACCGTCTCCAAATGCTCTAGATGCTCCTGCCATGATCGGCTATAGATCAAAATGTCATCAAAAAACACCAGCACGAATTTCCTCAACTGATGGTGGAAAACTCTGTTCATAGTGGACTGGAAAGTGGCAGGTGCATTGGTCAGACCGAAAGGCATGACTACAAACTCAAAGTGCCCACAATGACATCTGAAAACAGTTTTCTCAATATCCTGTTCACGGACTCTGATCTGGTGATATCCTGATCTCAAATCAATTTTCGTGAAATAACAGGCCCCATGCAATTCATCTATCAACTCATCAATGCGAGGAATAGGATACCTGTTCTTAATGGTTCTCTTATTTAATGCCCTGTAATCAATACACATCCGAAGCGTTCCATCCTTCTTTTTTACCAAAACAACAGAAGATGCAAAAGGTGACTTACTAGGTCGGATGTGCCCCATAGCTAGCAACTCCTCAATGGTCCTTTCGATCTCATCCTTGAGTCGCTTTGGATGTCGATATGATGTGATCATGATAGGTTTAGCACCTTCCTCCAGTTCAATAATATGCACAATACCTCTGTCTGGTGGCCTGCCTGGTGGAATCTCACTGAATACCTTTTCGTACTTAATCCTCAACTTCTGAATATCAGGATGATATTCCGCCTTATGTTGCTCCTCCTGTGTAGGTATCAAAGTACAAACTGCTGCCCACTCTATATCATTATGCCTAGTTAATCTCTCCAGCGGCCTAAATGAGATAGTCCTGATGTCTCCATTACGGATAGCCTTTAGCACATGAATCCTACCATTCATTTCGAATTGTATCTCCATATCCTCTAATCTCAGGGTAACCACCTTCAATGAATGTAGCCAATGCATCCCAAGTACTATGTCCATGTCACCCATGTTGACCACATGATAATCCGCCTTAAACTCATAGTTGTTCAAGCGCAAAGGTAAGTCTCGTACCATCCTGTCACAACGAAGAGTGTATCCATCAGCTACCTTGACTCTTAGTCCTTCGAACTCCTCAGTAATGAGTCCACGCTTCTCTACAAATCGTGCATCAATGAAATTATGCGTGGCACCTGTGTCCAACAATGTAATAACCTTCTGTCCAGCCAAGACTCCCCGAAGTCTGAAAGATCCCTCTCTCTGGACACTAGATAGTCGTGCTTCCTGTAAATGTAGCTCTGTTTCCTGCCTTTGCCCTGCACTGTCTATCTCCTGCTCTCCCTCTGCTTCATCAGGATCCTCATCATGATGTTCTGAACCATCTGAATCTGAGCCTTCGTAATAAGCCCACATTGCCCGGTTGGCCTTCCCTTTTGGCCTCATAGGACAGTCATGGCCGTACTCATACGGGCCTTTGCAATAGAAGCATAGCTTCTTCCTACGCAAGTCATTAAGTGTCTCCTTGTCCAGCCTCTTACTTTCTTCCTTAGGTAGCTGTGCCTCTCTATGAAAGGGTTTCCTGTCCTTATCTTTTCCTGAAGGGAAACTCTTTGCCTGAAATTTATTTTTAGAAGCTGAAGAGGAATCCATGTCACGAGCTTTCTTAATGGCTTCCTGCAAAGTGGGAGGGTTGAGAGCTTTAATCCACCCTCTCAACGGATCAACTAACCCATCCATAAATAAAACCAATAGCCTTCGTTCAGATACATTTGTTACTAACACTGCAAGTTTCTGAAACTCTGAAATGTATGTTTCCAATGAGCCCCACTGTTTAAGCTAGGCTAATTCCTTGAAATGGAGTTCTGGATCTTTCTTATCAAAACGTTTAATCAGTCTCTCCGTAAACTCCACATATGAGGTAATGTGTGCATGACCCATAGTGATCATACCATGATGCCACCATTCGTGTGCTAACCCATCCAGGTGAATTGCTGCATACTTAATAGCTTCTTCCTCAGACATAGGATTCAATTGAAAGTATGTGTCAAGCTTTTGAACCCAAGCTCTTGCTGTAGACTTCCCCGAGCCATCATAATATGGTAACTGTAGTTTTCCTACTTTCTTTCGTAGCTCATAGTTCTGAGTCCTGTCTTGTCCACGGGGCATATGCTTCATCCGCACATCCATATACTCTCTAAAGGTGATTGCAGCTGTAAAATCTGGTCCTCCTGCTTCCCAATCTCTCCTCAGCTGATCCTGTATGTCAGTGATCTGGGGTTCTGGTACCGGCTGCTCTGGAGCTCTAGGAAGGAACGTAGGAATCATAGGCCTTGAACTTACTGTCCGAGCTTGCTGGGGGGCATGACCGAAATTGTTCCCAATTTGTTCGCCTCCATTATGTCTCTCATCCTGATTATTCCCATTCTGATTGTGACCATTCTGATTATTTCCTCCACCTATGTTAGCGTTCAACCCCATTTGTCGAGCCATCATCTGCATCATAAGCTCCATTCTCTGATTCTGTTCTTGTGCTCTTTGTTCGGCTAATCGCTGTCCCTGTGCCAGGGTGTCTAATAACTGTAAAAATCTTTCCTCTTGCGGATCTGGACCGGCATTCCCGCCTCTATCCATATTGTAGTTGTAGTCTTGATCAAAAAATACCTCCCCTGTGTCTGTATGACTGGATTCTATGTCCACCTGGATAGATGAGCTAGACTGTTCGCTCTGCAGGTCAGAAATCCTATCTTGTCTTGCTTTGGTATTGCGAAAATTATAAGGCCTTTGTCGCATGCTCTGATTTTAGTGTTTTGACATTTCGTCAAACACTTTCCCTCCTATCCAGTTGTTCCAAATTCCCTATAAGACCTCCACAGGATGGCAGGACTTATAGCTCTGATACCACTGTAATGACCCTCACTATAAAGGCCACAAAAACCCTCAAACTGAACTTAGGAATTTTGTCAAACACTTGGCGTGTAACAGTAACAATATTCAGAATATGGTAATTTCAGATTTGATACTTTCAGAATATAATCACAGAATTACAATATATATAAAGCCATTGAACTATATTTCAATTACAATGCAATAAATTCTGAAATTATTTTATTACCAATTTTGGACTGATTATTACAATGACTGTATGACAGCAAATTTACCCAAAAATTGACATATATTTCAGAATGCAAGAACCTGGTTTGAAGAACTATGGAAGAACACCACGTTTTGCTGCAGATCGTTGATGAAGACCTCCAATCGCACCCCCAAACTGTCCTTAATTTGCTGCTGCTGCCCAAACTAGCAGGGCCGTACCAGGCCGTACCTGTACGGCTGCTGAAATAAAATAATATTAGGGTTTTGGGACCCCCAAATGCAAGGAAAATGGGCGCCTAGGGTTAGGTAGTAACCCTGTAAAACCATAAAAAATAACTCCAAGGGGTTGAGGAGATATGAGCAATTATGTGGTTCCGAACCCTGCTTTGCCAATTCTGAAAATGCACTTATTCTGTCTTCAAACTCTTGTCAAATGCTTCTCCAATGATAGGGCAAATCTGAAATCCTTATTCCAACCAAAAACAAACCCTAACAACGAATTCTCAATAAGCTCCAATGAGATGGCTGAATACCAACTCCAATTATGCAACAATTCAGGTGATATTTCACACCCTCAAAGTCGCCAATCCAAGGGAGTGATTCGTTCCCAAAGATCGAATAATTTGCAGATCCAAAGTCCACAAATGTCTTCACAATGAAGAAGTATAAGAGTTCTCCAATCCAAGCATGTCCAAATGAGAGGCCCAGCCCTCTATTTATTCACTTTTCTAAGAAGTTGCTAGAACTTCTAGAAACATCCTTTATAATTTCTCATTATAATGCACTTTTTTATAATAAAGTAATTTTATAAAATAAAAAGTGCAACTCAAATTAAAATTATAACATGTGGGCCCCAATATCACATAATGATAAAATATAACCTCTTAACACTTCTTCAAGAGCAAGATATGACTATCTGATCCGCAGAATTGACTCTCTTTCCACACCATTTGCCTACGAGAGTCTGGAATAGGCATATCCATGATCAATGCCATGTCGAACTAAAGAGGGGACATTACAAAAGCTCCTTGTTGTATTCCAAGTGAAGAAAAAGTGCTTCCCAAATGTAAAGGTATGAAACTGTATTACTAAACGTACAATAATTGTCACTTAAAATTCAAGAACGCATTCCATAAAAACCAGTTCATTTCATTTTTATTTTTAATGGTATCCATATAGGCATTTGAAATCATTTTACCACTAGCAAACCAATTATATTGTTAACCTATGGTTGTAAAATTTAATATTTAAGGATTGTCTAAGCAAAGTAATTGTGACTGATATTATGTTATGAGTACTTATATACAACATAGATCTCTCCATTTATCTTTTCCCTAAGGCTGACCTCAAACACATTCACTTAAAAATGTTTTTTAAACTAAATATACATAAGTATGTAGAGTATCAGTAAAAAAAAGTACAAAAGCAAATATATAATACAAAAACAAATCTTATAATTCAGAATTTTGGCACTAGCAATTGGCCATGTGCACTATATATAGCATGTATTTATAGAACTATGGTGGCTAGGTGTGCATCTAAAAAATTGGATATGATTTGGGATTGATTCCTAAGACCGTGCAACAAGAGCACAAATCCTAGCATCCCAAAGCCCAAACTATTTAGTGAGTGACACCCATCGGCATTAAGGGCGGCATTTCCATTCCACACATGCCATCACAAGTGGATTCCCTCGTGGACACAGGGTTGTTGGCTCAGGCATGTTGTTGTTTGGTTTCTGTCGAATAAACCTATTATATATATAAAGTATTATTGTATGAGAAATTAACAAAATAATATATCTTGGAATACTAATATATATAAACTATAATTAAATATATTATATTAATTCCTATTAATCGAACAGACCAAAAGACATGTTTCTTCTTGGCCTATGCTCTTTATAAATAAGAGATCGCTGCCATTTGGAAAATATATACCAAAGAGGCAATACAATTACATTTGCAACGATCTAAGAAAATCAACATGGTATCAGAGCTAACGGTAAATTGAAAAAATATGAAGTTTTATTTTAGCGTCTCATCCCGTTTTTGGAATTGTCTCCTGCAAAACAATTCCTCGTCACCAGATCAGACAATTCCCTAATAGCTGCGAAAGAAAAAGTGGTTGTTTACATAGGTTTGAGCAAAAATAACTTCTCCCATGCATACTTATGTGAATCTCTCTACATAGTCTACAAATGGGATTGGGGCTTCTATGGCTAGGGAGATCGTTTCCCTGAAAACTTATTAGAGTTTGTGCCCTCGACTAATAACTTGTTCATCTTGACTTCTACACGGGTTGTCAATTGGTAGAATGGTTCACAAGTGTTACTGAAGAGGCGTGTGCGATCAGTCTACTTCTCTATTATGTCACCCAACCAATCCCCATCATTTGTGCAAACAATAGTGTGAGTTGTTGACCACACATGACATGTAGTAACAACAACATAGGTGTGACAATATTTATCAAAACTGTCGTTGGGGAAATGTATTTGAAATTCAAACATAGGGAGATTCCATGATTGTGGTGCCGATAGAGTTGCATAAAGGGGAGTACAACGCGTTGCTTGATAACTTCATGCTTCAAATTGACTTCTCAAATATAATAAAGTCTCATTAAACCCGAGAAACAAGCATGAGGCCTCACAATATTGTGGTAATAGTGTTCTTAATAGATCCAATGGACATCGCAAGGGCCTAAGCTTAGTCCTTTATAAGAGATACTACACATTACCGCAAGGAGATTACAGACACATGCCTGTTCACCAAATTAAGTATTTTTTATATATGCGATGTAGAAATGATGATCAAAATAGCATGTTTATTGCTCAGGATCATTACTTGTTCCATGTGCATTGTGGGGTCTCGATATGATCACGAAGTGAATGGAACCGATGATCATTTAAAATGCAGACAATTTGTGAAATGGTGGGCAGTGTGATGATGATAAGGCTAGATAAAGATTTCTAAGGATGGTCAAGGTGCGCCTATTGATTGACCAACATACAAAGCGCATAATTGAGAGATGAGCGATATTTGCAAGTTGGGCAAACCTGCAAATGATAGCCCCGTTAAGCATTCCACTTAATACACAAAAGAAATACAAATATATGGTTGAAAATACAAGAGGAAGGCAATTCTTTACTGTCGGGACCCTTTTGAATCAGATAACTTCATTAAATTATAACTTCGTAAGGTGTAGTATCGATGTGAGTATATGATCAGAATACTACACACTGAAGTCATCAATTTAGCGAAACAGTGGTAGAGTATGGTCACCACAAACCAAACACAAGGACAACAAGACCCCGAGCAAGAAAAACATTTAACTTGCAATTGACTCATGTATGTTGACCATACAAGCACATGCGAAAAGGTTGAACGCTTACCATGGTAAAGGGCGTCTTAGTGAACATCTTTGAATGGGATCCATAGGATCGTCATATCCACCAAGGAAGCTACTAAAGGATACAACCCATAAAGGAAAAGGAGATTGATATCAAACCAATGGGAGTCTGATACTCCTTGAAAGAGAGGGAGCAAATAGAGGATATGATTCAACCTTCGGTGATTCAGAGGGAGTAAACCATGTTGAGATGAATTCTCCAGTGATCATTAAGTTGTAGTAGTCAAGAGGATTGTGATTCATAGATATACCTCGTGACTATGTGATTTAAATGGGCCAAACCCCTGTGTACATCATGAGGAAGTGACGACTTCCAAATGATGTCACTTGTATCTGCGGAAGTTATTGAAAGGTAACGATCTTACAATAACTTAATTTTCTATTATGATGGATATCTTACTATATCTATGTAGATCATAATAGATTATACATTTGCATGTTGGATGTTTATATGGTAAGCATTATGAGAATGCGTATGCACATACCTTATACACATTTTTTTAAGTATATGGTGAATGTTATGCAAATTGATGTTCTAAAGGCCATTACTCACAGTAATTGATGAATATCTTGGATCTCATTCTGGAGGCCATTAGTCAAAGAGTATTTGGTGAATATCATATATTTGTTATTCTAGAGACCAATACTCATGTAATTTTGAAATGCTGAATATCATTTGTTGATATCTTGCAGACCATTACTCAAAGTATTTAGTGAATATTATATGTTTATATTTTGAAAGCCAATACTCATGATATCAAAATGTTGAATGTCTTCTAATCAAAGATATTCTTATATTACATTGAGGTAATATATGGTCATATATTTATCCTCCCTAGCTAAGAGGGATTGGTGTTGTTTGGTAGCTTTTGTCGAATAAACCTATAATTAAAGTTATTAATATATTAATTCCTATTAATCAAATCATGTCTCTTCTTGGACTATGCTCTTTATAAATAAGAGATCACTACCATTTGGAAAATATAGATCGAAGAGGCAATACAAATACATTTGCAGCGATCTGAAAAAATCAAGAAGCCATCTAGTTTAGTTACATGCCTGCCAACACGACAGAGAAATGTGCATCAACATACAGCCAAAAGCATCACAGACCCGCCTCACTCCACAGGGCTCAACTCAAGACCTAAGCTCTGATACCAAACCAAGTGACCACTAAACCAGAAGCTTAAATTTTTTAGTGTTAGCGAATGGCACTCACCAACACTAAAAGGAGGTTTTTCCCCACTAGAAAGCCACAGCACACGAACCCTCTCATGGACATGTGGCTACTAGCCTCACCATCTATTTCAGATACACACCCCCGTTTGCACAACAGAAGAACATCCACCAAAATTCAACCATGGGCATCACAGCCACTTTGAATTGTTTGCTTGTGCACATGCTTCCATATTCGGAAATCATTAAACAATGTTACAATACACATGCCCAACCATTGGCATTGACAAGAGCTGTATTCCAAATTCATAATAGCATACATTTGATCCACTAAGAAACTTGTTTAGTTTTCCTCTTTGTCTGAAATTGTCTAATTTGGCCTTCATTATCAAATGGCACACTCATGACAGTTATGATGCACAAAGTTGAGAAGAAATTTGAGAATGTCATCTAATCATGCCTTTTATAATCTCGGGTTCAAATCAACTGTGATCCATCAAGAGAATTCTCAGACAAGACATGCCATATCATAATCGGAATCTGTGGTTGTATTGAAGGAGTTACTGAGAATTATGATGTCATATAATAATAATAGCTGTCTGGTTGCCGACTTTCCTATCTAAAGCAATGAACACTGAAATTGTCCAATTTGATTGTGAAGAAAAGTGAAGAATATTAAACTTGTTGAAAATTGAACACAACTTTGACAATTTGAAGAGCTCATTCAATAATATGTTATGAAAATATCTAACCCACATGAAACAAGTTATTCACAAGCATGAGGTAGCATAGTTAGTAGATCACCTGAACTGGTACATTGTGAAACTTAGTATCAACATCATACAATCTGAAACTGCAAGAAGAAAAACACATGCATCATCATATCATAATCAGATGAAAGAAAAACACTGCATTGATCTTTTAACAGCAATGACATACTGATATTTAGTACAAGTCATGACCCCAAGAAAAATAGTTAAGGCAATGGAAAAGCTACTTACGTTAATAACTGGAGAATCTCAAAATAATATGTAATTCTCAGTTTTGTTATCCAGACAGGATCTAGTGAATTCAAAATTACTTCCGTACGACCTAGCTCTTCAAGTGAACCATCTTGTTTCTTCATATATACAACAGCCATGGGATCACTCTGCAAGAATTTAAGAACCATGTTATATAGAAGATACCAGGAACAGGTTGATCAGGATGGAATGAATTATTTAAATTCTAGTAATTAGTAACCAATTAATGAATAACTTCCACAATCAACACTCTTTCATAAATAATGGCAATAAACAAGGTATTTTATAATTTTTCTTGGACAGCATTCCATTAATTAGCAAATTTCAGAAATTGTTGATAATTACATTAGCCGCTCGCCATAATTTCAAAAAGAGTTAGCCATGTTTTCATGTAGAATGAACATGAAGTTATAAGAAAATCAAAATATCCATTTATTAATAGAAAACTCTATGTTTTTCCTCACAATTATCTCACAATACATTTTCCGTGAATGTAGAAAACTTGCTAGACTCTACAAAGACTCACTGATCATTGAATATTTGTAAACTACTAAAATATTTCATTCCTTAACATTCTCCCTGGAAGTCAATAATATTAACATTAAAATCAGTCATCAAAGGGCTTTTATTGATTCTTGTTGCACATTCCATCCTGTAATGATTTAATGATCTAAATGAAAATAAAGGACACATGCAAGGCTTCATAAATTTATGACAAAATGAACTTAGATAAACAGTATAATATTTTGCATGTACATAGCCCTTTATGCAATATTAATAAATTAATGGACCGTGTTTCAAAAATTAAATGGTGCATACATACTAACTTGTAGAAGCTCAATATTACAAGTACAACTTCCCACCAAAAGAAACCTAAATCACAATTAGATGATGTGTGCTCTGTACAGAACTGAGTTTGCAGATTCAGATCTGCATTTGAAGTCGGGAAGGAAAAATCTTAGAAAAATTTACCCACTGAAGTAAAATTACTTCAGTTTTTTAACTTTTTTATTAATTTTGTAATTTTAAATTAGATGTGTAGGACATTTCTAAACAACTTCACACTGTGCATGTTACATCCGAAATTTTGTTTAATTTAAAATATCCCTATAGCCGTTGAAATTTTATGTAAAGTTGATTGACTGGTAAATTAGTTAAACATTTGGGTTTCATGTGAAATGGAAAAGTTGGTTGTTCGTTATAATTTCATGGAAAGTAAAAGGTGGTTAACCATTATGATGTCCAATAAAAATGATTAGTTGTTATAGTAACTTTAATTTTATAATGAGGAATATGTCATTATCATGGTAATTCTTTCTTTTGCAAGAGCACGACTAAGGAGGGGAAGCATTCCCTGAGAGGGAATTGGGTAAGGGGCACCAATCCACCAATGAGCGAACAGGAATGAGTTCTAATCACCCTGGCTAAAGGCAAACAGCTAGGCAAGCAAGGGTATATTATGGACAACCATGAGCTAACTGGGTCAATATATATATATATATATATATATATATATATATATATATATATAAAGCACGAGTATATTATGGACAAAAATGAGCTAACCGGGTCTATATATATAAATATACATATAAGAAATTCTAAGCATAAGTCAAGCTAAGAATAATTGTTATATATATTAATAAAGTAAAGTATCATTATCATATGGAGTAAAAATATTATTTCCATCTTATGATTAATCATTATGATGTTCTATAAAAATGATTACTTGTTATAGTAACTTTCATTTTATAATAAGGAATATGTTATTATCGTGCTAATTCTTTTTTTTGCAGGAGCGCGACAAAGAGGTGGAAGCATTGCCTGGTAATTGGGTAAGGGGCACCAATCCACCAATGAGCCAACAGATATGAGTTTTAATCACCATGGATAAAGGTAAACGGCTAGGTAAGCAGGATTTTATTATGGACAACCATGAGCTAACCAGGTGTGTGTGTGTGTGTGTGTGTGTGTGTGTATAATAAAAGAAATTCTAAGCATAAGTTGAGCTAAGAATAAGTGTTATATATATTAATAAAGATCATTATGATAAACATATGGAGTAAAAATATTATTTCCATCTTATGTCAATGTTTTAATTATTATTTCCACCCTTCACAATGGTTTTAATATTATATCATGTGCCGCCATATTTTTTATGTTCTTCAACTGGGCTTTAAATTTTTTTGGCCGGCCATTTTAATTTTCTGATATTACCACACATGTTACCGAAGGCTCTTTGTTTTGAAACTCTTTTTGCCACCTTTTACCTCATAATCGAGTGTGCAACCTTGAGAGAGACAAGATTTTATATGTGTGATGGCTCTTAATCAAAATCATTCCCACTACATATCAAAGAGATATCACACTCACATATTATTCTGAATTTCGTATCTTTGCAGTCACATTGTGTTCTGAAGTTCTTCCATCACAGTCCCATATTGTTCTGAGATTCATTCCATATTTATACCACAACCACATACAGTTCTGCATTTCATACAAGAGGTTCCTCTTGCACGTTGATTCTGCAAACCTACCGTGCCAGGCACATAGTATCATGATTTATTACCATAGGCTGCACATTGTTGGTTTCTACTCTGTGATTGCAACCCCAGAGTTTTGGGATAATAATAGATTGAATTCAATTACCAGTAGGTGCCAAGAAGTTATGACAAGCATACCAGCTTACTCCAGCAAAAAGGAAGAGAAATTACCTTTCGCAGGTCGTGCATTCTCTCTGTGTTGCTATTGATTTCAATTTATTGTACGAGTCTGGAAGCTTTAGCTTGGAAGTTAAAAAGAAAGCAATGATATCATAGTTAGAGGGTAGCTCTGAATGAATTGTTTATTTACTTATGTCTGATTTTGCAAATATGCACAAGAGTTGGATAATCTGTTGCAACTAGTAATAATTCTCTTTTCAGAAGTTATGTTTTAACTTGGAATATAGATCCAACCAGTGCAATACTGATACAGGGGTGTCTTCTATGCGCCCTCTGAGATAAGAGATGGCACTCTCAGGAAGGGATCATAAAACAATCATAAAGCATCATGAATCTTTTACATTGATGTTAGCCATAAGCCTAGGCTGGGAAGACTGTAGTTGGCTGTAAGTATACAATGTTTAGTCAGCCACCCCGGAAATTCATCAAGATGACCAACAAGGTCAAGATGAAAGGTGTGGACTGGTAATCAATGAACAGCGTATTATCCCTATATGATAAGAGAAAGAAATCAGTAACTACTAAACAAGTAATGAATAAAAGCAACCTCACAAACTGAGCCAGCTCATGATAGTCCAATGTATAGATGAACAGCGGATTATCCCTACATGATAAGAGAAAGAAATCAGTAACTAGTAAACAAGTAATGAATATAAGCAACCTCACAAACTGAGCCAGCTCGTGATAGTCCAATGTATAGGTCTTGTTTGCCAAGTTGAGTGGTGGGTGATCGGATACATAGTGCCCACACAAATCCTTGGCCAAAGTAGTTAGCAGCATGCTTCTTGTTGTGATCACTGAAGGTCAAGGTTGTTAGAAATTGCTAGATAGGTTGATGAGAGGCATCCACAGCCTAGCTGGCTGCCTAGTCAACACACCAAGATGCTCAGTGGCATGACAGTGGCGTCCCAAGCCTATTCCCAAGGTAGAAAAAGCCTTTCTCGGTTGAGACTATGTGGGGATACTTAAGGGAATGCGGTTGGGAGGTTAAGCCCATTGACAATACTTCTCCTCTCCACCAAATGCCAAGAATTGCACTATACAAGGATATGATCTGCATGCATGATAACTTCTCATCAGGCACCTTATTCTTATGTCTTCGCATTTTCAGTTGATGTATGTTGTAGATGGTTAATATAGCTAAATCAATTATTCTTTTCAATAGATTAGGATTCAGTTATTCTGTTATAGTCATCGATCCCTTTCATCATTTGAATGCATGGAGGAGTTATTACAACTGTTCATGTGAATAAGAAAGATATTGTTTATTTTGTTTATAATTAATTGATTATTTAAGTGGGAAATTTTAGCATGTTACAAATGGTATCAAAGCTCTAGGTTCAACATTGAACCTTGAGCTCATCATTGTCTTGCTTAAGTAAACTGAAAAATGCAATGTTAAACAAAAATAGGATGCAGACCCAAATTACTCCTCCAAAGAAACCCCACCATCCTATCTTCTTTTTAATTAAGAACGTGCCAAAATTTGATTACTCTTGTTGTAATGTACCTATGGATGTTGAAAGTCTAGCCCATGGCTTGCTTCGATCAAGAAGGAACAAGTTGTTGGCTTCTGATTGGACAGAAATTAAACTACTTTATAATTTGTAAAAAACTACCTAGGAAGTAGCTAATTCCCATAATTAGCATATTTAAACAAGAACAAGGACCAACTAACAAAGTGTGGAAAATACTCTATTCCACAGTTGCACCAAATACCTCCCACCTTTGTATTGTGTTGAGACTCATGGGCATTGCAGGGTTGGGAATTCTATGTGTTAGGGAGGATCCCAAGGGACTGTAAGGCTTCAAGGTTGCGTAGGAAAGCACCTTAACCTTTTTTTAATGTCTTGTGCTTATCATCTAATGATGATTAAGCGGCGAGAAGGCCATATATCACATCTTGTGCTCTTGTGTGGACTAAGCTAACTTGCATAGATGAAACTATCAATGCTTATTTATGATAAGATGTAACTTTTGACCTAAAGTTTTCTGTGGAAATATTGTGGTGATGGGAAAATAAAGGCCTAAGTCACATGAATGGGAAAAGTGAATTCCCTAATCTTTACAAGCAACTAACGAGCACGCATAGAAGATCTACCTACCCGGTGAGAACCCTATGCTAGATGGTACATATGACTAACTTATTTCAGTTACTAATGACCAGTTTATGATCTAAAGATGAGTTGACTTAAGAAATTACAGCTTGAAAGGTAATATCGACTCTTGATATTTGAATTGAAATGTTATCTCGATAAGCTATTGACATTTTGAATGAAATAAAAGTATTTTTAGTGCAGATGTATGAGTATGATAGGAACTAGATATTAAGTATCTACTAGTAGGGACAAATCTATGTGATATCAAGGTATGATAAGAAAACACAGGTATGTGTGTGCTATTATTTGCTTTTAAGGTAGTACGCAACTTGATTATTATTAAGTAATTTTTAGACACAATGACACGATGCTACATCGGAAGATTCTGATGAGATATTCCAGAAACTTCCACACCTCTTCCCAAAAACATAATTATAGTTGGCTATTATTATTTCAAATTTTGAAAACATTGTGATGGGATCTTGTTTGAGATTTTATGACAGCCAATTCTTTCATTAGGGATGTTCCTTTATGAGAACAATTACAGGGTACTTTGTGTGTATGGTACACTTATAGTTTAATGCCTATTTATCTACATTTGTATAGCTAACAAAGAACATAAAACTCAAATTGTTACTGTCTATTTAAATAATGATTGATTCTGCACTGAAGGTGCAAGTGCTTTCTTATTATTGAGAACTTGGCTTGTGACAATAGACAGAAATATGAAATATAATGTAATCCAATTTGCATGTCATACGAGCGAAGAAAATAGGAAATGACGACATAAGTCAATTGAGAAAAAAATTATGATACGAGAGTAGGAAAAACAGTTCAGCATTAAACGGGTATGAAAAAAAATTCATGGAAGCTTTGTGAAAATGTATCATATTGCTTGGGATTTCAAAGAAAGAAAGAATTAACAATTCTATGTTGAATATGTTACAACATCATGATATATTTTCAGCAAGTTGTCATGTTCTTAGCCCACTTTGGGATGCAAGGTGTCGCATAACTTCTACTCCCTCTTTGTGGCCAGCAAAAGTCACTTTGTAAATTTGAGTTGATTTTCATTTGTCTTCAAATTTGATGAACTTGAAAGTGATAAAGGACTAGCTTGAATCTTTTTTTTAGTTTCTTGTGAGCGCCTAGCCACCAAATGCGTTCCTACCAAGCGTGGGTTTGCTCACTTTACAGCTTTTAATTTTCCTTTCCTATTACCTTGTGGATGCAATTTGAATTTTTTGTGAACTTCATTTCAGGGTGGCTAGGGTGTGAGTTCTATGTTACACTAAGGGAGTAAATTGCAAATATTTTACTTGCATCTAAACATTTGAATTAGTATGCACATAGGCGTGTAAATTGGAAATACTTTGTGTGAAATCAATAATATTGAACAAGATATATGATATGAACTGATCTTATGAGAAGCATTTTATGGACCATGGGAAGATGAAATTGTGGAAATACATCTCCATGAACCCTTTTATATAACTTACACATCAGTGATTATATATGAGATATTGCATAATACCTATATTTATGAAAGCATATTATTATGAGCTTCAATGTGGATAAGCGAATGGAGCTAACCAGCCTATGGTTGGGATATCTATAGGTAGAATCCCAAGGAATTAATAGGCTTTTATGGAAAGATTGGACCCAAGGTCTGATCCACCTGTTCACTTATTTGACATTTAAATTGCTTACAAAATTAAATATGATTATAAAGCATGAATCAGCTACAGTTTAAATCTCCATGCCTTTAATAAAAATAAACAAATGACCTTCTATTTTATTATTAAAATAAAATATTTGAATTCATATTACAAAGCCATATTTTGCTCCTATTCCTCCTTACAAGTGAATCCAAAATGCTTTAGTCTGAATGATGTGTCTTATTTTGCTTCTATCCTTATTTATATCTTAATATTTTAAACAACATGACTTTTCAAACTCAAAAGTTGTTTCTTTTCTTTATAATAAATCGCACCTTTTCTTTCTTAATTAATTTATCACATAATCGTAGCTTTGTAGTTTCTTTTAATATTTGTAATAATTAAACATTTGATGAAGCTTATGAGGTATTTGTCGTGCATAAATACAATTGCAATCATCAATTCATGAAGTTAATGATTTAATATTAAATAATAACTATTGCTCTTCCTCCAGCATAGCACACTCTCCGCTATTCCTTCTTGATGATTCATGTTCCAATCTCTTCTTTGTCCAACAAACATCAATCAAAATAGCATTTGCGGCCTTCAGTGATACATTCAATGTCAAATCCAAGTTTATTTATTCTTTGCTCGATATTATGAATAAATGTTGGCTTCGTATACTTGATGGTTCCTCTCACCTATTGGGGGTCCTCTACAAACGCTATCCCTACAGGCATTCCTCTGTAATGAGAGTCAACCTTTATATGCAATATTTCTTTCAAAATTCCTTACAAGACTTTTGAATTCCAAAATACATCATGATAGCGAAGTTGTATATGAATACATGTGTACAAATTGACCTCTCCGCTTTATTTCTCACACCCCTCTAACTCTCTAGATTTATATATGCATAGACCCTAAAGTCTCTTCCATCGCATTGGTCTTTAGTTTGAAAGTTACAGTGATCTTGTATTAATTTGGAATAGTGTTATCTAGGCAAATCGTCCACACAACATGATTCCTTGGATGCTCACGAAAATGGCTTTTTAATCTTTTATTGGTAGAGTTGGTGAATGGATGTTCACCAAAGCATGGTGCCTAGGATTTGCACAATCATGATTCGTTGGAAAGACTTAGGACAATCAAACAAATGTAACTGGTGGGTGTAGATTCGTTTCCTCTTTACATATTCATGTAGATATTAGTGAAACTGATTATTGTTGGACTAACTGCCAACGTTCCCCTTCAAGATTCGTGACATGGCTTAATCGCCCCTGTGTTCTATGAGTCCAGTGGTTGTATTGAGTATTGAGAGGTTAATCTTTTGGTACAACAACAACCCTAGTTTGTAACAAGTGGTATCAGAGTTTGGTCACAAGTTTGAATCTCCTTAGGTAACGCTGAGGGGGGGATTGTTGGACTAACTGCCAATGTTCCCCTTCGATATTCGTGACATGGCTTAATCGCCTCCTATGTTCTATAAGTCTAGTGGTTGTATCGGGCATTGACAAGTCGATCTTTTGGTGCAATGGCAACCCTAGTTTGTAACAATTATAACTCTTGCATTTATCTATGTCATTGATATCCAAATGTGTTGCTAATACTATGCTTGCTACTATACTCCCTCAATAGTTCAAACTGGATACAACCCCTAACAACATCATCTTGATGTCATTTGGTATCAATTTTCTAAAAATAATAACTAAATGTATGCAAAACATCTACCTTCCAATAGACATTTTGAAGCTCATGCCTAACCGCTCTGCTACGCCTTGGCAAATGCAATGATTCTGTTGTTTCCAATCCCTATTGCAACTTCCTTCTTGGGTGGCCCAAGCCCATTTTGTTTCTTTCCCAAATCATATTTGCAAGTTGATAAAGAAGAAGAGACATTAATCATATGTCAACATTAGGAATGAACAATGCAATATTGGAAGCAAATTTTCAAATACTGGTTGCTTGCATCTGAGCCACGAGGAAAATGTGTAACAATCTCATAATTGTAAAAGATATAAAATTCTAATTCATCGTTGCTAGTGGAATTCTGCTTGATCAACTAGTCTAAGCAAGTTGTCAAAATCTGCAAGAAGATATGCCAAACTTGCAATTGGTAAGTGCTAAATACCAATGAAATCCTACATATTTTATAGATCAATATCATAAATGGAGGCCCCGATTTTTGCCAAAAAATAGAGCTCCATCACCACCAATGAGCCAACATGAGTTCTAATCACCACGGCTAAGGGTAAACATCTAGGCAAGAAGGACTATACTATAGAAAACCATGAGCTAACCAGGTCTATATATATATAAAATAAAATAAATTACTAAGCATGAATCAAGCTAAGAATAATTGTTATATATAATAATAAAGTATCATTATGATAAACATATGGAGTAAAAATATTATTTCCATCTTATGTCAATGTTTTAATTATTATTTCCAACCTTGCCAATGGATTTAATATTATATCATGTGTGGCTATATTCTTTATATTCTTCAGCAAGCGTTCATTTTTGTTTTGGTGGCCATTTTAAGTTTATGATATTACCACATATGTTATTGAAGGCTCTTTGTTCTGTAACTTTTTTTGCCACCTTTTACGTTATTGCTCATTATCAAGACAAGATTTTATGTGTGATGGTTCTTAATGAAAATCATTCGCACTCTATATTAGAGATATCGCACTCACATACTATTCTGAATTTCGTATCTTTGCAGCCACATCGTGTTATAAGATTCATTCCATATTATACCACAACCACATACAGTTCTGCGATTCATATAAGAGGTTCCTCTTGCACATTGATTCTATAAGCCTACCGTGCCAAGTACATAGTATTGTGATTTATTACCGTAGGTTGCACATTGTTGATTTCTACTCTATGATTGCAACCCTAGAGTTGTGGGATAGTAATAGATTGAATTCAATTACCAGTAGGTGCCAAGAAGTCGTGACAAGCATACCAACTTCCTCCAACTGAAGGAAGAGAGATTACCTTTCCCAAGTTGTGCATTCTCTCTGTGTTGCTATTCAATTTTAATTTGTTGTATGAGTCTGGAAGCTATAGCTTGGAAGTTAAAAAGAAAGCAATGATATCATAGTAAGAGGGTAGCTCTAAATGTAGTGTTTATTTACTTATGTCTAATTTTGCAAATATGCACAAGAGTTGGATATTTTGTTGCAACTAGTAATAATTCTCTTTTTAGAATTTTGGTTTTATCTTGAAAATAGATCCAACGAGTGCAATCTTGATACAGGGTTGTCTTCTATACGCCCTCTAAGACAAGAGACAACACTCTCAGGAAGGGATCAGAAAACAATCATAGAGCATCATGAATCTTTTGCACTAATGTTAGCCATAAGCCCAAGTTGGGCAAGATGTATTTGGTTGTGAGCATATAATGTTTAGACATCCACCCCAAAAATTCATCAAGGATGACTAGCAAGGTCGAGATGAACAGTGTGGACTGATAATCAATGCACAGCAAGTTAACCCTGCATGATAAGAGAGAGAAATCAGTGACTAATAAACATGTAATGAATATAAGCGACCTAACAAACTGAGTCAGCTCATGGTAGTCCAATGTATAGGTCATGCTTGCCAAGTCGAGCGGTTGGTGATCATGTACACAGTTTGTTAGGTAGGCTAGTGGCATGCTTGTTGCTATGATCACTAGAGGTCATGGTTGCTAGGTGTTGGTAGTTAGGTTCATGGAAGCTGTCCATAGCCTAGTTGTTTGCCTAGCCGACGCACTTAACACCAGGATGCTTATTGGCAGTACATTGCTGTCCCAACCCTACTCCCAAGGCAGGGAAAGCCTTTCTCAGTTGAGATTGTGTGGGTATACTTAAGGGTCCACAGTTGGGAGGTTAAGCCCTTGGCAATGCTTCTCCTCTCCACCAAATGCCAAGACTTGCACAATACAAGGATATGATCAAGATACACAATAACTTCTTATTTGGTACCTTACTTTATGTCTTCGCATTTTCAGTTGACGTATGTTGTAGATGGTTAATATAGTTATATCAGTTATTGTTTTCAATAGATTAGGATTCAATTATTCTGTTAAAGCCACTGATCCCTTTCATTTGAATGCATACAGTAGTTATTATAGTTGTTCATGTAAATAAGAAAGATATTTTTATTTTCTTTATAATTAATTGATTATTTAGAAGTGGCAAATTTAAGCATGTTACAGTGTATATTTTTCAAACATCCTAAAATATTTAAATTATGTTTAGGTTTCTTAAATGTAGTATTAAATTAAGTTTTATCTACAAATATTTATAGATTTTAATTTTATATTTCAAGTTTTAGTTTAGATTTATTTTCAAGTTGAAATAACAAATCTTTTTATGCACTTAACATAAAAGATAGTAGTATGAATAAAGCTTTTCTATACATAACACGTGTAACCCAAGCAAAGGCTAAACTTTGATGGGACTACCAAAGGTATCCCACACATGTTGCCTAGGGTAATCTCTTTAGATTCCAATTCTCCACTTATAGTAACTTGCACATTGATTAGCATAAGAGTTAACATAAAAAATCAAGTTCAATTAATGTCCTTCTCAAAGGTCCATAACGATATTGGTATTTGATAGGGACACAAAGCTTAAGAATCTCAATTAATACCATGACAAATGCCAACTTATTATTTAGTAGTTTAGGGATTGAAGATTGCAAGCTCAAGTGGGTGAAACTACATGATTACCTAGTGACCATGAATTGGTAAGCTTCACTCACATCCTAATAAATGAGAACTAAGAGCCAAAAAACACACTAGCTTAAGGGTGTGTTATGGGGTACCTCTTGTGATTTGGCCCCAACAATTTCCACATGACCCTCAATTTGTCATTGTATATGGTGCATACCTTAGCTCCTAACTCCTCTATTTCCCCCATGCACATGTTGAGATTTCCTTAAATTCTCCTATAATATTTCCTAACCCAAATCACAAGAAAGGCGGAACTAAGAACCAAAAAATACACTAGCTTAAGGCATCTTGTGGGTCATGTCATGTGATTTGGCTAAAGCATTTTCCACGCGATCTTCAATTTGTCCTTGCATAGGATGCATCCCTCTACTCCTAAGTTCCTAACTCTTCTATTTCCCCCATCCACATGTTGAGGTTTCCTTTATTTGTCTTTTCATATTTCACTTTACTTCTATATTCAAGTTAAAATAACAATTTGTTTATGCTCTTAATTTAACCACAATAGATAATAGTATGATTTAAGCTTTTATATACATAATAAACATGGGTCATGTTGATGAGATCAGTCACAAGAGACATTTGATAGCTGCAGTGAAATAGTCTCAACCCTTATAACCCAACCTAAGACCAAACATTGATGGCGTCGCCAAAGGTATCCCACACTTGCTAGCTAGTGTAATCTCTATGGATTTCAATTGACCACTAAAAGTAAATTACTCACTAATTAGCATTGGAGTTGACATAAATAATCCAAGTCAAGTAATGCTCCTCTCAAAGGTCTGTAACAATGTTGGCAAATGATAGGGAATTAGAGCTTAAGATAAAGATTCTCAATTAATATCATTATTAAAGGCAACTTATTATTTAGTAGCTTAGGGATTGAAGATCACAAGTTCAAGTGGATAAAACTACGTGATCAACTAGTGACCTTGAATTGATTAAGCTTCACCCACATCAAGAGAAATGAGAACTAAGAACCAAAAATCACACTATTTTAAGGGAATCTTATGGGGCACCTCATGTGATTTGGCTCCAACATTTTCCACATAATCTTCGATTTTCCCTTGTATAGGATGCAACCCTCTTCTCCTAACTCTTCTATTTCCCCCATCCACATACTAAGATTTCCTTTATTTCTTATGTCCTATTTCCTACCCTCTCCTCTTGATACAATTTAACCCCCCAACTTATCTTCTCTGACTTTATATTATCAATCATCCCCCTATCTTGTATTTGGTCCCCTTTCTTTTTCTACTCGTACAATCTCATTTTCCTGTAACAAACCTCAAATAGGCGAGATGTTATTCAAGACAAGCTTAATACACAGCCTCTTTTCCAAGATTTTGTGACTTCTATAATCTATGTAACCTATCAACTCATTCAATGTCACATTGAGCATTTTTATTTGATTTGGACAATTAAGGGAAATTGACCATTGTTTGTTTAACAAACATTTGAGGGCAGCAAACCTTGTTAGAAAAAAGGAATCACAAGCATGGGAAGGTGGAAATGCGGTGAACTAGATACATTTAACATTATTTCTCTTATGAACTCAAATCCCAGTACTTGCTTTCCACCTGTGACAATTTTTTCATCATTTTGACTCTGGAAGTAATGAATCTCTGGCACACCCACATATTGTCTCACCTTTATTTTTTATAGGCTTTTAATACTAAGAGCAATTTTCTCACTTAGAAACTAAGATTTAGTCTGCAAGGAAAGGAAGTTTGAGGCATATGAAGAATCTTGCAGCTAGCTCACACATCAGGTTTAAGCTCACCGGGACAAGAGCAAAAAAGTAAGTGTTACATATGTACAGGATTTCATTCTTACATGTGAGATAAGGGACTAGAACTAGAAATAGTTAGATGTGAATGTAGATTCAAGCTCTTGAATGAATGTGGAAGGACCCAATAAAAGCTAACAATTTAGTGTACCTACAATAGAAAATTTGATGTAAGAAATGTTGAGCACAATACAATCAATTGCTAGCTCAAATTCTCAATTGTGACAATGTGTTGTCAAATATAGTTGGTTCCTTTCGACTTCATGAAGATCGCAACTTTCTTGAAATGGTAGTGCAAAATTTAGGAGAGGCCAATTACTACAAGCACCTTCTCAAATGAAGCAATGCAAAGTGTTGAGGCAATAACAGCCAAATAGGTCTGATTTTCCACTTAAGCTTTGGTGTGAATTCCAAATTTCTCTGCCCCTTCCTCAAGCAAAGTAAGTGGAAAACAAGCTGATGAGTTTGATAATGAGATAAAGATACTTGGCAAAATGTAGTAAAACTGGTATCTATCAATCTAATTCCTCCTACAAGAGTGAATAAATATGGCATTGGCATAAATTTTATAATAAAATATGACATCACATAAGGATTCCAACTAACATAAGATGTATCTGATCAACTTTGAAACTTTTTACTAGTATGATCAAATTTTCAAAAATAGCATCTTAATGACATCCCTTTCTTCCATTCTTAGAAAAAGATAAAATATCAAAATGTTTGCTTGAATGAAGAACAAGCTATCACAATGTTTTCATGTCATTCGCGCTTACATTCATATAAAATTTTATATAAGGAATGCAAACGTGTCGAAAGATATGAAGAAATTTAATACTTTGGTTTCTAATTGCATATTCAAATTGAAAGATTGTGAAGAAATTCCATGCTCTGCATATCAAAATTACTTGTGAATTCCATTTGCGGATACATTTTTCATTTACAGTGGCATACAGATATAAATCCAGTTTACTAGAAAAAAAATCAGTATATAAAGAATGGTAATAGCATGCTCTGCATATTCTTTAAGCAAGAGGTCTTATCCTTGTTATATATCCCTGACTAGATGTAGAAAATGATAGCTCCAACTTGAGAAATATAGTTACAATTTGTCCTACGTATGCTAGTAATATCTTGCAAAGTGTCTGCATTCATTGCATTGTCAATATTGTATGATCAGACATCATTTGCAATCATGCCATATTTGATTTCAACCTCCTCTTTGATTGCAATAAACACCTAGATAGAGATGCATCCTATAGATTTAGTGAAGTGGATTTTTCTCGTTGTATTTAAGAGTTCTTGTGTACTCTTGGATTTCAAGTTGTATGGGTATTCTTTAATTGAGAAGCCTAGGCCCATGCAAATCTCCCAAATTAGCTTCTTCAAACAATTGGTTTTAGCATGCTCTCAAGGTTAACATTTGATGCTTTCCTTCTTATATTGTATTTCTACCTTTAGCTTTTTTGTCATCGGAAGCATTTCTCTCTAGAATGCTTTTATTGTCCTTGTTTCAATCTCACTATTGTCATTTGAACATTCACCATCTTTCATTTTTATTTTCCACCTGACAACATTTGGTCTACCCTTTCCATGTCCTTGGCCGGATCATATGCTTCAATGTAGCAAGATGGTGATCACTACCATAATTTTCTTCTATGGTGAAAGAAAAAGGCCTCCAATGAGCCATTTTTGCTTAAGGTTGTCTATTGGTTCCAATTGTAATTTCACCAATAGTTATTGTAACCTTCAACTATAAGCTCTTTTGTTCTAATGCTTACCTTACCTTTTATTATAGATCAAATTACAATCTCATTGCCATTTACTTCAACTGTAAGCCCTTCTATTCTCATACTTAGCTTGCTTCGTATTATAGCTCACATTGTGATTCCATTCCATCTCTTCATTATTTAAAGCATGCTAGAAATGACTTCATTAATCTTTCCCAAGTACTTTTCGAGACTAGATCAACTTCTATGTAACAATCAACAGCCATTCATCTTTAGATTACAAGAAAGGAAGGAAGCCAATAGCCTCTATCTTCCAAGCATTCACTATGCAAAACATTTCATAGGTATCACAATGTCATGTGAGCTCCTCAAACGCATGCTTATGAATTTAGACAACTTTTGCCTTTCAATACTTGGACTTGACAAGGGTGTCACCATCCTCTTCTAACACATGTCAATGCCTTGAACTAACTTAACAAATTCAAATACTTTGATGCTTCAGTTACACTCTTAGATGTGTGGAAATCCTCAACTCCTCTTGCCTAAGTTTTCCATAAAAGTTGCCTTCAATTTCATTATATGTTTTTGGTCTAAGAGTTTTATATTTGCATGCTTCAACCACCTCTTCCTCGATCAACAATTATTCACTGCCTTCAATGTTATTCTCCAATATTGAGTCTCTGCACTATTCCCAATTCTTCTACATTTGTTAGTCTATCTAATTGGTCCGAGAAATTGGTCAACACTTCGTCAAGAAAGTGTAAAAGTTTTCTTATCTCTTGTCACTTCTTAATTGTATGGTTTCTTGGGTTTGAATTGCTTTTATTTTCCGCTTGAAAGTTTTGAATTTTACTTTCACTCTAACTTCAACTTAATTGACCTCCAACTGCAATCTCAAGGACTCCAACTTGGGAACAATGCAATTAAGGTAAAATAATGAATATGTTATTAAACAAAGATCATAAATGATCTATATATACAAGTATACACAAGAATGTTTCTATGGCAAACAAAGAGAGAAAGAGAAACATTCTAAAGAAAAATAGAATGAGAATTCTTCCATATTGAACAGAGAGAGAATACAGAAACATAGAAGAGTAACCATTAGAAATAGAATAATTCTATGGAAGAGAGAGTGTAATGTCCCCACTATTTAGGGTTAGTTTGGGACCATAGTGATTATAAAGAAACTGGTAAGTCCATAATAAATCTAATTAAATATTTCATATCTTTAATAGGATGTCTAATGATTAACACTCATAATAAATGTTCTCCACCAAGTCAATGGATCGTACTATGACATTCACAATGAATGCCCTACACCAAGTTATACTTCGATCATTCTCCACCGAGTGCACTTGGATCATATCACTGTAGGAGTTGATAAAATCCAACTCCACAACTCACCAAGATCATTTGCATGCAAATAACTTATCGAAGGGAAACCAAGGAAGGAAGAGGTGGAGCTTGGAAAAACCCTAAACATACTTGAGAGAAGATATTGCAAAACAAGAAAAATGTATTTACAATGAAAAGAAGATGTGTTGTGAAAATACAATGAGAGAGCCCGAATATAAAAGCCTCATGGAAGCTGTAGAACAAGCTGGAAAGTGGTAGAAGATAGGGTTGACAACTAAGCACACTTCCACAAAAAGGTGGAACATGCTAGAAGGGAACAAACTCCAATGTTGTCAACAACTCATCACTACAACTATTTACTAAATGAATTAACCTAAGTAAACTTAAGTAAATAGAATAAATAATTAATTATTAATTATTTACTCTAACACCCCCCCCCCCCCTAAGTGCAACTTAGGGGAATGCCTTAAGCTCACAAAACTAAGATGAAATGCAGAATGGGTCCCGACAACAAGGCCATGTTAGGTCCCATGTACAATGCAAAGAAATGCAACCTTTGAAAACGGAGAAAGAGGGAAAGCCTCATGGGAAAAACCCTCCCCCAAAAAGAGGTAACCTAGTGAAGGACTGAAGAAGCCTCCAACTCGAGAAATGTCCTATAAAACAAGAAAAAAAAGTGATCATGAAGAGCATCATTGAAGCATGAAGAAGCTGCAAAATCTGCCATCAGAAAGAGACTGCTGATCTGAAGAACCTCCAAGGAAGAAGAAGGCACAAACCCGTCTTTCCTGCATTGAAGTGGTACTACCATGTTTTTGTACTCTCTTGGTGGAATTGGGTATCTATAACGAAGCTCCCTTCCTTATGTGACTTGGTGCATGCACAATGATGTTTACTATCCTATCAGCTTGGTGTCCAATGACATGGCAGTCTAATCAAATTTGGTCGTGTCCAATGGTCTAATCATGTGCAATTTCTTAGCTTTGTGTTGAGATATCTCTGTATGCAAGATGGTAGAGTAGTGTACCCGATGTATTCCAAGATCTTCAATCTTTTGACTTGTGCTTCGTTGGTGACAAGACTTCATTATTTTTCCTTCCTTATTCCCTCGTTAGACTTCACCATTAAATACTACCTTAAGCCTCCCAAAACACATCAGCACACAAAGTATCACATTTATTGATTAGTGTTAATCTGATCCACCCATAACGTGATGTGATCGAGGTTTAATTAATTCCTATTATATTGAGTTTGGACTATATTTGACTTTATTTTATTATCAGTATATCTTCTTTATTAATGTATATTAGAACTATACACTATCTTGTTTTTAAATTATTAGTAAGTATTTATTTATTTATTTATTTATTTATTTAAATGTTGCTCAAGATTGATAAAGATATTTCAATTGGTAATGAGTAATTATATTTATCTGGCTATTTTACAAAGAGGCATTGTTCAATTTATAATTTAACCAAGGCTTATTGTAGAGAAAAACAAAATTAGAGATTTAACTCTAATACCCTCCCTTAATGGTTAATCTAACTTCGAAACAAAAAGGTACAAGTGAATCCTCGAAAAGTGTAAAAGGCAATCTCGGGCTAATCAATGAGCTCTGCATGTTTTGCAATATTGACTTGTGGTTAAAACCCTCTTTGCTTCCGTTTTTCAAAAACAATGTAAGTATTGCAATCTCGGATCACGTGACCAAATTTGTGGCAATAGTTGCACCCATTTTGCTTCTACTTAGAATTGTCTTGAGACTAAGTTGATGACAAAGATGGACCTTTATCCTTGTAAACAAATTGGGCTATAAATGCTAATTCGAGGAGGACGAAGGAGCACTACTACCAAAATCTTGTTTACAATGATCCTACCATAGAAGTTTGGCGAATGAATCTAAAAACTTGAGGTAAGCTTCAGTTTTAGTAATATTGAGCATCTTAATAAAGCGCTCATAGAATTGTGGTAGATTTTTCAAAGTAATGACTACCATAGTTAGAAAACTCGCTAAACCCCCCAAAAGTTTAATAGGGAAAAACTCGGCAATTTAAAAAAAAACTCGAGAAATCTCAGGAACCTAAAAAAACACCGAAATTTAATTAAAAATACATTTATTTTGCAAAATTTAATGAGTAGATGCATATAGTAAGTTAATTAAAGAGAATACAAAAGAAACAAGCAAAGTTTAGATATATATAAATGCATAGTGCGTACAAATGCAACAAACAATAAGAAAAAAATGAATTTTTGCCCTTTTAAGCCATCACAGGATGCGGGCCAGGTAAACCATGAGTTTTTTAAAAAAACTCACTGAGTAATTGGCGATTAATCAGTGACTAATTGTGTTGCAGCTAAGTTTTTGGATTCCCGAGTTAAGTGGCGAAAAACTCAACAAGCTGAAAAAATCGGCGATTTTTTAAAACTCGCCAAGTATTTGGCGATTTTTCCATCTATGATGACTACCATATCCTCTTCCTCCATTGTACAGCCTATGGCCTCAAGCTGATCTCTGAAGCCCTTAATCTTTTTCAGATGTCTAATAAGGATATGTACTCATCCATAATGATAGCAAATGGATGATTCTTCAAAAAGAAAGCTCTTATGTCTCATGGAGATCCTTTGATGTAGTCCAATTCTCTACAAATGTCTTGTCGGACAGCACAGAAGGCAACTAATCATCAATAATTAAAAGCTTAATAAGCAAAACAACTTCACGGTTGTGCTCATCAAACTTCTCAAGTAGCATCGACTGTGATAGGACAAGTCTCAATACCAAGAACAATCGCCTCAAGACAACAACACTCAAAGATCGTCATTATTCTCTACTTCCAAGTGTTGTAGTTCTAACGTTGAATAGCGTTGACTAGATTCCAATTGAAGATCGATGAGAGAAGCAAATTGACAGAAGATCTGGAAAAAAAGAAAAGACACCCAAAAGAGAGCTTGAAAACCCAAAAGTAATCTAATGTCACATTTTGAATCCACTGGCTCGAAAATTGAGCCATGGAAGATGATGCACCTAGAACACTGAGACCTACTTAATTGAGCTTACGAAAGACCCACAAAGAATCTACAATTGTTTTTTTAAAACGAAAAAGAATCTAAGAGTTTCAAAAGAAACCCTAGTCATTTTTTAATAAACTTTAAAAAAAATTGCAAGTTGCTATAAAAGAATGGTGGAAATTGAGTCTTTGGTCATAGATTAGAGATAAAAGGTTTTTTGAAACACTAGATAACGTAAAAGCAATAGAGATCTACCATAAAACAAATTGAGAATCACATGGAAACACATTTTTTATAAATTGTGAGTGGAGAAAAAATTAGTTCTAAAAGTCGTGGGTTGACTACTCCAACCATCGCAAACAAAAGGCTTTCAAAATATAAGGTTCCAGGTCAGAAAAACATTTGGGACCAAAAAAATGTGGGCCAAAATGCAGCAAAATGACCATAAATTGAAGAAAACAAGCCTAAAATCAAGCCACAAGTTGCAAGAGAATGACATGGACCCAATAAAAAATTGCAAAAAAATGACCTTGCAAATTTGCTAGTAGAATAATGCAAATGATAGAGAAAATCGTTGTTGAGAAACCCTAGTCAAGTTCCAAAATTCTCCTGCAAAAATTTGCAATGGATTTCAAAAATCTTATGAATCTAACAATTTCATAAAGAAATTGAAGATTTTCAACACCTTTTTCAAAAAAACACTCGGGTAATTTCAATAATGAAATTATTATTTTTTGAAAAAAATGATTCTAGTACCATATTATGGTAAATTTATGTCTGTGTTATTAAACAAAGATCATAAATCATCTATATATACAAGCATACACAAGAATGTTTCTATGACGAACAAAGAGAGAGAAATAGAAACATAAAGGTTCCATATTAAGAGAGAGAGAATGTGGAACATAAAAGAGGAGTGACCATTAGAAATAGAAATAAATCTACAAAAGAGAGGGAAACAAAAATAGAGAGATTTAACTATAATAAATGTAATAGAATTTTATTGAAGTACTTTTCATTATTTACTCCTTTATCTTTGTTCTAAGATCCTCAAGACTACCTTATTTCTTGTGTCAATTTCTAACTATTTTTTCTATGTTTCAATTCGTGTTCAAGTGCAAGGACATTAATTTCAAAAGATTTGGGTCACTTAATGTTTCCCTCTTCTTCTTTTCAACTTTTGTCCTCATATTGTCTTATCTATTGTTTTTGTATTTCACAATCACATTCCACACAAAGGTCAAAAAACATTATTAGGCGTTATGCAAGTAGTTGTGACAAATGATCAAGAAGTGTGTTCACTTCCACACTTACCCTAAGGTTATTACAAAATGACCTCTTTTGAGATTTGCTTCACTTGACTTGTTCTAGTGCTCAAGCAATAAAAAATGTAAAGTAAATAGAGATATACATAATAAAACTAGACAAGACTTAGTAATCAACATATAAATTAGAAAAGTGTAACAAGTGCCTTTCATTCATCAAAGCTCTTCCTGAAAAATTGTGATTAGGAACCTCATGTGCAATGTGATTCCTTGTCCAACTATAAAGAGTATTTAAACTTGCGAATGGTTGCTAAAGGATTCCCATCCAAGCGGCAACTACTTGAAGCTACTCATTCCAACTAGCAAATCTTAACTATTTTCACAGATTGTACAACTTAACAAAAGTAAAATTAAACGTGTTTCTTTAAAAAACTAACTACACCTACTACCATGGTCATCTACAATTGTTTTCTTACAATCACCAACAATGAATAAATCATGCTCTTCCTCAACTAATATCAAAGGGGTGAGAAGATTTCTAAACTTGAACTTCAACCATAATTGAAAATCCTCAGTTAAAAGGATGATAATCCTTACTCTAAATAATCCTACATCGAATTTTCCTTGTCCATTATTACTCGTTCTACAAGGAAAAGGTGTTTCCACTCAACCTATGTGAGGAAGAGACAAATAGGGAGATATGATATTTAAAGATTAAACATGCTTTAACAATCCCTCTCCAAACTTCTAAATTGCATATGCAGTATTGGAAAACCCATTACAAATAATATATGCAATGCATTATAGTGTTTTGAAATTTGTCAATCAATATCTCTATCACAACAACAAATATAGCAAGAGAAAACCCTTAGGTCAAAAGAACCTACCACACTTTGTCTCTTAGAAGTCTTCTCAAAACTCCACAAGAGACAAGGAGACTTTCAATAAAAAATATTTGCTACAAGATAGCTACCCCTTTGTGATTTACAAAATAAGTTGCTCTAATGACAGCTAGAAATGTAAAGATTCAAACCCTAAATCTAG
The DNA here is from genome assembly GCA_028749045.1 of Cupressus sempervirens. Taxonomy (NCBI): domain Eukaryota; kingdom Viridiplantae; phylum Streptophyta; class Pinopsida; order Cupressales; family Cupressaceae; genus Cupressus; species Cupressus sempervirens. Next base: position 442,527,792 of record CM053791.1, read on the forward strand.
CTTTTGGATTATGAATTAGCACATACAGTGCTTTGGTGGTTGCCCTATTGCTTCAAGAATCAAAGAAAAGCTACAAGTTGTGAACGTTGAGTATTAAACCAGCTAAAAATTCATGAGATCCACAACAAGGGAATCCTAGGGCTTGTGTGATGATATTTCCATCAAGAACTTAATCACCACATTATTGGCAATATGGAAGCTGCATGTGAACCACAATTTTGAGATCAAAGGGTGTTTCTACTTGGGAAAACACCCTTGGGGTAGTCGCAATATTAAATCTTATGGTTAAAAACGCTTTGGGTCATGTGAGGATTTAGGTGGCAATGAATGTTGCAAAACATGAGTATCAAAGTTCTAGCAATGTTGAGTATACCTCCTCACTGTTGTGAGGAACAAGAAACCCAAAATAACCTCATATCACTAGCTCCAAAAAGATAAAATTAAGGATATTGTTGGGAATTGGGGCTCAAAGATACCACAAGATTCAGATCACTTGTCAAGGATTAAGGATAGGGACTGCATCATACCTTGTACACAAAATTAAAAAGTAAGAGATACACTGAAAAGATTGTTTTCATGTGCAAAAAATAAAAACTGCAACAAAGCAAAGGAGCCTTCACAAGCCCATTGATCACTTAGGTAGGATCATGCTGGGGCAAATTCATACTATATCTCACTTTCAACCGACAAATCTTACACTGTGCCAAACAAATTCATCTTAGAACAATAAACAGAGATTTTATTTTGACATTGGACACATGAAGTCTTTACACTATTGAGCATATGCATTTTTCATAAATTTAAAATTGTATTGTTTATCATTTGTATGTACATTCATATGGTTTTTCCTAAAACATAGGACAGTATTTCTCTTAGCTTCTCAAGAGAATAATTCTCTACTGACTGAAATTGCCAGCCTTTCTTGACAAGCATGCATATTCAAATTTCATATCGCTCAAAAGAATACAAGACTATTAATAGCTTTAATATTGTAATATGGTTGATTCCTTTATACAATAAGGAGATAGAAGAAACTTCTGACAAAATTATATTGACAATAAGACAAAAATCACATACCTTTGACAGAAAATCCTTGTCCCGCAGATTTGATGCAGACAGTGATAACTGGAGAAAAAACATAGAAGTGTCAAGATAGATTAAACAATTGACAACGCAAAAAGTAAACTGTTTGTTGCAAGAATCTACAATAAAATAGAACACTTTGTAATGATGAAACAATACCTTGGAAACAAGGAAACATTAGATCCATATAAATAGATAAAATGCTCGGTCATAGAAAATGCACCCATTTTGTTGGGAATGGGCTGCCAATGTAGCCATTACAGATTTTTTCATTAGCCACCTCAAAGCTCACTTTCACTTGAAGGCTAAACAAGTGTCATTTGAAGCTAGCTAATTTTCAGTTTGAATTCAATTAAATGGAAAAAATGAACCATTATTTCCTCAATTAAACAAGAGAGACTCATCACAGTTATCTAGATTTGCAATTGGCCACCTTCAAGCTCGGAAACAATTGAAGCTATACTCAAGTTTCCAGTCAAATAAGGACAGGCCATATTTTCTTCTAACAAAACAAAAAAAGCTTTCATCTCAGTCATCTAGATTTGCAATGGGCCACCTCAAAGCTCACCATTGATTGAGCATTAAACCAAAGCCATATATCACTAACTCTGACAAATCGATGTGATATATCATTTTCTCCCTCTAAGAAAAGCATAAACACAGCTACCTTTCAAAAGTTAGTATGAAGATTGACAAGTTGTTGCTACAAGGATAGTTGATGCCCTGATCAAATATTCTGTTCAACCTCTCCATAGGCATGGACTTAAAAGTTTAAAACGATTAAGAAAAGTAAAAGATTAGGGATTCAGTTCAGAGAGCAGGCATCTTATCATTCTAGAAAATGTTTTTTGTTGCAAGAGAACGAGAAAGTTAAGTTTCCACAACCACTAGAACATGACTATTTGGAACCCTAATATTCTTTAGTGTTGTATGTCCATATTCGTCATGCCAGGAATTCTGCTTACCCTACTGCAAGAATTGACAGACATATGCGGCACTACTTTTATTTTTCTGTTTGTCTGATTTTGTATTCATCTGCTGCTCATGTTTTAAATTTGTAGCTATGTTTTTTGGGCTATATTTTATGACTCGGGTTTTCCTGCTTTGAGCTTCTCAGTTTTTTGTTATGCTATCACTGTTTTAGTGATTTGGTCTTCTTCAGCTCCATGGATTCTTTTCTATCCTGGTACTATTCTGTTGTGACCAAAAAGCTTCATCAACAAAGTTCATTCATTTCTTTCTAATGTTGACGATGTGTATGTGTATCTTTTTTTTTTATCCGTAAGAGGCCAAGGCCAAGATTAATTATTATTATGTGTTGTGATTAATTATTATCATTATTTATTAAGCTCCAGTAGCCTCGCACACAAGACCTCCCCAATAAGAGGCTCACAATTTACAGTTGTGGTGTAGGGTGTTGCTTAATGTGTATGTGCATCTTAGTTATGCTCTACAAACTAGTTTCTTAGTTTTGGTCACACATAGGATCTAATATAAAAAAAAATTAGAGGGCATTTATTTACTAGCTTTGTTTCTCACAATGTGTCTTCATTTTGAAAGGATGCATGTTGCTTTAGCTTCTTATTTTATAGGTGTTTTACAAAACTGACTCCTTTGACCCATGTTGTTGGTTTCTCTTTGGATTTGAATCTCAGTGGTTTGCCAGTCTTCTTCCAAGATACAGTATCACTAAGAAAAAACATACATGTATGTATGCCTGTGGGGGTGTGTGTGTATATGCACAACTGTTACCAGGTTTGCAAGGAACTCTATATGAACCCAGACCAAACTCACCAAGTTCTGATCCCAGTTGAGGTCCCCAATTTCACCATGTCACCCAAGTACATCTCAGACATGCCCAGAACCAATGGACAGGCTCAATGAAACTTGGACTGTCATTACCCCTGTCCGAAACTTTAGTTAAACCCAGCTATAATATGAATATCAATACTCTAATAAAATCCTCTTAGATATAAGACTCCATGACTTTCTGCAGAGAAGACCACAAACATTTTCAAGGATGGTGATATCCTGGAGGCAACAATTCCATCAAAGAAAATTGACTGTGTGAGGTACGGCAATCAGTTAAGGCTCAAACTGATAAAATGAAGAGGAGCGAATTGCAATTTAAATCAATATAATCAGGTGGTGAAGAGATGTGATCTAACAAACATCTAGGGTGCATTTTAAATCAATACACAAATGTTGTTGGGACATCTAAGGTACATCTCAGACACACCTGGGCCAAATGACCAGGCCCAGGGATGCTACCAAGGCAAACCCAGGACAAACCTGAAAATAATAAGAAATTTATTAAACCTGTTTATTTTAATTAACAACACAAAATATTATGTTTTAAAGAAATAGCTAACCCCACAAGTGCATTTTCTAAAGAATTTTGAGCTTGGTTAAGAGTGGTAACAGTCTGAAAAATGGCCGTGTCCTGAAGGAACCTGTGGCATCAAAGATTATAATTGTTTTTGGGTTGGTTTTGAAAAACAAAATTAGCAGATGTTTAGGGCTTCACAAGATGGAAAAGCACTGCTTCTTCTTGATTTACTTCCAAATAAATCCGTAATTGAACTTCCTTTATTTGCTAAGCCAATCTTCCACATTCCATGTAATGCTACTACTATATATATCATTTTAATTTATTAACATATATGACTTGGCAAGTAACAGTCAACATTAATTATTGATAGTTTTCTCAATTTTCTATTCAATTTGGTATATTTATACGATCACCCTCAGCCATTCCGAAACCCTAGGGAAGAATTGGCAAGCTGCCAAATCCAAACCTCAATCAGTAACATAGATAATAATATAAAGGACCATGAAGAACAAGCTCAAACACATATTCCCCTTGCCAAATATGGCTTAAGAGTGATGTGAAAGCGGAATCAGACTTTCACTCAAGCTCTATGAAAAATCAAATTAGTAACAACACCGGGTTTCTAAGATGCTTCAAACTGCGGATTTGGAAATGAATGTAAATTTTCCCCTAGCACTTTTGTTTTTAAAACCAGCATGGTTACTATAGTAGCAGCTTTTTGTCATACCTCGAATGTAAGAAACAGCTACTGCATGTATCAAAAAGTTATTCATGGTACCATATCGGAGCTCCTCTTAGAAATTAAAACCGTACTAGTTTTTTATCAACTCAATTTCGAATTTCCAGCTTCCGTAGCCTATCTCCCCAAACTTCCACCCGCTCAACCTTTTTGTTGTCTAAAAGATTAATTACTAGTGTAGGACAGAGGGTGAATCTGTATGTATCTACTATATAGGGCAATCCTAAGGAAAGGCATAAGATTCAAATCTGGCACCCTTCATTGCATTGAATGTCAGAACTTGCCCAACGCATCTTGAAACTTAATTAAATTGTTAATCAATTTTTTTATTATTTTAAATTAAAAAAAACATGCGTCAAGCTTAGACAAAAACCTACTGAAAAATCTAAACCCAGAAGAGAATCCAACTTCGCAAAACCTCGCAGCTCCTTGAAATTCAATGCGGAAAAATAGTGGGCAGTTTCATCGATCAATCATGCGAGATTCAGATTCTTTGCATAAAAAATTACATATTGGTTTACCTCAAGCAACGAAGAAAGGCCATGGGCGCCCTTCGTTTTCATTAAGAAATCGACTGCTTCATGAGCCATATCACTGGTCTCATTAGCATGAGCTTGAGATAAGTATCTGTTACCATGCCCACCATTTTCCCCCACGCCTTCCTGCCCGCCTGCTACATCTGAAAGACAAGCTCCCATTCTTATTTACCTCCCAAACAAAAAGATTCTAAAATTCTACCGTCCCTATTCGCCCAGGTACTTATAGCGAACAGTTCCGGAGCCAGCGTGGAAAGCAAAGTAGACAATCTGACGTGGACAATGATGGATCCCCAGGCTGGACATGTGGGGCTTTCCTTGAAGCTGCTGAAAACGCGTTGGCTGAATTGGTTTCGTGGGTGAGCCCAATTCGACGCGTTTCTGGACCCACCGATGCTTTTCCAGTGCCCTCACTCCCACGGGAAGTGAAGAGACGGCAGTTTCCTTGCGTTTTGGTTCTTTTTTCAGTTTTCTCTCGACTCCTGACACGATCTGTAATGCGTTTTTTCTTTCTTCTTTCGAATGGATCTGCTGAATATTGTCATTTCCATAAATAGACTTCCTTCCGCTCGCCTCTGTTTGAAAATAAATGTGGGGGCAAAAGCACGAAATTTCATCAAAGCTTTAACAGGTAAACCAAACGGCCGTTGAACATACGTGCATTGAAACGGGCTTTCAGCTCTCCAGCCGTACAATTTTTAAAACAACATATGATGAGATCAGTTGGGATTTCAAATCAATTTATTAGTCTGTTATATTTTCTCATCGCTCTTCCGAAAAAAAATAAGTAGCTGACTTACTCCACTGTTTTTTTTAAATGAAAGATCAAAAAGCTGCATTTTCTATTTTTATATAATTGATTTACATTGAAGCGAGATAGTTACAGCAGCGTTTTTTTATTTATTAAAATAATAATAAAAATCAACGATCAAAAAGCTACATCTTCTATTTCTAATTGATTTACATAAAGCTAGGTAAAGATTTTTTTAGATTTCAGCTTCTTTTTTTTTTTTCATTTTAAAAATAGTATTCCAAGCTATCTTGAATCAAATTTGAGTTTTTTAAATATTTTAAAAATTAAAAAATTAAAAATAATATTTAATTATCTAACATATGAGAAAAATTACGATGCATTTTATTTTATTTTACTATATATTATATATATATTCTTTAAATATTTTTCCATAGTTTATTAATGCATGTCATTCAACTTGAGAAATTATTAGATGATATAAATTGACATATTATATTTTGATTAAATAATATTAATAAATTTACACTTTAAAAATGTATTATAGATAGATACAATATAATATTCTATCTTATAACTTGATTTACAATATCATTACTATAATTATTATTAGCTAATTGTCATTAAATATCAATATGTAATATATGACTATATGTTTATTTTATATATATATATATATTGATTAAATAATATTTTTAACAGATTTACACTTTTTTAAAAAATTACCAATAGATACAATATAATATTCTAACTTATAACTTGATTTACAATATTATTATTAGCTATTTATCATTAAATATCAATATGTAATATATAACTATATATAGGATGTCTTGAGTTTGAATCTACTTAAGATTAATACTTAATAATAATAAGTAATCACAACACATAATAATTATAATGAATCTTGGCTATGGCAGCAATTATCTTGAATATTTTTAAAATAAAAATTTTAGAAAGTTAGAAAATTTAGTATTTTCATATATATTATTAATTTATTATTGCTTTCTAATTTTATTTTATTTTGACATCTAATATTTTTCTTAAAACATGAAATGAAAGATTCAAATAAGACTTATTCAATATTCCTTGGAAGTAGTTACTAGTTCCAGGAATACTAATGCATTCATGTCATGCTAATATTACATTAACACTACCAATTAAATCAAAGAATTTTAAAGATTATATAAAAGTTCAAATGTTTATATTTTTTTTTAATTTTTCATTATTTAATAAATCATATTTTTCATTCATTCTATTGGTCCATACTATTTTTGGTGCGGGAGAAAATTAATTTCCTTCAACAAAAATACAAATATTTTTTAACTTCATCTTGCATTAATTACAACTTTATCTTGTGCTAAGTTGATAAGTTTTTTTTTTTTTTTCAATCATTTTATCTTCCACCTCACACAACATGTCTAATCAATATTAATTCTCAATAGCAATATAATTTCAATATGTTATATATTTGTATTTGAATTTCTAATTTTTTCAAAACTTTGTTTTTTAATAAAAGTAGTTAAATTATTACTATTATTTTACCTTGTAAAAATAAATTAAATAATATTTTTTTTAATTATATTTTATAATAGTGTTTGTAATATGTATAATTGATAAGTGTTACAATTTGTAAATTATATCCTTTATTATTATTAATATTTTATATTTAAACAATTTATCATTTAGCTTAAATATATTTAAAACTTAAATATCTATTTTAATATTAAATTAATAATTATATTTTACATCAAAAAAACATACTAAAAGAATTAACCACAAAAAAGAAATAATTCAATTCTATAAAATATGTAAATTATTATTAAGTTTTTATAAATTATGTATTAAAATTAAATAGTTATATTCTATTTCTTATTTATTACATTATATGTATTCATCAACATGTATTACATGCATTTATTATTTACAAATGTACATATTAAATTATATAGATATTATTTCATAATTAAAAATTACTTAATTTTATGAAAAAATTGGAAATACAAAACATTAAATAATAAACCTTCCCTAATTGTGTAAAATTAAACAATTAATTTTACTTATAAAATATTTTTATATTTCAATACATTTCATTTTTTTTAATACAAATGTGAGTTTTAATATAAAAATTTAATTCTTAGTTTCATTAATTAAAATATAACATATTTTAATTTTTCATTATAACCATGATTTTATTTTGACTATTTGTTTTATTTTATTAAAATAATTATATTTAATTCTCTCTCTCTCTCTCTCTCTCTCTCTCTCTCTCTCTCTCTCACACACACACACACAAAACTTATGTTGGTATCGCTTTATCTTAATATTTTATCTCTCTTCCTCTTCCTCCTATATATTATCTATCATTTTTTCTTCTGCATATATGTTTATGTTGTTATTGTTCTATACTACTATTTATCTCTATCTAATGATTAAAAATAGTGTGACTTCCATTTGATAATCACGATGAGAATAATACATAGTTGGGAACTTTGGCCTCTTATTATTGGGCTTAAATCCCCAAACAAATAATAATATAACACAAGAACTTAACAACAAAATATGAGCCATCCTTTCAGATCACAACTACATTTCTAGGACGAGAATTTAACAACAAAATATGAGCCATCCTATCATATCAGAAGTGCATTTCTAGACAAAAGCTAATGCATTCACAATGTTAATTTAGAACTATTTAACCTTATTCTCACTCATCTACACCTCTACAACCATTATGTGTTAGGCAGGAACTATGACGCTTTGCGTCTCTTGTTTTACATTAAAAAGAATCTCTAAAAATATTGCAAATAATCCTAAATTCAATTATACCTATTTTCCCAAGCTTTAGACCCCTTCTAACTTTTTCTTGAACTTATGTTTGAATCAAGTCTTGCATTTCTTAGTAGGAGGATGACTTGCATTCATCTTCAATCTAGAGAAAAAGTTAAAAAATAGATACCATATGGTTTTTAGGGCTTGCCACTTATGCTCTAAAGTAGGTGTTGGATGTTAATGATAGGGTTCAACAATTAGACCTATTTGGTTCTAAAATAAGAAATTAGGAAGTCTTTGAGGCCATTATGGATAGCATAACGACTTCTCTCAATGTGGATGATAGCTACTAAAAAATGTGTGACAAGATCGGGGCCAAATTCTTTGTTGAATTAGATATGAGTGAGGGATTTGGAAGAAGAAATAGAAACTATGTATACATGGAGTGATTTTAGTTGTTTTATATGTTATGCACAATATATATGTTCCAAACCTCCTTTAAAAATATTTCTAAATGTTTCATTATACTTGGCTACCTCTTTTAAAATATAATGAGATCGTATTTGAATAATAGTTATTATTTATCTATTGACTCAATAAAGATCACATGCCATTATATGAGGGGAGACAAACGATGGCAACTACACCGTCACCTCTAGCTAGGAGACCATGCAAAACAAAGGTATTACCCCTGATTGGGCTAATGCCTGGTATCCAAGTCTTATTCCCAAAATTAACATTTTTTTTTTGGATTATGCTCCAAAACCGTATTTTGATAGTGGACAACCTCACCAAAAGGGCAAATATGATGCCCAACATATGCATTCAGTGTAAAAATCACAGCAAGAGTGTGGATCATATCTTTATCCATTACCACTTCACCAGAGACATCTAGTCTTATTTCTTGTCTTTTTTCAACATGACCTAGTGTTTTCCTAACAACACTACTGATCTCTTTGAACAATGGCACCATGGGTTGTATGGGGATGGGATCATGGGTTTGTGGAAATGGACTTTGCATCATGTCTGTTGGGGAGTGTGGAAAGAGCAGAATAACAATTTTTTTAGGGAGAAAGAAACAAATGCTAAAATTGTCTTCCACAAAAGCCTTAACGCTCTGTTAGAAAACTACTCTACCAATAAAGGTCTTAACCCTCTTCTCAGCACAAAGGATATGGATACCAATAAGAGGAAGGACTACAGATGGACTCTCTTGCTCGAGAGGATTGGCACAAAGCAAATTTTGATGGGGCGGCCAAAGGCAACCCGGGAAAGGCTGGGGTGGGAGGTATCATCAAAAATGCACATGGGAAAGGGATTGTTGTTGTGTCAACACCTCTAGGCATGCAAATTAACCATTATGCGGAGGCGATTGTAACTCATCAAACTATCAAACTGGCTCGAGACATGGGAGTCAAAAATCTTTGGCTGGAAGGCTCAAAGTGTAATGGGCACCCTGGAAATGCCCAACAACTGAACCAATAATTATACCTAATCTGCCTGTAGCCGAAAATGCACTCGATTTGCCTGCTAATGAAGTTGATAGCAATGAATTCCAAAGGCCAAACCCCAAGGAAATGATGTCTAGAATGTCACAAGAGAGGATAGACATCCTCTAATGCCAAGAACAGATTTGTAACTCACACATCCATGTTCTTCTCATATTCCACCGTGTCTAACAATAGCCACAAGCTCTCCTTTTATTCCTACTTCATAGGGTCGACCACTTTACACAAGCAATGTGAGATAAATAAAATAAAATAAAAGGCTAACAGTCACACAACTAGACAATTGCTAAAGTGGGGACATTACACAAAGAATATTATAGATTGTCTTAATTAGACGAATGAGCCTACATGGACGATCATGAATATCATTGAAGACTGCCTTCAACACCTTAAGACTTTTGATAGTACTTATGTGGCACACAAGTATAGGGAAGCCAACCAAGTGGCTGACAGGCTCGCCAACAGGGCAATCAAGAATAATGAAGTGGCAAAGTGGACGAACGGGCATACTTGATTGCCGAAAATCCTTGAGTTGATCGAAAGGGAAAGGCTCCAAGGTAGATTGGGAATCATAAAAGGTACATTATTAAAGTTTGTGAGTTACGGGAAATGTGCACAAATATGATGTGTACGTACGACAACAATTGTACTTTTCACATCAATAATATCCATCATCTCACTTTGAGGATCGATTTTGGGCATAAAGTACACATGGTGAAAAGGAGTTTTGCAAAAACAATTAGTGTTTACGATATTCTAGCTTTGAAGTTTATCAATACCAGAAGAAAAGTTTGTAGAGGAAGAAATCATGGTGGGGGAAAGACAAAGGGAACCTGAGGACGAAGGTCAGAAGTGGCGTAGACGCTCTAAGGTGTGGAGCATTTTGAAAAAAGGCGAAGTTACCACTTTCACCGAACGGCTTCATGGGTTGAAACCCTCTATTACGCGAAGCATGGTAAAGAGTTGGAATGAATGGATTATAAAGATTGATGGAGTGGATTTCACGGTGACAGAGGATGCTATCTTTGCGGTGACTAGCATACCCATCATGGGGAAGAAATTCTATAGAGATAGAAAGATTTCTAGGCAGGCTGTGGTTAAATTCACCAAAGATTTGAAGGAAAAGGGGGCCTTAGTGAAGAAAGGTACCTACTACCTGTCGAGCTCTATTAAGCCATTGTGGAGGTTTGTGATGAGGATTATAATCAAGTACATTTTCCTCGACACAAGATTTGACCACCTCTACACCCACTATTTCGAGCTTCTTAACCATTTCAGGTATGGGGCGAACATCTCTATTCTTTTTTTCCTTTACTCATCTATTAATGAGAATATGAATGACTATAAGGAGAAGCACTTAAGTAATCCAACCTTCCATGAGGGGCTTTTGTTGTTAATCTACGAATTTTTTAAGGCTAGGTCTATGGGAAACAAATTAAGAATAGGAAGAAGGGTAGAGATGAATCGGATGAGTCAGAAGAGGACTATACTCCTTCTAAGACTGAGGACAACCAAGAGATGCACTTGGACACGAAGGAGGATGCTACCCCACAGTTCAATATTGGTAAAAAGAGTATCAAAATGGAGAGAAAAGAGAAAAAAGTGAAAACCAAACCTAAACAGGGCTTTGAGATTTCGTCTAACAGGGACTACAATGAAAGGGCAGAGGGCATGGACACAGAGGGCGACAATGCTGATGGAGAAGAGGAGACCAATCTCAAAGAGGGGAAGGACAAAATGAGGATGGGTGGTAGGAGAAAAATTACTATAAAAATGCCTGCCAATAGAGGGAGGATACGAGGACAAGACTTTTAGGGGTGTGAAAAGAGGGAGAGATTTTGAATCCAATGAGGCAAATCAAGAGGCGGGGAAGGATAGTGATGAGGATGATAAGAAGCAGGGGTGTGGGGAAGAGCACGAGCAGGATTATGAGGAATTCTAATCCAACCATTACAAATGCATGATTTCAAACAAAGACGGGAATGTGGTGTGGAGGAATTTTGATATTGTTTCTGCAAGGATGGGGATCAATAGAGAAATGATTAGAACAATGATCAAGGAGAACAAAGAGGGCGAAATTCAAATGGAGGAGTTGATTGAGCCGGCCCTTGTGATTTTAAGTGATATCACTAAGGAAAACCCTCAGATGGATATGCTTAACAATGCAAAAAACAATGCAGTGGATAGCTATCGAACCACAAAATGGACTTTCCATGCAATTCAAGAGCTCAAATATAAAAGTGAGCAGATTGGAAAGGGATAATTATAGTTTCCAGAACAAGAAAACAAAGGAGGATAAGGACATGGATAACATAGTGGAGGAAGTGAAGAGTAGGGTTCAAACCATGGAGGGCTCTATGCAAAATATTGTTGAGCAAAGCTACAACATCCTCAAAGAGGCTAATGCGAACATAAAGGTGCTCATCAACAAAATTGAAGAAAACATGGGCAGCAAGGAGGATGACTATTCTCCTAACAACGCCAAAGATAGATCTCCTTAGGATGGCTCGAGGAAGAGAACCAGTTCTAGCACAAAGGAGGACATCCAAGAACCTGATAAAGATCTGTCTGATATGAAAGAAGCAGCTGGAAGAATGTCTGAGCTGGAAATTTGAGCTGCAAAAATACTCAGAGAAATTACCTGAGCAGCATTTTTGGCTTTTGGGCCTTCCCTGGTTTTTTGTTCTGCTCCCCTGTTTTTGTTTGGTTTATATCTTGTTTCCTTGTGGGGGGTGTTTTAGTATGTTGCTTTTAGTTGGTCTAATACTTTAAGCACTTTTTCTATGTTTTACTTTTAGAAGTATAAGGGTTTCAGGGCTTCATTAAAACCTATTTTCCTTAATCAAAAACTCAATAAAGATCACATATGTTGCTCTTTGAAATTTTGTATAAAAATGAATAACTCAAACAATATTGCTAACTATGTTACAAATATCCACTAAGGGGTTGTGATTACAACCTTATACTTATTCCTTAACCTTTACTTGGTTACACAAGGAACTATCCATCATAAATCTAGAAGATCACAACTAATTATCTTTTAAAACAAACCCTCCATATTTGGAAATGAAAAAGTGTCCTTCACATAATATATATTTCCATTTTGTATTTTCATGCAACCCTCTATCTGTAATTTTCTTCCTTTACTAAAAGGCACTAGGAGGGAGACCCATTGAGAATACTCGATTGATTTGATAATTCCTCATCTCAAGTTTGGCCAACTCTTGTAGTATCTCAAACTAAGGTGAGGATTAATTGGTTTTTGTTTTTGTTTTTGTCTAAATTGTTTTGCATCAAATTTCAAGCATGTTTCATGCTAAAATGACTTGTATCTACATGTCTTCTAATTCATCATAAGACAAAGAAAATGTATTGTTATATTATCCAAGAAAGGTAATAAGAATATTTACAACTATGAGGTTTAATTTGTTTCCAATGAATATGAGCCTAGGGGCTAATTTGGTGCCTTAATTTACGTCTTCCACTTCCTTTTCATTAACAAATTAAACTCTAGTCTTAAACCCATTTGCATTGTCAAATAATCTTTCCAATATTACCAAACCCTTGGATAATGTATTCATCTTCACTTGAGTTACCCAATGTCTCCAAGACAATGAAACTATCTCATCTACCAAGGACTCATAATGAACAGACTATTTAAAATCAATTATTAAGTGATATATATAATCATCATTGCTAAATGCTTGTCAACTATACATTTCATCTAGAGTAGTAGGCCTAGTTAATATTTTCATCCTTTTTGTTCACAAACACATAGCTTTCATCAAACTTTGCAACTAATACTATAAATGCTTCAACTAGCATATTTCCTTCCCTTAATGTCCATGTCATTCTGAATCCATTAGAAAACTCAACTATTTATAATAATACATTTGTGTACTCTCTAAACCGAGCATTTTTGTGTATACTAACCTTTTACTTGAGATACCACAAATTCTATATCGCAAAGGACTTTCAAGCATTATACATCACAATTTTATGCCATGTTTGTTCCTAGTAAATTCAATTTCATATTTGACTACATTGTTTGTGCATTGAAACCTTAATTTAGATAGGAATTTGAAAACCCAAGCTCATCAAATAAGATAAGGGCAGAAACTACTCCAAAGCCTTCATTGAAACATACCTTATCAAAGTGTATTGCCCCTAATTACTTGTGTTAGTATTTTTTTTGAAAGATCATTGACAAATCCACAACATTCTGCTTTACAACAATAGTCAAAAAAATACTTTAACCCCTTCAATGCATGAAACTTCAATAGTTACTTTGGGAAATTCCTTAGCTATATATCACCTTCTTCTACCCTATTAATTTCATGTAGTTTCTATTAATGAAATTACACCATAGGAGGAATCCATCTGAATGCTACCACCAATATATGCTAACGAATACCTTAATAACATATCCCATTGTAGGATATTTCAGGTTATGTGGTCAATTTGAATTTGACCCCATTAATTATTTCAATGTCAAGAACCTTTCTTGAATTTACTGTAAAAGAAATCTTAGAGGGCCTTGAAATTTTAAGTTTCTGTCCAATTGTGATTTTGAATGACATTATGACTCATTGATCTGGGCATGGAGGACCATCTTCTAGATATTATTGATGGTCATGATACTAAAGAAATAATATCCAAATCATTATCTATGGATATAGGCCTGATTTGAATCTTGAAAGTCGATGAGAATTAAGTAAAATTCCTCATTTTCCCAAAGAAAATGTGTAAAGATATATTGATTCGTACACTATACATTGAGCATCCCACTGTATGGGATAAAATCTTGCTCAACTAATCAATCCATAGTTATGCCTTACTAGCTCAAGCAAGGGGCAAGGCATAAAATGTAATGGTTGGAAGTGTATTCCAAATAGGAGATTGAGCCAATCATCCCCATGTAGACTCTAGTCCTATCATCATCCAATTGTTCCTATCGAACTACCCTGTTGTTCCTCGACTATCCTCCTCCATAATATAGCACTAATAGAAACATATAAACCCATCATGCACTTGTAGACCAACCAACCATTCATCAAAATGGCATATTGAATGTCTCTACTTTAGGTGGATTCCTTACTAAAGTGGTACATAGATAACACTCAAGGTTATCATTTATTTCTAGAACATTGCTTATGGTTGTCAAGTTTTAATTTGACTAATTACTATAAGACAATCTCCAAAATATGAGATGGCCATATGTATGTGTTCTATGATCCTTGTTATTTTAGCTATGCATAGTTGAATCTTAATTTGACCATATGTATGTTTTCTATGATCCTTGTTATTTTAGCTATGCATATTTGAATCTTAATTTGGTCATATGTTGGATAAGTTGTGAATGCAATATACAACAATAATCATTCTTGCATCTTGGATCTATGATAAGATACTCTATCGAATGAGTTGATTCTTTTGGCTAGAATAAACAACATTTACTAGTAATTTGTCACCTATTTTTCATTGTCATTGGACAATTGGCTTTTATCTTTGGAAACCTTATTAGTAGATTAGCCTACAATGTTATCATTGGTTGTAGGAATGAGGAATGAATTTCATGACAAGGAGGAAGATTCAAGCAAGGGCAACTTTTTCCCCATAATCCACCTATAACAAATTCTTGTGTGACTACAAGTTTGGATCAAAATGCCTCCACAAATGTTCCCTATGAATTCACTTTTTCTTTTAAACCCTTCGACCAATTTCATCCAAAAAATTTGCTTCTCAACTTCGAATCATTTTTAAGTATGTTATTGTTACTACCATAAGAGCACTTTTTCTTCATCAATTAGTTTTCCTAGTACATACTCATTCTCTAATGTGTCTTTAACTAAACAAAATAAATACTATGCATGTATTCTGCTTTTATATCTCATCATCAAAGAAAAATTCTTGATTATGAAGATCCTCAATGTGATATAATTTGTTATCCCTCTAACTACTTGTGTGCAAATCTTCATGTTCTACATCTAAGAGTGCCTCCGAGGTGTACTCCATATTATCTCTTGTCTATCTTGGTCATCTTTGTACCCTTCCTCAAATTTCTTTTTTTCAATACACTCTTCATAGAAAATATCTCCTTCCATCATTGTTGAACAAAAACACATTGAGTTAATGTTACGCATGTAGCATGCTTCACACCGTGAAAGCACTTTAATTATGTTTGCATTTTTGTCTATAGGGGGGATTAGGACTTTCTTTCTCAAAAGGCTCTTCTTAACTATCATTTCCACAAGACTACATTTACCTTTACCTTGAATAGGTCTGAAATTTTCATCATTGAGTGTTGCATAGCCTATCAAATAAGTCCATTGCCCTTTCTTGTCTTAGAGGGCCTTGCCTTTTAGGTTTTCACCCCTAATCAATTCATCCAATTGTAGAACTTCACTGCTTTAGGACATGCATAATCTTGTAGCATTTATTTGCAATTATGGGTGGCTTTTAAAACTAACCTCTCTTAGGGTGTTGATAAATTATACACTCTTACATACTTGTTTTTAACTCTATTATTTTTCAATGTTACTATTCATTTGATATGTCTTGCCAAGTATTAATAGGTTCTTATTTCTCAATAGATCCTCACATTATCATTATATGTATCACAATGTGACACCATTCATAGACTCGTTGGGTTGCATATATTGATAGATATTTAGCATGGTCATCATGGGACTAGAAATTAAATGTACATAGATTCATTTGATCCTTGTGTAGTGTTAGTTAACTAATTAATAGTTGATTTGTGATGTATTTTATCACCATATTTCTCACTAAAAACTTTTTTTCTTGAAGGTAGCCCATATGTTAATACTTGTACCTAGGAGATTTGTGTACTGTTATCGTGGCATTTCAATATTGTACAAATAACTTCATTATAACATCTCCATGCTCAATTTTATTATCATTAATTTATTGGTGAAATTCCACAAGTGGTTTATTCTAGATATGTCCCTAACTTTGGAAGGTCTCCTCTAACATCATTTGGAGCAAGGTTTGGATAATAATAAATCTCATCAAAGCCAGGTTGTTTCTAATCTAACTCGGCTTAAAGGTTGCTCTACAAGATTATTTTCTTAGGTCGTTTACAATATCATAGGGATTCTCATTCAATTTCATTAGTTTATAGCATCTCTTATATTTCGATTAGGTCTGAAAATTTCGCTCTCTTGATCATTAACATGGTTTCTATCTATATGGATAACTTGTAAATATCGTACCACGATTTGATGTTGTACTAGTAATGCTCAATATTACCCAAAAGTTGTTTTATTCCCTCATTTACCTCAGGTCATGCATCTACATATACTCATTTCTATTAAATAGAAATGCTCATTATAATCAACATTCTTTACCTACTTTTGGTTAACAATATTTTGGATCAAGAATCCAAGAGCTATTGGTCCAAAATTCAATAAAAGCACCCTAGTTTGAGTGATTCATTTTAGGTGTAAACTCTCTTCCATTTCTTGTGTTTTCATCCCTAATATTGATTCATTGATTAAGTTAAAAATTAGACCATAGTTTATTAGTTCTTCCCAATATTTCATCACTTTAGGTATTGATTTATCTAACTAATATCCTATTTCGTTTTCATACTTTTGCATGTGTGACATCCACTATTTCAAGTCCATTTAAGCAAATAATGAGCAATTTATTTAATTTAATGCTCAATATGTTAGACATTACATTCATTCTAGTGCAAGGGTTAACCTCATGCTAAGGCTATATTTTTTAACTAATCTCTTTTTGTTTTGTTTTTAAACTTCTTTCACTAAGTTACTCTCTAAGAGCTACCACTCCACAAATAGAACAAAAATTGGACAAAAATGAAGAATTGTGTGGATATGCACAATAGGCATAGCTAGCCTCAAATGTCAAACACAACAAATATAATCACAAGCTTAATTATTCATCCCTATTACTAATTATATTTATAAATCACCAAAGGCATTATTATTTCTAAAAACCTTTGCAAAGCTAAATGTTGATTTCATTAATTAATCAATATTTGAGTGAAAATATCACAAATTTGCATAGATGTAATCACACAAGTGTGCAATTGTCATGAGCCCAAATTAAAAGGATATATGAATATTCGAATAACATATTATATAATGATAATAATAATATTAAAGTAAAATATATTTTAATCTATTATATAATAGTGATATATTTGACAATATAAAAATAAAGCAATATATAAGATTATAGCATAATTGTAATGTAAAATATTATATTATAATTATAATATTAATGAGTTAAATAAATTAAATAACAAATAAATATTTTGATTATAATTTATAAACAAATATAATAATTGTTAAATATATCCTATTGTAGGACCAGAAAAATGGGTTAAATGCATAACACACTATGAGAAAATCACAAAACTCAATAATCATGCGTTAGCACCCACTAGTCTACCATGAAAGCCAAACTAAACAAAAGAAAGCAAACATAATCAAAAACTCCTTTTTCGTTTGTAGCTCCCATGTCCTTCTTTCTTCTCCAAATGATTGTAGCTGCAAAGTTGCTTATAGTGCACACAAAATTGAAGCAAAAGCCTATGATAGTGATAATGCCATGAGAATACTTGAAGTGTGATTTTATGTGAGAGAGAGAATGCAAAATGCAAATTAGAGACTCAAGACTTCAACATTCTAGATTCAAGAGACTCAAGGACCCCCCCAAAAATGAGAGGAAGAGTGTCCAATTTATAATTGACATGGAGGATGAGAGCATTGGATTTGTCACCCATAGATATGCATGTGGCAAGAGATTCCTTTGACGCATATGACAGAATATGCCAAATGTAAGATTCTATGACACATGAGAGTCAAATTTGGCTAAATGTGGAAGAGAATCTATGACGCATCATAAGATTCTTCAACCCACTTAAAGCCAAGAATCTATGATGAATAAGCCAAATAGGGACATGCGTAAGAGGTAATAATAATTCCTATGACACATATGACAGAATATGCCAAAAGTAAGATTCTATGACACACGAGAGTCAAATTTGGAAGAGAATCTATGACGCGTCATAAGATTCCTCAACCCACTTAAAGCCAAGAATCTATGATGAATAAGTCGAATAGGGACATACGTAAGAGGTAATAATATTTGATTATGACAAATCTTAGCCAAGTGTCAAAGTAGAATCCATGAGGTGTCACATCCAAGTGTCATGATGACGCAATATTTTATGGAATATTTGAATTAAAAATCTTTTTATTTCACAAAATAAGAATTAGTAGAAAATGGAATTAATGATGGAAAATAGAACTTAGGAAATTGTAAATTTCCATGGTTTGCAGATAATGAATCAATTAATTAATTGAGGATGATAATTAGGAAGAATAATTAGTGAGAATAATGGAATTAAATTATGGGTTATTTAATCCTATAGAGAAAATTAGTAGATGATTGGCTAAATTGATTAAATGAATGCGACCGTATCCTTTGATGAAAATGTGATGACGATGGATATCGAATAAGATGATGAAAAGGTAGACCAAAGCCATGGTCAAATTAATTGATAGATTGAAATTGATAACATGCCAAGGACACATGACATGAATTAATTGATATGTAACATTTAACCGACATTGTAAATGCTACAAGATTGAAATTGATTGATAAGGTTTGATCATAATAACACTGACGAACACTGTCAATATTATTAAAATGGTTGATGATGCCATGATCAGACATTGAAAGCCTCAACAATGTCAAAGATTGAATGACATGAATGATAGTTTGATCTAGCACTGAGAGCCACGACAGTACTAAAGTCAAATTGATAAGATTGATAAGTTGATAGGTTTCCAAGACACTAAAAGCCACAACAATGCCTAGGAGCGGATAAATGTTGATTGATTTGGGATGTTTGATATGTTTCGGGTTTGATTAGGACTGATTTCGAGTGATTCTGAGTGATTTCGAGTTGATTTGGGGTGATTCTGAGTTGATATGAAATTGATGTGAAAGCAGATACAAATGACGAAATATGGTCAATCTGGCCAAAAGATCAAAGTTAGTAGGGACAAATTAGTATGAAGAAGTGATGAAACTGTAGATGCGAACCATTTTTGAGTGTCTACGCCTATATTTTCTAAACTACTAAAATTCAATAACAAATTAAAATTAAAATCTTAAATAATAACATAAAATGATATTATTCATAATAATATTAACTATAAACATTATTAATAATATACATTAATGTCTATATATATTATAGACATTTATATATAAAACAAATAAACTATACGTTAGTCAATATACTAACAAAACACAATATATACGTATATAATTAATGCAACAAGTTACATATTAATAAAACATAAATCGATGAACATTACATAATCTAAACTGCCCTTGATCACGTCTACTCACAGATGAGTCAAGGGTATTTATGGGACATGGAATAATTGAAGAAAAACATTGTATACATCATTCAAAACAAAAGACATGGAACATCGCCAAACAAGGAGTTACAAACTTATAGGTTGGTTTCACGTCAACATAAGTACAAAGGGCATCATTGTCGGGTTGCACGTAGGAACAGGATAGGGAGGAAGTCGTGAAGTATATTGAAACTACAAACATTTAAGTTGCAACAAGTACATCATCTCATTGACATAAAGGAAGAACCAAAGCATATTAATTAAGGAGCTACACGCATCTAGGATAAATTCCACACAAACATTAATGGGGAGAATCATGGAATAAAATAGACAATGAATTGAGGAGTAGACTCGTAACAATAATTAATATAGGTCTGCAATCTCAGGTCTGAATACCTTCATGTGTGTACACGACATAGATAATGAAGAGACCGCACAAAAAAGGGAAGACTGCAACAACATATTCATACAGGTGGCAATTTGTACCAGTACTTAGAGGTATAGGTATGAGCAACTCACTATGTATGGGTATCTTCTCTGCTAAATGATGAAACAAGACCAATCACACTATATCCTTTGCAAAGATGCAACCAGTCACCACAATTCTTGTATCATGTGTGGAGATATTATACATGATACTCGTGGTCAATGCGTAAGGAATTATGAGAATTGATATGAGATCCGTCAGCCACCTATCTTGATCAAATCAACCACGCAAAGGGGTGAAACAAATGAATGGTAGAAACTAATATGTCAAGGAAGAACATATTAGCGTAATACACAGCCAGCTATCTAGAGATCAAACACATCAGCGATGAGTAACAGTCAAATTTGAATCAAATAACAATATCATCAATGACTACAATAAAATTATACAAAGCTAATTGGACAAACATAATTAACAAAGATTACTGATCAACAAACAAATCAATGTAATCCATGCAATAAACACCATTAAGTGGTCATGTTAATTGATTGGCAAGAGACACAAGTATAACTTGTGATTTTTCTTTAGTCAAAGAGCCAAATATAAAAGAGAATTCATTTACATGATCACCTCAATTGTCTGCATCAGAGAAATATGGCAAAAAGAAAATAAATAAATAAAAAGTCGTAAATAAATGATGGACCCCCAAATTCGTAAATAAATGATGGACCCCCAAATTGGGTTCATTACAGCAATAGCAATGAATCTTTCCGTATAAGGTCTTTCTAAAATTGAGTATTTCTAAAATTTTGCAAAGATGGCTATTCACTTCTTCAAACACATAACATTAAGATCACTTTAATCAACATATGAAAGGAAATCATACAAAAATATAGGGAGTTGGAGAACAATTCAATATTTGAGTCAAGGAAGATAGATATCATATGATACAACTGGCTTGTTATCTTTCAAAAAGAGTAGAGCATATATTTGAAATAGATTACAATGACCCATTTTTATTCCATTTGATTAATAAGGTACCAATTTAGCACAATGCACAACATATAAGTATTCATAGTGATTATCATGCTAGTTCGAGCCAAAAGGATGGGAAGGTTGTGGTTTCCATTAGTTCTTCTCAAAACAAAATTTTTGGTTTTAAGAGGTGGGTTCCTGATTAGCAAATTGTTGGTGGTACTTCAATGGTTGGCTTTATTTCTAGGGGGAGATTAATGAAACTAACCCTGCCCAAAAGGGTTTTGTGGCAAGTGGCTCTTGTGTTGAAGGCTTTGCTCCCCTTGGTACTCATGTTGGCCCTATCAATAATGGTGTTGGATCTACCTCTCTAGATGAGTCTATGGTCCCTGTCATGGTTGGCTTCAATAATTTTGTTGATTTGTTGGCTTGGCACTCTGTGGCAACCAAGATCAAAGAGGGATGGATTACGGTCAAAGGAAAGCATTCATAGAAACATCTCTCTCATTCTTCGGACATAGCCCTTAGCTCCCACAAGTTGGGAGCTAAGGAGAAATCATAATTTTGTCATCTTGTTATTTTTTTGGTTGGTTTGATTATTTATATTTTATCCTTTCATTGACAACTAGTTTGTGTTGGCGGGGTTGTGAGTTGTTTGGTTTCCCCTTCTTTGTCTTAATTATGTTTTGTCTATGTTTTGTTTCTCTTTGTGGAGCATATTGGATATCATTGGGTGAGGTTTACAAGTACCTCAATGTTGCACCTGCTTTGTACTTGAGTTTCAAGGTCCCTTCAAAACCTATTTTCCATTAATAAAAAATAATGAGCAAGTAAATAACATCATTCTATCAAAGCCAAGACTACAACTCAATGGATTAAGTCGAAGGATGGATGGGTTAAAATTAATTTCAATAAGGCCTCAAAAGGAAACTCGGGTCCTTCTTGGGTAGGTGTGTTGCTTGTAATAAGAATGGAAATATTCTCACAATAGAGACAAAGAAGTTGGCAAAGGGTTGAAACAATGATACAGAGGTTCAAATCACATTGCTTTTAATAGATTTGGCAACCACATTGCTTTTAATAGATTTGGCAACCAAGTTGTGTAGTGCCTGCCCCTAAGTCGTATTTTCAGTTATCTTGCCAAACTCTTTTAGGCCAATTTATGTTTGATGATTAGTATTATTATTTTAGAGATTATCAGATGTTGTTTTACACTCAGTTTATTATATGATGAGATTACTTGGTACTCTATATTTCATGCATGTATGATGATTATTCAATGGTTTCAGTTATCGATGATGATTAGTTAGATGGTTTATTATTCCATGTGCTTCTTATGGATACTTACCCCATACTGCATGTGTATGGTGTGCGTGTTTGTTTTATTTATGTATGGTGTTTCTGATGTGGTTAAGGAAGGGAGTCGTAGTCACCTGCTAGTCGGGATCTACACGATGCACCACTTCCTGCCATTGTCTGTTTAGCTTAGAATATTGTGTTTGTACATGCATGGATTTTATGCAGGTTGCAGGTACCGGGTATCGACTTCCCTGAATTGCCAGGATGAGCGTACCCTATCGCATTGTCTCAATGGTAAGAGAGGGGAGATAAACTCTTGAGTCCAATTCCTAAACCCTTTAGCCAATTGTCCTAATTGATAATTAGGACAAGTATCTGAGTTAAGTACCCTCCGAATGCATCAAATGATGTAATTTCGGGTTTATAACCCTTTTTGTTTTGATTTAGTATGTGTTTTTCTATGTTGGGTTTTCGTATGTTGTTATATGAGTCCTTGATGTGTTTTCTATTAATTAAAGTCTAATTAAAAAGATTAATTAAAGATTTAATTTAATGGAGAATTAATATGATATCTTTAATATTTAATTAATTGAGAAATTAATTAAATAAAAGAATTAAATTTGGAAATTAAAGTTCAAAGATAAATTTAGAACAGGATAATATTTATTTAATTTAATAATAATATATATTGGAGTTCATTTTTAAATAAATGCTAAATATTATTGTTAATTAAATTAATTAAATATGTTATCAATTAAGTTCTAAAATAAATTAAAAGTTGAAAGATATTAAATTATTAAGAATTCTAGATCGCATGATCTAAGCATGAGTTTAAAAATGAGAATTAAATTAAAAGATTAAATAATAGAAATTAATAACGTTATTTTAATTTCATAAAGTGCACATGAGATTAAAGTAATAAATTAATTTAAAAATTGAAGTCAAGTGGAATATTAAATAAAGTTATTTAATAAATCAACTTAATGTGCATGAAAGATGAATGCAAAATAAAATAAAAGATAATACAGGTTAATTGGGAGTTAACTGAGTTGTGCAAAGAGTCTTCTCAGGTAAACGCACAATTAGTGCCCCGATTTGAGGAGAAATTGCTTATCACAACTTTGGGGGTTCATTTTTTAGGGATACGAAGTTGGACGGGAATTTTTGGGGAGACATCTTTTGGAAGCGATTTTCAGAAGGCGAATACCAAAGAAAGATTTTGGGAAGAAAGTTATTGAGAGGAGCGAATTCTCTTACAGTTCCTGGGGATTTCATAATAGCATCAGGATCAGGTAGGGTCTTGTGTTGTTGATTATCGATTAAATACGCAATTATCCTTTCCTGTCTTCTTCGTGTCTGGGGTTTGTAAATCCGAATTCTCTATGATGAAAGTTTTAAGCTTTCAATATTGTGAATTTATTAATTGTTCGTCAATAATTTCTGTATCCATGGAGACTGGATGAATTATTAGAACCCTTGTTTTCTTGATTTAGAAATTAAGATTTAATTAAGTAAGGGTTTTGAATGTAAAATTGAAAGTTCTAAGTTTTAAATATATATATATATATATATATATATATATATATATATATATATATATATATATATATATATATATATTTTTTTTTTTTTTTTTTTTTTTTTTCCCTCCTTGGAGGATATTGTCTTAATGAAAATTAAATAAAACTAAATTTAAAATAAACATTTTATATATATATATATATTGTTTTAATAAAATTAAATAAATCTAATTTAAAATAAAATTTATTTATTTATACTTTTATTAAAATCGAAATTGGAGATTTGTTTTAAATTTTTTTAAAAAATTAAAATTAAAAAAAATATATTTCTGGTGGGCCGGGGCCACCACTTCCCACGCCCCACACTCTTTCCCACGCTGTCGCAGCAGGTGGCAGCAGTAACACCTACGGCCGCAGGTGGACGGCAGGCCGGCAGGCCTTTAAAAACGCCATTGTTTTTTTTTTAAAAAGTATTACGATTTAAATTTTTATAAATCGTTTTTTTTTTTTTTAAACGTTTTAAATAGAATTATTTTATTTAATATTATTATTATTTAATTTAAAATTTATTAAATTTTAAATTTTATTGAAATTTTATTATTATTTATTAATAATTTTATAAATAAATAAATTATTAATAAATATAATATGATTTTTTATGTATCACTAATTAATCTTATTTAAAGTTTGACTTAATTAAGATTAATTAAATCGAAAATTTGTTTAGGCAAGCTTAATACTATAACACCGATTGTAATGGAAGCGTAGATTATTATAATCAATTAGTATTATTAAAAAAAAATTAATTATTACCTTAGATTATTTTAGGACTTTGTCTTAAAATCAATTAGGGGTAATTAGGTGTTTCATTTGGAGATAGGAACGGGATAATTTGTAAAGGTGAACTATGGATTCTATCTGTTTAAAACTTACGTTCAACTGGAAACTGAAATATAAACCTTACCTTAACTCAATAATATACTTTCAAATCCAATCTCTGAGACTTTGATGTTTTCTTTGTGCTTTGAGTGTTATGGGGTTGGTTTAGCGTTGACCAGTTTAGGTTGTTACCAGAGGCTCGGGGTTGTGAATGTGATGTCATGATGATTTGGTTTCGATCTTTCTTAACCTGACCATGGTAATGTGATGAAGTGCTCTATGACATGATTGTATTTACTGTTTGTTATTGCTTTCCAGTTTCCTTGTGTGAAGCTGAGGTGTATGTATTTGAGATACCTAACTTAACCATTTTCGAGTCTCGATCAGTTATATTTGATAACCATTTTTGAGTCTCGATCAGTTATACTTGGATTGCTTTTCGATCGCTTGAGAGGACTGAAGTGTTTGTTATGTTCTTGATGATGTCATGTTTTGACTTGACCATTTTGGAGTCTTCGATCAGTATTGTAATTTACTAATGGGATACTTTCTGGTTGCTCATTGGAGAACCATTGGATTTTGTGATTTATCATTGATGCCTTCAGTTGCTAATAGAGAACTGTTGTGGTCATATGATTATTATTTGGTGCTTATCTGTTGCTCATGAAGAACTGATGTAGTCTTGTGGCTTATCTTTTATGATGTCTTTTCAGTTGCTTGTATAGGACTGAGGTGGTTTTATTATGATTCTTTGATTTATGATTTCATGAACCTAGGGCAGGGTATCTATGTGTAGAGTCGGGAAGTGGCTTGCAATGGGGATTGGGGCCCTAAGAGGCTGCCTGGAGTAACCCATTGTAAGTTGATTTAATAAGTGAAAACATTTACACTAAATGGGAGAAAATGAACCTAACAAGATAATTGTATGTTCTCTCCCATGCCTTGAGTGCTAGTACAGACTAGGATGGGGTAAAGAGAACGCTTGGTTACGACCTTGCATTCCATAGTATGCCTCGTCAGTACGAGAGGATACTAGTGGCCGCAGGGATCAGTAGGGACCCGGGATTCCTAAGGGATTGCTCGGGTAACTTCTACGTGACTTTTGCGATGACACTTTCCCGCTTGCATATTAGGTTTCCTACGTGTCTTGTGGTACCTCTGGGTTTAGATGTCGATCTTTTTAGGAACCCTTGAGTTAGCATACTTATAGGATTTCCTGGACTTGGAGAGTATTTATGATTATAAGTTTTGTTATCCTATTTGGGACTTGAGACTATCTCCTCAGCGCGGTGGGAGTGGACCATTTAGGTTCCACGCGGTCGGGTGGTAGTGCTTTTTACTCTTACCATTGAGAGTCGTTCCGTGGTCACCGTGGCTGGAGTTTTTGTGATTGGCATTTACCTTCACTATGTTCTTGGATTATTATGTTAGATGGTTAGATTTTATGATAGATGTTTTATCATTAGGGATGTATGGATGTATCATGTACAGTGAATAGTTTCATATATTTTTACTGTACTTTGTATCATGGATTTGAGGATGTTGTATCTTTATCTTTACATATGTATATTCTTTTAAGCCTTTCATACCCTGTGACTTGTACAGTGGATGATTGAGCATTCTGAATTAATTTGCCAAGAGGCATTCGGAACAAATGTATTATATGGACATGGGACTTCTGATTATTCTTTCATATGTATGTGATAGTTGTTAGACTTAGAATTAATTAAATTTAAACGTGACTCAACATCTTGGGATCCTTAAGAAATGTAACTTGCAAAGTATGGTTATCGATGATTACATGTTATTGCTTCCGCTACTATGTGTTTGATGTGTATGTTATACATTCTTACTTTAAAATAAAAAAATGTTTAGCAAACTTAGTGAGACTTTAGGTTAATTCTTTTGGTTCCCTTGGCGGGGCGTTACAAGTTGCATCTAGAGCGTTTGCATTTGGAGGGTGCTTCCAATGATAGTAAATGTGATCGCCAATGGTAAAGCCCAAGTTAGAGACATAACAAAGTCATCAACATTATTCAAAATAAACTTGGTGCTTTCAAGAATTTCAAATATTCCCACAACTACAAAGAGAGCAATGTCTAGCAAATTTTCAATCCAAATTTGCAATGATGTTTGTAGACAAGTTGAGTTCAAACTTTGCAGAGATTTGGTGAACAGCAAGTGAACGCAAGGTGACATCAACATCATTTATAAATGTAAGGTTGGTGATATGTGTTTGCTTGGTGGTGGACATTGCACATGTACCAATACTTTATAATGAATGTTGGGTATTTCTTAGAGGCAACCTCATTCCTTTTATTGGAATCAGGGTGTACATTTGAGTTGCCTAGGCAATGAATACGCATGCACCGATTGGAGTAGTGGGATCAATGGTGACATGGAAACAATTTTTATTTTAAAGCATTGAAACATCAAATGGCTTTTTGGGGTTCTATGTCAAAAAAATGCTTTAAGACTGTTTACCTCAAGCAAGAATTTATTCCTCATTTTGATCAATGCATTATTGGGTGTTGCTTTTTTGGTTTTAAAGATCCAATTATGCACCAATATAGATATTTCACCCCTATTATCCATATTGGGTCTTTACTTTGGGTTAAGGGAAAAGGTGAAAAGGGTGATTGAATAGTGGGTTCAACCAAAATGGCAAGTGGCCTTGGAGGAGATTTTGCAATGTGTAATGTTGAGGTGAGGGTTTTTAGCCACCCATGGGGATTGGATTGGTTTCCTTAGTGTGCCTTACCATGTGCACCCTTTCCTTTTACAGAGGACACTGATAAATATTCCAGAATGGAAGGCAAAGGCCCAAAAGTATTGGGCTTACATTGTGAACTGCATCCACAATTGGTAGGTGGTCATTGTTGTAGGTGTTCCCAAAAACCAAATGGACCAAAAATTGCTTGAGTTTAGGTTATCGGGGGATGGATAAAAATGTAAGAGGGGAGGGTAAGGGGTTTTTGTTATAGCAAGCGTTGACGTAATGCTATTTCTTGACGGAGGTATGGTGCTTGTCATGCATGTTCTAGAGGATGCAGTCATGGACACGAGCATATGTCAGAATAGGGATGGTTCATTATCCTTCTATTTTTTATAGGCAATTTTACTTCGGGCTTTGGTGTTAACTTTTTTGTTGAAGTGTATGGTGTACAATCTAGTTGATATTGCACCATGTAGATAGTGTCTTTTATTTTTTCTATGAATCACACTAGGATAGTCTCTCTGTAAGTAGTGTTTCTGCAGTCGATTGTTCATTGTTTCTTTGCTGGTTTCAAGAACAAGGGTTATGTCTACATTTGATGGGCTTTGTTATGCTCTATTTACTATAACTATTTATTCTATAATGATTATAAACATAATTTAATGATAAAAGATAAGCCTACAAATAACAAACTTTCCTCAAGCAACCAAAAGAATAATGAAAATAATTTGCAAATAAAATTTGAAGATCAATGTTTTATTGATTTACAACAAAATTTATACATGTGAAATTGCAATGATTTTCTCAATAATGACTCAAGCTACTACTCTTCTAGAGTGTATAATGGATTCCTTTGGAAGAAAAAAAAATTGTGAAGTTCCTAATCCCCTTCTTCATAGGCACATAATACTTATCTAGAACTAAGAAACAAGGTGTGCTTTGCTTAGATGATTAACATTTGCAACTTAATGTAACAATCTTGAAATATAGTTAAATTTATAAATCATTCATATGCTTACAAAATGAAAACATTGAAGATACATTTGATGTTCAAGATAAAAGAAATCAAAATTATCCTTGAGAGATTTAACCTTGGTGTGGAGATAAGGCTTTGTCATCTATCCACCAATTACTTTGATCACTCTAAAAGTATTTACCATTGAAATACTCGAAAAGCTTGTGCTAGAAATTTACAAATACTCATTGCTCACCCTTGGATTATATTTACTACATAATACTTACAATACTTACAAATTATGCAATACTCATCATCCATTCTTACCTTCATCTCCACTTGAAAGACAAGGTCACATTTAGAAGAGTTTTTAATCACTTGAAGACATGTTTAGAAATAGGTTGATCTTCCAAACCTTATATAGTACATTAGCTATCCGTGTTAGTATCATGTGTGCATCCTATACCTGAAAGCCCATGTGATCGCCCTAGAAAATGGTGTATTACCATTTTCATTCAAATGCATAATCCACTAAACTAGTATCTTGTTGCCAAATGATGTACGGTCCTAAACCAAGATGTCTACATCTTTGAGATGTTGAATACAATCAACAAATATAATTGTCAATTGAACATTTCTTTTTTGTTTCATTTCGATATTTCCATCTTGACCATGCACTAGATAAGTAAAAAATAAATCAATGGAGTTTCTAGATTAATTATAAATTTCATCCTAAATAGTAAATCTAAAGAATAAGGAATAGCGAGTTCCCAAGTCAATTTATATCCATCCTTTAATTATAAACCACTTCTCACTCATTTTTTGGCCAATAAGCATTAAGCATGGTTTATAACTTATTCATGCTAGTCTCATATTGGGCCCCCAACGCCACCTTTGCATCTTTAGTGAAGCTAACCATCTCCTTCTCTATGGTGATTACATTATGACCTCACTTCAAACATTATCATATCACTTTCATGATGAGAATATTTATGAACACCGGGACCAACTTATTGAAGTCGTCCATCCAAATCACATTACCTTTTCATATTCCTGGCATCTAAAGTATTTGGAATATAATTGAGTCTATTTACCTTTGTAAGCTACAAAAAGAAAAAGCATCCTCAACTTTTCCATACACTTGGTTTATCTCATAGAGTAGCTTAATCAACACATAGGTGGCATTTACTAATTGATCATTTTTTTTAATGTTTTCTTCTTTTATGTATGTATGCTATTGAAAGCACCCTAGGTATTTATATGAAGATGATGTCAACTAGCTTGAGGTCAAAACTTTCCAACATCTTCATTTCCTTACAATTTAGTTTGAAAATTATACTTGAACTCTAAAACTTTTATTTAGACAAAGAAGCATTGTACTTTTTCCTATTAATAAAAGTTTATGGAGCAATCCATTTAGTAAGAGCACCAAAGAGATATTTCAATCTTGAAACTAAACAGGTAACTTTGTTACACCACATATTCATGAATATAACTACACTCTTAACATGATACAGTTTACCATATAGATTTATTATAAAAATTATGCTGTTAGATAGGAAAAAGAAAATATTTTCTACACTTTATTTAATTCATAGATTCAACTTGAACATTAAAAATATTTTCCCACACTAATATATAATTAATATAAAATAGATTTCATATATAAGTATTATAATATAAATATTATTATATATTTAAAAATTATGAACAAGAAAACAAATTAATTTTGACATTAATTCCTCTCTATATATATACTAAATTAAAAATATAGAACATAAGAAAAATATAAATAATAATATTAAAATAAATAAAATGAATAGATACATATCACTGAAACAACACATGCCACATAATGAAAATTTCTCTTTGCTCCAAATAATCCCCACAAAACAATAAAATACCTCATCTCAATGGCAATTTTAGTTTCAATATTTAAACTTGAATCTTGAATATGGAAAGCATTAAAGAACAACAAAGTCAGCACATTTCACTGGGGAATTCATGTTTATCAAATTTACCAGAAATCGAACTCTAGCGTATTTGCACACTTAGAACCCCATTATTTTCCCCCTATTTCAATATTTTAGTGCTTGATGATGACTCCGTCAAACTAAAACTACCATGGCTCCATTTTTGCTTTTAATATTGATAATTGAAGTCTTAAATTTCAATTATTAATTCCTACTATAGGTAGGAATACTTATGCATTTATGTTAGTGCTAATATGACATTACCTTGACCAATCAAATCAAATAATTTAAAAGTTTATATGGCACTTACAATGTGTATATGTATTTTTTATTTTTCCTTATTTATAAATGATATTTTGTGCTTATTCTATTGGTCCATACTATTTTTGGTAGGGAGAAAAATCAATTTTCCTTAACAAAAATTGACATATTTTTTCAACAACAATGATGTCATGCATTAATGATAGCTTTATCTTTTTCACAATTCTGACTAACTAGGTTTCCAAAAAGTAATTATTTTATCTTCCACCTCACTACTTAAGACATAAATGCATGTTTAATCAACAATAATAACTAAATCATTTTTCTTATTTTTAACATCTTATGAGTTTAAATTTATTTAAAATCTTACTTAAAAACTAATTACCATATCATTTTAAAATACATTTATTTAATTTTTTCTTCACAATAATTTAAAATTATTTTATTCTAATGTTAAAATTAATTTTTTATTATGAATTATAATTAAATTAATAAATAAAAAATATATTTTTTTAAGAATATAATTATTTGATAAATTTTTACTAAAAATATTTATAAATTTTGTTACAAAAAAAAATTTAATTTAGTTTTTAATGTTTTTTATTTTTTATTTTAAATATATTTATTGAGTTTTACATTGTCTCTTGCTTTTGTCAATCGTAAAATGTTAAACTTTTTTCACACTATATTTAACTAACTATTTTTTCCAATCTTGTTTTAATTTGTTTTGCATTTTAAAATTTGTAAAACTAATATTGTTCTTCAAACTTACTAACTCTTTTGTTGGTTTGGACCAAGTAGTCAACAATTTATTTTTTAAAATTTAATATTTGAATTTACATTAGAAAAGGTAGAAACGAATCATTCATTAAAATAACTCAATTTTATAATTGTTATTTAAATATTTCTTAAAATAACATAATCCTTATTTTTTTTAAATTCTCTTCCAACTATCTCTATTTAGTGTCTCTATAATAACATGTCATTCTCTCTCTTTTAAATCTCTCATATCCTTCGTATCCTTCATTTCTATTTATAAATCTCTATTATCAATATCTCTCTTTTCAATCTGCCTTCATATACATAAATCTCCATTTTCCTTTTTTTCTAACTATTTCGACGAATATATCTCTTTTTAACTCTCTCATCATATATTTTACTCTCTCATTTCCTTCTTTCCTAACTATTGGCAGGAACTTCGACGCAATGAGTCTCTTATTTACAAAAAATACACAATAGATCCGTACGTTAACAGGGTTTTAGTACTTACCGTGGAATCCACTTTTTATCAAATTTACCATAAACTTAAAGGCAGTGGCAAAAAATGCACTTCAACCTTTTTATTTTACACCCCCCCTTTTACTAGTACAAATAAATTATAAATGTTTTATTTTTAAGGAGCATGATATTGAGACCACCATGGCCCAATCCTTTTTTCCCGTTCAGGTCCGAATTCCTATCATGAACAACGGTAGGTTTGTCCACTCAAACCCCTGTATTTTTTAGGCTCTTTGTCAATAAAAAAATATTCCTCAGTTAATTTTTGAGATTTGTGCACGAATTCAGGGCCTCTTTTTCCTTAATTATCCCAAAAACCAAAAAAAAAAATCTAAATAATCATTTATGGGAGCGTAATGTCAAGCTACCATGGTCCCATTTTTTCAAAACTGTAGGGTTACAAATTTCTATCATGAACAGGACTCAAACTCGTTTATATCCCCCCTTTATCAGTACAAACAATCCTCAAAAACTTATCAGACTCTATGAACGGTTCAAGCCCTCTTTTTTTCCCTTAATGAATAAAAAAATCATTTCTAAATTTTTCTTTTTTGAGGAGCATGACAAGCAGGTTACCATGGCCCCATTTTTTTCCCGTTGAGCTACAAATTCCTATCATACCCAACACTTGTATTTAAATTCAGAATTGAGGGATGCAAAGAGTTTCAGAGAATTCAGAGAGAAAAAGAAGGGAGTAAATACCTCTAGCTGGGAGCAAGGTGAGCGAAAGCCCCGTCGCCCTACCATGAGATTTTCCACTGCCACGTAAGCTTCATTTGTGGCCTCGTTGGCATGGTCTTGGTTGCCACGTCCTCCACCTCTGCCTCCTCCTACCGCCACCCGGCCGCCAGCTGTATCAGAAGACAAATGCGCTCCCATGTTTGAGACAATTTCAGAAGATTTGTATTTCCTAGTGAGCACTGTATTTTTCCCGTCTTCCTCTTTCTTCCTCTTCAGTCTTATCCGTACCACAAATACATTTCCGCGTCTGTCCCCACGCCCATGTGCTTTTTAGGGCAGAAACCTTAGCTAGACGTTTATGTACGTCCATTCATTTAAAGGCACGCGTTTTGGCTGCTATTGCACACGCATCATACGCGCATTTAAGCTGTGGGGCCGCCATTTGACATTTGAAAGAAAGGGTTGGAATGAAATCTAGTCTCTACGTGCACTCCAAGCCCTCTGGAATGAATCTCGACTCTACATTTGAAATTCAATTGTTGAGGAATAAGTAGGTAGTAAGCATTGACCTACCTCGGCAAAAAAATTGTATTTGATTACTTGTTAAAAGGGGTGGGATAATTTTGTACCCTATCACTTAATTAAAATTGGTCTTTCGTCAATGGGTCCTTGATTGGTGCACTGGTGAACTTAATTAAAATTGGTCTTTTGTCAATGGGTCCTTGTGGTGAAGTTGAATGGCTTGAAAAGAGCCCACCAGAGATCAAGTCTAGCTGAGTGCAAGGCTCCGACATCAGAAGGAATGAAGCCAGGACTGTGCCCCGGGTGATTTTGACAGTGTGAATGCCCCTCAGTCCTTGGCTCCAAGCCGAAGAGGTTTCAAGCACGAGTGGGCCCGTATCAAGTTCCTAAAAACTCTATGTGGTGGCCTTCGCTAGTTGGTAGCTCGCAAGCTTTGTGCCTCATAGACTAAACCCTCCATCAAAAAAAAATTGGTCTTTCCTACTTTCCTACTAGTCCTGTGCTACTAACAGTGACAATGACACTTTGTGACTTGTTCATGTGGAGTAGATTAGTTTGTTTGAAGTTTGGTTTAGAATCATGACATCTCAAATATTTGGATTAAAATATTTTTGAAGTAAAATAAGTATGATGAAGTACAAAATATGATTTTATAATTCAATGGTGAGATAAATATATCTTAATAAAAGTTGCTAAGGTAATTATTGAAATTATAATATTATTTTATCTACTCTCATATCAATTAAAATAGAATTATTTCCTGATAATTTAAAAAGTGCAATATAAAAAATTTATTGATGTTTTATAAAATATTAAAAAAATTATTGAAGTTTTATAAAATTTCTATTCTAAAAATTTTAACATATATATGAAATAAATATTGTTAGTCTCTCATGTGAGAGGTCTTGAGTTTTTGTTGATTGCTTTAATATCTACAATGTGATAGTTGTATATTTATATATGAATAAATATTATTATTAGATAATAAATAAAATTAAGAATAAGATCATTAATAAAAAATTAAGCAGATTTTGAATTTTTTAAGTTGTTTATAGTTGAAAAAAAAACTCAAATGTATGACTTCTGAGAAACAAATAAATGACAAAATAGAACCCTTGACACTCTTGGAAAGTATGAAGATAAATTTGGGGCAGAATTAAAAAAGTTGCAAGGAAATCAAACATCGGAACTGAAAGGACATGAAAGCTTCCAATATCCAAATTTGGAAATACTAGGGGAGAGGCCCTAATATTTGAACACCCTAACTTCGCACTTATCAAAACCCTATGTAAAAATTTCAAATCACTCTCAATTTTTTACAGCAACTTACTTGGCGAGTCGTCTATTTATTACTAAGGTTTCAAGTCCACGTCACTCGTTATGATGCCATATCAGCATGCTTTTTGCCAAGTTGTCCAAAACAGCCCAAAAAAAAGTGAGACCAATAGTCATGCATAAAAAGTACCCGAAGTTGAACAGCTGATGTGACATCACATCATTGGTTACTTTTTAAATCAAAGAGTACATTTTCATTCATTTTTTGGTAATCGGCATTGTACTAACAACTTTAAAGTCACAATTAGTGGTGCAATGTTGTAAAAAAAAAATTGGACATTAAGTCAGCAAGTGTAGATATAAAGTAAACAATTTCTATGACAACCATTGAAATAGTGGGTCCTCTCCCCTAAATTAAGCTTAAGAATCAAAATATTTGCAAGTAAATCGTGGCCGCCTGATATCAAACCAAAATAAAACCTGCTGAAATTTCTAATAGTAAATTGATGAGCCCAAAAATTAAAAGTCGCAAATAAACGGTGTGCTGATATCAAGCCACACTAAAATCCGCCGAAGTTTCTAAACAGTAAATTGAACTCTGAAAATAAAAACATTTGCAACGAACTTTGAAAATAAAAAAGATTTGCAAAGATCATATGGACTGAAGAGCCATAAAAACCTCCACGTACTTGGAATTGAAAGCAATTTATACCATCAAAGGTTTCTACACAGCAAATTAAGCATCAAAATAAGAAAATTGCAAGTAAATCCGAACATACATGAGAATTAGAACAATCTCACCTCTAGCTGAGAAGAAAGGCCTTGGAAATTTCTAAACAGTAAATTGAACTTTGAAAATAAAAACATTTGCAACGAACTTTGAAAATAAAAAAGATTTGCAACGATCATATGGACTGAAGAGCCATAAAAACCTCCAGGTACTTCGAATTGAAAGCAATTTATACCATCAAAGGTTTCTACACAGCAAATTAAGCATCAAAATAAGAAAATTGCAAGTAAATCCGAACATACATGAGAATTAGAACAATCTCACCTCTAGCTGAGAAGAAAGGCCTTGGAAATTTCTGGTGTCCATGAAGAAGTGGACAGCATCGTGAGCCTCGGCAGAAGTCTCGTTAGCAAAAGCTTGAGAGGCAAAAATGGACGCCTGTGCAGCATTTCCACCGACCGCCTCTTCCCCGCCCGCTGTGTCTGAAAGGCAACATCCCATTCTGATCTCTACTCCGCAACACAAATAAAACTTTTCATCGGGAAAAAGTATATTTATACTCGATGTGACGTGGAGAGTCTAACGCTGACGTGGAGTGCCCTTGTTGGGAGGTAGACCACTCCGTGAGGAACCCTCCAGAAAAATGTTTGGCTTGCGGTCACATCGGCCAGGCCCTAGTACGTTGATATTACTGCCCACCTGACCGTGGTCTTATATTCTTTGACTTGTTTGGGAAATTTTTGGAGGTTATTTATTATTTTTATATCAATTGTAGGAAAGTTCTTATTTTACAGGACCAATTGTACTTATCAAGGTACAAAAACATTTTGAAGTTCATGCTTTTGGTAGGAAACTATTGGAATCATTAGATGTTACATTAGTTTGTCTCATTATTTTAAGTTCAAAATATTCTAAAGTTTGCAGCAACTTTATTGATTAGAATGTATTTTCTAAGTTGAAAAATGCAATTTTTCCACAAATTCTATTGGTCCATTAGATAAAAGGCAATGAATAAAATAGATTTATATATAAAAAAATGTAGCACATATCATCGAAAGCCAACTCATATCTCTATTATTTATGAAACATTAAATGAAAATCTAGAAAATTGGTAGTGCTCCTATCCGCAATAGGTCATTATTATTACTACATTAAACACATCGTTGGAGGTAATAAATTAGATCGCTTGGTATTATGAAACAATTGTCTACCTTTTTGCATTTAAGTGATTAAGTGATTGAGAAGATCAAAACCATTAGTGGATACAGGAGTTGGAGAGCGAAATTGAGGAATGAGTCCTCCATAGATTGTAGTTTTTAGTCTTTTGGTTTTAATGGCCTTTAGTTTTGGTATCCTAATTTTAGTGGGTTTCATCAATTTTTAATTTCTGTTGAGCGTGTTTGCATTGTCTGATGGAGCCAAAAAATTATTCCATGGTTTAGGACAACTGTCGATGGTTTTGTGGCTTTTTCCACTAGTTCTCTTTAAGTTTTAATTTTTTTTGAAAAGTCGTCAAGGCTTCAACTGAATTTGGCACATTTTTGTTGTTGAATTCTGCCACTAGGGTTTTGTTCTAGTGATAGAAACCCTCCGCTAACAAGTTGCCCGACAAAATGCCTTAAGGCACTTTTTCTTCTCCTTACTTTTGCAAGTTGTTTGTCCCTTTTACCTCCAATTTCATCTCTCATTTGTCCAAATTTAACCTTTGCGAGTTGTATGGAACATTGGAAAACGAGTTCTCGGTGTAGAAGGAAGTTTAGATTTTTCTATCTCATTGAAGTCATGATTAATTTTCTCTCCTTCGGATGGACAAATTGATTATGGCTCAACTTTTCCTAATCTGAAGGTTCACACCTAACAATCGTATTCTCCTCCGAGATTTGAAATATTTTGGTTGATTATAATAAGTAGTAGTTTATTAAAACATATTTTCAATGATGGTGGAGTGATAACTGTCATGTCCCTCTCTTAGCAACGTAATTATAACAGGGGATTTGCCTATTACTGACTCTCGTAGGCAAATAATTATGTGAAGAGGGTCGATTTTGTCTTCCAAATAAGAAAGCGGGGCCTACTCATTTGAATATTAAATAAAGGTTGTATTCTAACTTTATAAAGTTTATTATTTAATTTTATAAAGTTAATATTTGTAGTGCAAGATGATTCCGGATAATTTTCGGAAACTTCCCGGCAAAAAGATAAATAGAGGGCATAGGGTTCCTTTTGAAAGCAAGTGATTTTGTGGATTTCATTATTTTTTTATGTTGGAGCAATTTGTGGTCTTCGGTCTGCAAATTTCCAATCTATCTATGAGAACGATAACTCTCATGGATAAGCAATTCTGAGGGTGTGAGATATCACCCGAATTATTGCGCTTGGAGGTAGCATTCAGCTATTTCAGGTTGGGCGAATTTGTGGCCTGGGGCCAGCATCTAGGATTTAATTAGAAGGGACAAGTCACTGCAGTTGTGGAGAGGTTCCTTCCCTCTGGAGATAAGCAACCGGTGTTTTCTTTTAAGCTCGCCATTCACGGGAGCGTTGTCCTTCCCAAATTCGAGACTTCTGAAACAACTGAAGGAATTCGTGTTTGATGTCTGATGTCCTTATCGTTGAAAAACAAGGCTGCAGTCACACATAGTAACGGCGGGGTATAGGCGAGCAGATCCGATTAAGTGTCTACCGTAGGCGGATATAGAGGAGGACGGCAGTTTCCAACGCAGCCGGAACTTGTTCTTCCAGTAACCAGACAGGTGGCCCTTCGCGGATCAGCACGTCCCTCCATCAGCGAACCATTCGGTGGAAAAAAGCCCCATTCAATTCAAGCGCCAAATTCCTTAGGATATGAAGGAAATATTCTGAATGGTAACCATCGCTGCCGGCAACCCATGAAGACATCAAATTCAGGGAGAATTTCGACGCATCAAGCAGAACACCTGTGCAAGCCAACCAGAAACGAGCTCCAGTCATTCGAAACAGTACTATTTGAGTCAGGCAACGAGGTGGATATACAGACGACAGAGGCAAGGGAGCAACTTTAAGTTGGCAGGTTTTAATTTTTAATATATCTGAATTGTTCTTAAGATTTGTAAGAGTTGATTCTCATTGAGTATTACCAGTGTCATTTAGATATTGTTCCATCAGGGCTCTGTTGTTCAGACTTGGATCAGATCCTTCCATGGATGTTGCTGGTAGATTTATTTACATCATGTTGGCACTTTCATAATACAAATCTGAAGATTTCTTGGTAAACATTTTCAGTATTGCTCCTCTTTAACTCATATGGTAGAGGGGATATTACAGTGGTATCAGAGCAATAGTCCTGCCATTCTGATTGGGTAAAAGTACTCTAATTTCCGGAGTTGTACTCGGAAACCATATTCAAGAACAGGGATATGGGTGAAAGACAGAGTCCGCCAAGATTTCCCAGGGTCGACGATGATGAAACCAGAGAATTTTACAGAGCCATGACTAACAGACAACAAGAAATAACTCAGACACTACAGGCTTTGACTACCATAATGGAAAGAGTTATTCAGCCCAGGATTCAAGATCAAGGAAGAGGCACATCTGATCACGACGATAGGAGTGTGGCAGGATCACAGGGTGCTCCTAGGCGCAGATCATGGACAGCCAATAGGCCTACTCGTCCCACCTTCCTAAGGGAAGAGGCTCAGGAGATAGGAGAAGACGACGCCCCAGAAGATTTCCAGGATGATCTCAGGGCTGCTACGGCAGAATGGCAAGCATTACCCCCGCATGTGCGTGAGCTATTAAACTTTGATCGATATCTAAACCAAAGAAGAGAACATATGAGGAATAGCCGCCAGAATCGGAAGCCTAGAGGGAGTCATGAAAGTGAGTTACAACGAGCTGTCAGTAAACTTACTTTGCCTTTCTTCGATGGGAGTGGTCAGATGACGGCACAAGCTTGGATTCATAAGTTGGACACCTTCCTAGCATTAAGGCCTATGTCTGAAATAGATGCCATCAGATATGCTACCTTGCATCTGGAAGGCGCAGCACATGACTGGTGGTCACATGGAATGGTTACCTTGCAGCACAATCAGGTAACATCATACCAGGACTTCGTGGATAGATTAGTTGAACGTTTTGATAAGAAGGATCCAGAAATTTATTTTCGCGATCTTGCACAATTAAAACAGACTGGCAATATCGAAGTTTATATTAGTGAATTTCAGAGGTTGTCAGTCATGGTACCGGATGTATCGAAGAGGAGGTTAGTTATCTTATTTACAGAAGGATTGTCTGAACCCCTCAAGGGATGGATTAAGGCATTTGATCCACCAACACTGCAGGAAGCCATGAGGAAAGCACGAAGTATGGAACTTACAGCTCCTTCTAACCAGTTCACTTCCAGAAGCACTACCTCTTTCAAAGACAACAGGAAGTTTGATAAAAATAAAGGGAAGAGCATTGAAACCAAAGGGAAATCTACCATACCCCTAGATACAAAAGCATTAAATGACTTGCGAAGGAAGAAACTATGCTTCTATTGCAAAGGTCCATATGACAGGGATCATGATTGTCCCTTGCGACCAAAAGGAAAAGCCAATAGAGTTATGTGGGCATATTATGAGGGATCAGATTCCGACAGTACGGAGAAAGAGGGTGAACATACTGGTTCAGAATCTGAGGAGGAGACGGGAAAGTCAGAACAGAGAGAAGAACCTGAATTGCATCTACAGCAAGGGCGCTTGTCTAGCATTCAACAGGAAGGATCTTTTAGGTTACGTGGTGTCCTAGCAGGGCAGAAGGTGATTACATTAGTTGATACCGGAGCTACACATAACTTCATTGATGCAAGATTGGTCGAGCGTCGTGGTATTAAGACAGAAGAATTTGAAGGTCTTCGTGTACAGGTTGCTGACGGATACACTCTTAAGTGCAACAAGATAGTTAGAGACATGCCTTTACGCCTGAACAATTATGAGTTCAAAGCAGATTACCACGTGGTCAATATGGGTGATTTGGATATTGTTTGTGGAATGACATGGTTACGTTTATTGGGTGAGGTTACTTTCTGACTCATGGACATGGAGATTAAGTTCGAAGTAGATGGGAGGCAGCATGTATTGAGAGCTATTCGGAACAGTGATATCCGAACGATCTCTCTTAGACGATTGGAAAGATTGGTGCGACATGAGGATCTTGAATGGGCAGCCATGTGTACTCTTATGCCTACACAGGAGGAACAACCGAAGACAGAATATCATTCTGACATACAGATATTGAAGGAAAAGTACAGTAAGGTATTCAGCGATATTCCACCTGGAACACCACCTGATAGAGGGATCGAGCACATTATCGAATTGGAAGAAGGCGCTAAACCAGTCATGATTACTCCATACAGGCATCCCAAAAGGCTTAAAGACGAGATAGAGAAAACCATCAAGGAGCTACTCGCAATGGGACACATCAGACCTAGTAAGTCTCCTTTTGCTTCCTCAGTAGTTTTGGTTAAGAAGAAAGATGGTTCGTTACGGATGTGTATAGATTATAGGATGCTGAATAAGAAAACCATTAAGAATAGATATCCTATTCCACGGATTGATGAGCTAATAGATGAACTACATGGGGCATGCTACTTTAGTAAAATCGATTTGAGATCAGGTTACCACCAGATTAGAGTCAGAGAACAAGACATTGAGAAGATAGCATTCAGGTGCCACTGTGGGCATTTTGAGTTTGTAGTGATGCCATTTGGATTGACCAATGCACCAGCTACTTTCCAGTCTACCATGAACAAGGTCTTCCATCATCAGCTGAGAAAATTCGTGTTGGTATTCTTTGATGATATCTTGGTATACAGTCGAACATGGCAAGAGCACATGGCGCATCTTGAAACAGTATTGAAGATTTTGCAAGAAGAATCCTTGTATGCCAAAGAATCCAAATGCGATTTGGGAATGACTGAGTTGTTATACTTAGGTCATATTATCAGCCAAGAAGGTGTACGGATGGATCCTGATAAAATTCGTGCTATTGTAGAGTGGCCTACTCCTGAGAACCTAACTCAGTTAAGGGGATTCCTTGGTTTGTGTGGATTTTACCGCAGATTTGTTTGCGAATATTCACGACACGCGGCTCCTATAACTGATTTGCTTAAGAGGGGAGCTTTCGTTTGGACAGCAAAGGCACAGGCTTGTTTTGACAGGTTCAAGGAGATCATGACTTCGTGTCCGGTACTAGCGTTGCCTGATTTCTCGAAACCATTTGAACTCCAGTGTGATGCCTCAGGAGATGGTATTGGGGCTGTTTTAATGCAGGATAAACACCCAATTGCATACGAAAGCAGGAAACTCTGTGGGCCAGAGAGATCATTCAGCATTTACGACAAGGAGATGTTAGCTATCATGCATGCACTAGCTAAGTTCAGGCAGTATTTAGTAGGTGGCAAATTCTGCATAAAAATTGACCACAACAGTTTAAGGCACTTCCTCGGGCAAAGGGATCTCAATGATAGGCAGCAGAAATGGGTCAGTAAGTTACAGGCATATGACTTCGATATATCTTATGTTAAGGGCACACAGAATGTGGTAGCAGATGCCTTGTCACGAAGACCACATCTTAGTTCAATGATTGAGATCTCTGAGGATTGGAAGCATTTGATTATTGCAGAATATGCCAAAGATTCATGGGCATCCAAGATAGTTGATGGGACACTTGTTGATACCAGGTACACACTTGTGGATAAATTGATTATTTACAAGAGCAGGGTATTTTTAGTCCCAGGATCGAAGGTGAGGCAGTTCATTTTGCGAGCTCTTCATGATTCACCTACAGCTGGTCACCCCGGATACTTTAAAACATATAGACAGGTGCGAGAACGGTTTACATGGAAAGGACTTAAGAAGGATGTTTTGCAGTATGTTCGTGAGTGTTCTATTTGCCAACAGAATAAATAGGAACACACCTTTCCAGCAGGGCTTCTACAGCCACTTCCCATTCCGAGTCAAAAGTGGGAATGCATATCCATGGATTTCATTACTGGGTTGCCCAAGGCTCAAGGACGCGATTGCATTTATGTGGTGGTGGATAGGCTAACAAAATATGCTCATTTCTTTCCCATCACCACTACTTATACTGCGGTACAGGTAGCCGAAGTATTCTTCAAGGAGGTTTTCAGGTTACACGGGATACCCCGCAGTATTGTCAGTGACAGGGATAGTAGATTCTTGAGTCATTTCTGGCAAGAGGTGTTTCGATTATGCGGCACTGAGCTCACACCCAGTACTAGTTATCACCCGCAAACCGATGGTCAGACGGAGATAGTAAACAAATGGGTAGAAGGCTACTTGAGGAATTACGTAGCCGATCAGCAAAAGGCCTGGGTAAGATGGATTTATTTGTGTGAATATTGCTATAACACCACTTTCCACATGTCTATCCAAATGACACCTTTTCGAGCATTATACGGTTATGATACACCCAGTTTCATTGACTTATTGATGAGTGATGTTCGGGTTCCACGTGCTGGGGAGTTACTGCAAGAAAGTGAAGATATCATTAGCTCTCTACATGATAACATCGCTCGAGCACAAAATCAGTATAAGCAATATGCAGATCAAAAGAGGAGGGAGAGGAGCTTTGAGGTGGGCGACATGGTTTACTTAATGCTCCAGCCATTTCGACAATCCACTCTCAAAAAGAGTGGGTCAGAGAAGCTTAAACCCAGGTATTATGGACCATTCAGGATCAGTAGGCGAATAGGGGAATTGGCTTATGAACTTGAGCTTCCAGCAGACAGCAAAGTATATAATGTGTTTCATGTATCACGTCTCAAAAAGGCATTGGGACAGAATGTGATACCCTCTGCAGTCTTGCCGCCTCTGGATGATGAAGGGAAATTGATTATGGTACCGGAATTCATTTTAGAAAGCAGAGAAAAACAGCTTCGCCGAAGAGTAATCAGAGAATATTTGGTGAAATGGAAGAATCTACCCGTCGAAGATGCTACTTGGGAGAATGAGACCATTTTGCAGCATCCAGCTCTGAGATTGCTTGAGGGCAAGCAATATCCGGAAGGGCGGACTGTCATGTCCCTCTCTTAGCAACGTAATTATAACAGGGGATTTGCCTATTACTGACACTCGTAGGCAAATAATTATGTGAAGAGGGTCGATTTTGTCTTCCAAATAAGAAAGCGAGGCCTACTCATTTGAATATTAAATAAAGGTTGTATTCTAACTTTATAAAGTTTATTATTTAATTTTATAAAGTTAATATTTGTAGTGCAAGATGATTCCGGATAATTTCCGAAAACTTCCCGGCAAAAAGATAAATAGAGGGCATAGGGTTCCTTTTGAAAGCAAGCAATTTTGTGGATTTCATTTTTTTTTTATGTTGGAGCAATTTGTGGTCTTCGGTCTGCAAATTTCCAATCTATCTGTGAGAACGATAACTCTCAT
The DNA here is from genome assembly GCA_028749045.1 of Cupressus sempervirens. Lineage (NCBI taxonomy): Eukaryota > Viridiplantae > Streptophyta > Pinopsida > Cupressales > Cupressaceae > Cupressus > Cupressus sempervirens. The sequence goes on from CM053791.1 coordinate 442,571,860, forward strand.
GGATAAGCAATTCTGAGGGTGTGAGATATCACCCGAATTATTGTGCTTGGAGGTAGCATTCAGCTATTTCAGGTTGGGCGAATTTGTGGCCTGGGGCCAGCATCTAGGATTTAATTAGAAGGGACAAGTCACTGCAGTTGTGGAGAGGTTCCTTCCCTCTGGAGATAAGCAACCGGTGTTTTCTTTTAAGCTCGCCATTCACGGGAGCGTTGTCCTTCCCAAATTCGAGACTTCTAAAACAACTGAAGGAATTCGTGTTTGCTGTCTGATGTCCTTATCGTTGAAAAACAAGGCTGCAGTCACACATAGTAACGGCGGGGTATAGGCGAGCAGATCCGATTAAGTGTCTACCGTAGGCGGATATAGAGGAGGACGGCAGTTTCCAACGCAGTCGGAACTTGTTCTTCCAGTAACCAGACAGGTGGCCCTTCGCGGATCAGCACGTCCCTCCATCAGCGAACCATTCGGTGGAAAAAAGCCCCATTCAATTCAAGCGCCAAATTCCTTAGGATATGAAGGAAATATTCCGAATGGTAACCATCGCTGCCGGCAACCCATGAAGACATCAAATTCAGGGAGAATTTCGACGCATCAAGCAGAACACCTGTGCAAGCCAACCAGAAACGAGCTCCAGTCATTCGAAACAGTACTATTTGAGTCAGGCAACGAGGTGGATATACAGACGACAGAGGCAAGGGAGCAACTTTAAGTTGGCAGGTTTTAATTTTTAATATATCTGAATTGTTCTTAAGATTTGTAAGAGTTGATTCTCATTGAGTATTACCAGTGTCATTTAGATATTGTTCCATCAGGGCTCTGTTGTTCAGACTTGGATCAGATCCTTCCATGGATGTTGCTGGTAGATTTATTTACATCATGTTGGCACTTTCATAATACAAATCTGAAGATTTCTTGGTAAGCATTTTCAGTATTGCTCCTCTTTAACTCATATGGTAGAGGGGATATTACAATAACCCTGCCTACAGGCGACGACCATTTTTTTGATAACCATCTTTAGTGTCATCGTATATTAGTTCTTTACTCCTATTGATTTCATTGATATCTGTACACATGTCCATAATTGTCGTTTTGATGGGGCCATATTCTACTACCATGCATTGTCTTTCCTAACTTTGGAAAAGTTAAAAAATGGAATGATTTTCATTATCAGTTACATATGCTTCTTTCTTACACCATTTTCAAGTGTCTCATACCAGTTGTTCTTCTACAAGATACCACAAGAAAAGCTTAATTTTCTCTTTTTTTGTTTCTTTCAATATTACCGTTTTGTGGATTTATTTCATCACACCCTTTCCAAATCACTAGGGAATATAATCGATGTCTAGTAGTATAAGCCCAAATGAAGGCATATTTCTTCTCATTACCCAAGCCGTGACATTTGGAAGTTTTTTGCGTTTCTAAATCCTCTTCAAGTTTTTTTGCTAGGGTTTATAGTAGTAGATAAACATGTCATTTGAAGCACAAAGCATTGTGACTTGTGCCTGCTATAAAATTTCATCAAGTCCCATATGTCATTCAGGTTTCACAAACCGCTCCATCAACTATTTCACCTCGGCAGTTAGTCAAAAATGAAGACCATGCAAAAGAGGGAAGAGATATCACTGCTTGTGTGAAAGTGAAATTCGAAGACAAAGAAATCAATGCCCAATACACCAACCTCGAAAATATCATCCACAACTATTATCATACGCCCTTTTAGTGGTAATAGTTGAGTCTTCTTCAAAAATACCCTGACTGAAACTATACTTGAGATTTTTAAAAGAGGGTGTCTTTTGTATTATGAACCATTGTGTTGTTAGATCTTTTCTACGTTTGGAGAAAAAACTCTCTCTTTTATCTCGTCATTAAAAAAGAAAAAAGGCTTTCTATTGAACTCCTAACATTGAGGTTTTTGCACCTAAAAATATATATAATCTTGTAACACTTACTATTCGCCAATTGGTTCTTCTTTATTCATCAATTTATGGCCAATGTGTCGTAACTAATTTTAACCCTAAAGTGGCAAAAATACTTGTATAAAAGCTCTTAGGGTTAGGGATTGTTTCATAAGGTGTGATGCGAAATTGCTTCTTGCGGCAGTATTGAGCTATAAGGGATTACAAATTGTAATAATGTTGTAATCACTGGATCATACTAGTATTGGACTTCTTGTTTGGTGGATGTATCACAGGGTTTGGGTGAACCACGTTAAATCTTAGTGTCTTGTATTCTCTTCTATGTGATCTATTATTTTATGTTATTGTTTATATTTACATGTAATTGTTATTTCTGTCAGAGGGGCATTGATAACTTTGCAATAAACGATAACAAGAGCAAAAGAAAAGCATTATTTTACCTTAATAAATCAAATCACCCAGAAAACATGTCATGTAATGATGACAATAATGAGTTGGTACTTCCTCGTAAAATGATAATGCCCTTTATTAATCCCACTACAAAGTTTATTAATCAGTAAAATCACAAATAATCTTTCCTTCAACTGTATTTGTCAAATCATAATTAATAATTGCCTTTAAATCAACTTCCTCTCTTAGATCCTCCGCCCATGTCATCTTTCTGTTCAAATCAACAACTTTGTTAGCAATCCAATCAGAAAATCTATTGCCCTCTCGATGGATGTGGGATATGATGACATCATCAAAATTATTGAGGAGATTTTTAATTTCCACAATACCTCCTTCAGTATTCCATGTCACTGATTTTTTATCATTCAACATATTAATGATGTTTAAAGAGTCCCCTTTCAACCATAAATTCTGACAACCAGTTTCCATTGCTATTCTTACAATGGAAAGAGTAGTAGTGACTTCCACACTATGACTAGTAGAGGAACCTATAGGGACCACCACAACATCCACTATCCTACTATTATGGTCCCTTAAGACTCAACCACATCCAACTCTCCCAAGATTCCCTTTAGCAGATCCCTCAAAGTTAGCTTTAAGTCATCCCACAGGAGGAGATTTCCAAACTACACCTTCTCTACTAACATCTTTGTTTATTTTGATAAATTTGATTTTAAAGGGGTCAAGGATATTTAAATATCTTTTATTTTTTATTTTGAGAAATGGAGTTCTCTTTAATAGCCCTCAGAATTTTTCGACCCACAACATCCAAAAATTTTCGACAAGTTCTCTTTAATAGCCCTCAGAATTTTTCGACCCACAACATCCAGAATGACTAGTAGAGGAACCTATAGGGACCACCACAACATCCACTATCCTACTATTATGGTCCCTTAAGACTTAGCCACATCCAACTCTCCCAAGATTCCCTTTAGCAGATCCCTCAAAGTTAGCTTTAAGTCATCTCACAGGAGGAGATTTCCAAACTACACCTTCTCTACTAACATCTTTGTTTATTTCGATAAATTTGATTTTAAAGGGGTCAAGGATATTTAAATCTCTTTTATTTTTATTTTGAGAAATGGAGTTCTCTTTAATAGCCCTCAGAATTTTTCGACCCACAACCTAAGCAGAGCTTTCTTTATTTCTAAAAATCCTATTGTTTATTTCTTTCCAAATACCCCAATAGAGGTGAGGAAGAGAGAGACCCCAAAGGAAATGAGCATCTAGGCATCTAACATGGCATTTCCAATTTTGAAGCACTCGACAAGATTCTTAGGCTGAACCCAATAGATGTTCCAGTACTGAAGGAGAATACTCCAAACACTTTGGTTGAATAAAAAAGATAATTACTATCCTCACCATCCATCTTGCATAAGCTACACCTATTCACAATATAAATACCCCGCTTTTGAAGATTGTCAATAGTTAAAATTTTATTTTGAAGGGCAATCCAGAAGAAGAGATCAATCTTAGGGATAAGACCCCTATTCCAAAATTTAGCCCATGGAGGTGGATTTTAATTTAAATATGCCCTGAAAATAGAGGCCACCTTGAACATATCACTCGGATCAATACCCCATACCATTGAATCCTCCTAGTGAGGGTCAAGACAAAAGGAATTAAGGGATAGTTGAATACTGATAAAATTAGGACAAACCTCCACACAATTAACCCAACCATTATCACTCCAATAGTTGTAAACAAAACTCCAAAATATTTGTTTGCATTTGTCAATGGAAATGACATCACTATAATAATTCATCAGAGGATGATACAAAGTCCAAGCATCTTCCCAAAATCTAACATTTCTTCCATTACCCGCTTTCCACTTACAACCTTTGTTAAGAATATATTTGGCCCTTTGCACCACACCCCATATAGCCGAAGAATTGGAAATCCCCGATGACAGAAAATCAAACAAAGATGGGACATTATAAAGACATTTATACTTCCAAGTAGAACTCCATACCTTATCATCTTGATACACTCTCCATCCTTCTTTAGCAAGAAGATTTTTATTCATACTTCTTATAGTTTTGATACCTAGCCCCCCTTTGGCCTTAGGTTTAAATATATTCTCCCAAGCAATAAGGGTCATCATTTTCCTTTCTTCAGTATTGGTCCATAAGAAATTCCTTTGTATTCTTGCTATAGAATCCACATATTTTGCTAGAATTTTGAAGAGACTAAGAGCATAGGTGGGGAGGCTTTAGAGAGAGGCCTTTATAAGAGTAACTTTACCAACTTGACTAAGAAAATTCCCTTTCCATCCAGATAATTTCTTTTTAAATTTCTCCACAAGGTCTTCCCAAAAGGAATCTAGAGGTTTTTGACCCAATGGGAGGCCAAGATACATACCCAGAAAGGTTCCAATAGAACATCCCAAAATATCAACAATATTCCTTTGTCTAGGAATAGGGGTATTATTGAAGATTAAAGAGCTTTTGTCCTAATTTACTAATTTCCCTGTAGTTGTAGAATACAAATTAAGAGCCTTTTTAAGACTCCTAGCCTCCCTAATAGATGCCATCACCAAGAAAACCATCATCCACAAATCGCTTATGAGATCATAAAAGAGGCTTGGAGAAAGGCATCACACCTTGAATTTCCCCATTTTTAACAAGGCTACCAATATACCCGCCAAGACACTCGACCATGAGAGTGAAAAGAACAGGAGAAATAGGGTCACCTTGCCTCAAACCCCTAGAAGTTTTTAAAAACTAGAAGACATCCCATTAACCAGAATGGTCAAGGAGGAGCTAGTAACAAGCTATATAATGAGTTGTAAACATATCTCACCAAAACTAGAGGCCTTCATCACTTTTTGAAGAAAAATCCAATCAACTCTATCACAGGCTTTCACAATATCCACCTTCATCACAAAATCTTAAGAGTTAGAAGAAACCAAAGAATTAATGTTTTCATGAACCACAATAATAGAATTTAGGATTTGTCTTCTTGGGACAAAGCCATTCTGTTGATCTAAAATCGGGTTAGGGAGAAAAACCATAATTCTCTGAGTCAAAGCTTTTGAAATAATTGTATAAATCGAGTTACACAGGCTAATTGGCCTAAAATACTCTACAGACTCAACACCCACCTTCTTAGGAATTAGATAAAGAAAAGTAGAATTGATTTCCTCAAGCATTCTTCTAGCCCCAAAGAATTCTTTTACTGCATTACAAACATCTCTCCCCACCACATCCCAAAGCATCTGGAAGAAAAACATGGGAAAACCATCAGGATCGAGAGACTTATCCCCTTCAAAAGAAAGGATAGCCTTATAGATTTCCTCCACTAAGGGAATACATGTCATTTTTTTGTTGTGCTCATCAATGATAATCTATGTAATGGTATCAAGAAGCTCCCTTTGCCTATCCAAAACAATATTATGGTTAGAAGATAGAAGAGAGGAGAAGAAGGAGATCATCTCCCTAGTGATTTCATTTTCATTAGCAATAACATCCAATCCCTTCTTTAACTTGGATATTTGATTAGAAGATCCGTGCTTCATGGTAGTTAGATGAAAAAAATTAAAGTTTTGATCTCCTTCCTCTAGCCAGATAGCCCTGGATCTCTATCTCCAAAAAGTTTCTTCCCTAGAAAAAAAGATCAAGGTAGTTGACCAACTTCTCATTTTCTTCCATTAACAATTCCTCTAAGTAACCAATAGATTGAATTATGTCTTGATTGTCCTTTAATTACATTTTCAATTCAGACTTACCCTTAATGATGTCTCCAAAGGAACTCTTAATTCACTCCTTCACCCTGTCTTTCACATTCCCAAGTTTCATAGAAACACGAAACAAGGAAGTAAAATCAACCTTGATATTCCACCACCCCTTACACAAGAAGAAAATTAAGATGTTGCATCCACATTTTCTAAAATCTAAAGGAAAAATTCTTCTTAGCTTGAATAGAGTCCACAATAAACACTAAAGGAAAGTGATCAGAAGCAATCTTAGGGATAAAAGAGAGGGAGCAAACAAAATATTTGGTCTAGTCAAGGGAAATAAGGACCTTACCCAAACAGGCTTGAATACAATTATCCCTTATTCTCTTTTTACTCGAAGTAAAATGAATCCCTTGGAGTTCCATACCCATCAAGCCCTCCATGTTAATAAAGTCCATTAGATCCATTCTGTCATCCAGTTGACTTGGATTACCTCCTCTTTTTTCATGCTCATAAAGGGGAACATTAAATTCCCCTAGTATAATCCATCTACCATTACAATCTATACTTTTAATAGTAGATAAAATATTCCAAAACTTTTTCCTTGCATTCTTACTATTTGGGGCATATATATTTACCAAATTCCAACTAGTGCCCAGTTTTAAGTGCTCAATATTCATAGATATAAAATTCTTACTAGAATCAATAAGAGATCCAGACATAACAGATTGTTTCCATATTACCAGAGTTCCATCTGAGGCCCCTTCAGAATTACTAGCCAATAGACCATAGTTTTTGAAAGATTTTAAATTTTCTGCTTTCCCTTTCTCCATTTTCATTTCCTAAATCACCAAAATATTCGGCTTATGATCTCTAACAAATTTCCTAACCGCATCCTTCTTATGGATGCTATTCATCCCCCTTATATTCCAAGATATGATCTTCATTTCTTTTTAGGGGTAAAATCCATAATAGTAACTTGTTTCCCATTAGCTATATTTCGCAAACTTTCCATTTCTCTCTTATTTTTGGTGTTCTTTCTTCCCACTCTCCCTGAAGAGTCAACATTTTCCTTCACTTTAGGAGATGCCATCTTCAATTTCTTCATCCTAGTAGAAACACCATATGAAGAGACAAAAGTAGAAACCTCCTTCTCAATCTTCTTCCTTGTTCCTTTGCCAGCTTTTAGTTCCCCCTTCTTAAGAAAAAACTCAGGGTTAGTCTCAGGGATAGATTCTAATGATGTAGAATCATCAATGAGAGGTTCTGATAATGGAAGGTTGCCTCCATCAAGGAAGTCCTCCACACAACCATTTAGGATTTTTTCAAAATCTTAATTATCATCCTCCTGGATTTTCTCTTCCTCAAAATCCCCATATGCTCCATCATTTTCCATTTCCTTAGTCTTATTCTGGGATAAATGATTGGGCTAGTCCTACATAATCACCATTTCCTCATTATTTTCCAGAGGAATAGATGGTGGGGCATCCTCTATTCCCCGAGCCTTACTACCTTCCTCTGACACCCCACCTTCCTCATTCTTTCCCTTGCTACAGTTCTCATGATGCTCTTTAACATTGGTTACATAATTGTCGTTTAACGCCTTAGGTTTCCACACTAGTTTTTGAATCTTCTTTTTTCCAGCTCCACCTTTTTAGTCATTTTAGGCTTCTTTGGGAAAAATTTAGCCCAATGACCCATTTTCTTACAATAGAAACATGCATTCGAAAAATCTTCAAATTCAACCTCTTTAATCCATTTTCCCAATTTAGAAATAATATCTACCTTCTAAGGTAAGTCCTTTAGTTGGGATACCTTCACACAGATCTTGGCATACAAAATTCTCAACCTAGCAACAATCATATTATCAATTGCAATAAGTTCACCAAAGGATCCAAAAATTCCTTCTAAAATGTCTTCATGCCAGAACTCCAAAGGAAAACCCAGTAGTCTAACACATACAAGAGTGGTATGGAGGAAAGCGTCCAACAGGTCCAAGTTTGGCTCCCATTTCATCACCATGAGGGAGCTTCTTCCAAAATACCAAGGATCCTCCACATAACACCATATCCAGGTCCTCCTCACAGGTGAATATAAAGGGGGAAAAAACCTCTAGTCATAACTGCTATGTCAACCTAACCCCGAAGGGCCCATTTCCTTTTCACCATATTCCTGAAGGAACTAAATTTGGCCTAGCCCCTAGAATTTACCAACTATGGATAAATCCATCGACGAAATAGAGAATTCAACAATGGGGTCTGAGACAAATATTTGAGACTCGCCTTTCTCCCAGCAAGATTTTGAAGTAACATGGGGAAAAGATGACTTACCCATTGGCCTTTTTCCAAAAAGTGAAGACCACTTCCTCTCTTCAACTTCATCTGCATGCTCCTTACAACCAGAATCACATGAATCTTTGAGATCCTAATTACCCACAATTGATGGACCCCACCCTTAAGCTTGCTAAGGTGGGTTCCTAGGAGGAACATGGACAAAATCCAAAGAAGCAGACTTTTGAAAGTCAATTCCTTCCCACTCCCCCTTAAGTTGACATATTTGTTTTCATCCTTCTCCTCCTAGATGCCTTCCAGCTTACCATTCCCTGCATCACCGTTTTTGATACCTATGCCCACATTCCCGTCCAAAACCAGATTATCATTCCTTGCATCTCCATTGTTGAAACCTGCAACCACATTCTTGCCCAAGACCCCCATTCAAACATAACTATTTCATATATCAATCAATAGTTATTGTATTACTAGAAAGCCCCTGTATGAATTGTCTCAAGTTTTTAATACGTTTAGATTAGGCTTTTAAGGCATCCTCTGAATTTGCAATACTACTTCAAAGATTACGAAGACCGATATTCTACCAAAGGTAGACAAAATTTGCTAATATTACCTTTGAAGGTAGTGATGTGTTGCATTTAATAAAACTGTAGTGATTTCTTCTTTATTCAATAACTTTTGTTTACTTGAATATTACAGCGACATTGCATAATCTTTAATATGGCCTATTAAAAACAAAATACTCTTCCACATAAAATTTTCGTTACAAGGTTCAATAGTTCAAGCACAAAAGTTGACCATTAACATTAAATCCCACAAAGTTTTTAGTTTAAGCCAATGGTTGACGTTACTGGTAGTAGCCAAACCTCATATTTTCCCCTTTTGTAAGACTGGCATAATTGATACTTTAAATGTATTGAATGATTTTTTGGTTAATGAAGACAATTCTAGTTTTTCTACTAGGCTAATACACATAAATCCAAAGGTTGAAAAGAAAATGGAAGGAAATTTATGTATGCTTTTAAATAGTGTATGTTATTCTATTGAACCATTTTTATATTAAGAAATTGATACATTAACTTCCCTGCAACAAGACAATAAGCATGGTGAATACAACTCAAAACACATATAATATACAACAAAATCTACTTTGCTATTTTATCTCATACAAACTATACATCTCGCTTGATTCTTAAAAAAAATAAAGATTTGACTGTTATTGCATGTAAATCTATAAAGAGAACTTGAAAACAACTAATGGGTAAGAGCAAGAAGTTGGGTCTCACTTTTGGGCAAAAAGTGGAAGTGTTTAATTTTGAAATTTCTTGTCAATTGATGCTAAAATTTGAGGCATTTAGAAATTGAATATAAAAAAACTTCAAAAATAAAGATTGTAGTGCTCAGAATCTACTTTTTGAATATGTAATTTATTTGTGTACCCATATGATAGATTTTCTTTTTTGGTATGGATCTTCAAAAATTTCTTCTTCAACATGCATGTTTCATGACCATACCACACTCGTGTACGGACACCATAATTTGACACAAATAAATGATTTTTTGTAAATCCTTTTAAAGGAAGTAACCCAACACACCAAATATTGATGAAAATATTTTTCCTTAATTTTTAATTGAATAATTTTTTTACTATTATTTTTTAATTGGCTATAAAGCAAGAGCCTACAACACAATGGTAAATTGTGAGCCTCCTATGTGGGAGGTCTTGGGTTCGAATCTACTCAAGATTAATACTTAATAATAATAATTAATCACAACACATAATAATAATAATGAATCTTGGCTTATCAATAATACTCCAAAAATTGGTAAAAAAAAGCTCTGCTCTACGAATATGGCGAAAATAGCGAAATATCAATTGAAAGACAAACGCCCCAAATCGAGATTCATTGCTTTCCAGAAGAAGAGAAGTTCGTACCCTCCTCTGATGACCTATAAAAAATTTAATGCCCTTTCACAGCGAAGTCATGAATAAGGCGATGTTCGAGATGCAAGCATAAACAAATTTGAAACTTTTGTTCGGCAACACATCAAATGAAACAAGGAGATTCATGACAATCAGATCCACAAAAAAGAAGACAGATGGCAGACTGTGTGCAAAAGGATAAAGAAATCACAATTTTTGCATAGTCAAAATGGAATGGAAGAAAAAATTCAAAAACAAAAAGCCTTTTATAGTAAAACTAAATATGCACCGATACCTGAGCTTAACCCTAGCCCCAAATTGAAAGAAATTTCTCATACAAAGATGCCCGAAAAACCACGAATAATTTCTGAGGCCAATTCTATCCCTTTAGGGAGGGCTCAAGAAAATATATCTAAACCCAAAAGCCCTTTGGCTCCTCTGAAGTAGAATATCGAGCGCAACCCATAGATTAGAACCTTATTCAAGGAGAAAGTAGTCTACATCTCGCCGCATCGGAAGATCGATCAAACTGCCAATAAGCAAAAAGTGGAAAGACATTCAAAGCCAAGTTTCATTGACAAAAATAGAAAAGGTGAAGAAGTTATCATCAACAACCCTCATAGTGAAGGGAAATGGAAGGACTGTGAAGATAAGGGTATCTATATGTATTGGAATGGTCTGTCAAGGAAGAGATCCAGGCTGGTGCACATTATCTCAAAGATTTGGGGCAACAAGGTAAGTAGCCTCGACTCATTTGTTGAAAAAAATTGGTTTATCTATGCCAAAATGCATAGGATAAAGAGGAAATTCTAAAATTAGATTATGCTTTCTACAAGGACCATCATATTAAATTTCTAGCTTGGCAACCAAACTTCAATAAAAATCATATTAAAAATACAGAAACTATAAAATGGATGGAGAGAATAGAGATTCCATCAAAACTAATGGAAGAAATGACCATTAAAAAAATTTGTAATTCTTTAGGAACAGTAATAGGTTTTGAAGATAATTTAATCAGAACTAATAAAATTAGGGTTTTGGTTAAAATAAATCAAAACCATCCTATCAGCAGAAAGATCATTACAAATAGATCTATTTATAATCTAACCTTCAAAGAATATGTAGGAGACATTAACAAAATTATAGATCCAAACCTATCAAAATCATATATAAAAAAATAACATCACAGACCACATAATCTTAAAAAAGAGGAAATGCAAAAAATCAGTAAGGAAGGAAGAGGCAATCATAGAGACAAAAAGCTCCAAAGAAAGTCTGATTGAAGAAAAAACAACAAATATTACTGAGAAAAGTATACCAGAAAGTAGGGAAGAATCAATGGACATCGAAAAGGTTACAGAGAGAACAACGAAATCAGACTGGAAGGATAACATCAATTATCAGCACTCATTAAATAAATTCAAAAATTGCATGGATTGTCTGTTGGAAAAGGAGGTCATTGAGGAAATGGACTTATGCATGAAGCCCTCCTGATTCAAAATGACCTAATAGATCAAAGTCTATTAGCGGAAGAAATACACAAGGAACATAAAGGGAAGAGAATTAAAATCACAAAAACAAGGGAGACATCAAGAAATTGTGATATTCAAATAGAGGATCAGAGACATGAGAAAGAAATGGATCTCATTACACAAGAGGAACAAAGAATAGAAAAGAGAGATGAGCAAAGCACATAAGTCTTACAAGAAGTAGTCTCTCAAAAGGAAAACCTAGAGCAAGAAGTGATCATCCCATTAGCAGACTTCGCTCAGTGGAGCAACATAACAATCAGGAAAAAAGGGAAAAAGAAAAGCTACAAATTTTGGCAAACCCCTAGTAATGGATAGGATATGTTTGCATTAGATTCAAAAAATACTAATTTATCTCTAAGGGAGCCACCTTACTCCTCTAATATAGATGAAATCTGGTGGGATATGAAATGAGTAGTCCTATCAAAGAAAATAGAAACAAAGAGGTCAAATATTCAAGGCCTATCCAAACCATTAATGACAAGGATCAACAGATCAACAAATTATTGATCAAAGAAATCATCTCAGAAGAAAACTAGGAAGGTGAGGATTCAATTAATGCGGAAAAGGTAATAAAAGAGTAAAATCTTGAAAGAATAGGTATAGCTTTGAATGAGGAAGGAATGAAGACTCCAATATGTGGAAAATCAAAGCAGAAAAGGGGAAGGAAATCACTAAAAGAACTCAGAGAGGCCGTTGGACAGGTCAAGGATCAAACTAAGATTCTCAATATACTACACAATGGGAAGGGGAAGTTCCTTCCCAAGGAGAAATGAAAATAACAACTTGGAATGCTAGGGGTCTTAATGCCCCTAGCAAAAAATCCTTGCTAAAGCATAACCTCAACTTATTTGATTATGATCTAACATTATTACAAGAAACTAAACTTAATAAAGAAGAAGGAATAAAGTTGAGTTAGAAATTGGGAAAATGGAAATCTGAACTCCATCATTCACAAGGAGCATCAAGAGGACTGGGAATCATATGGAACCCTCGACAAATCAGTACAAAATTACTCTCCTCCCAAACAAACTGGATGGGAGTAAGAATCATCAACACAAAATCAAACCTCCAAATAGTCATTGTAAATGTTTATGGGCCTTCACCATCAGTAAATAAGCTAGCAGTCTGGGAAGAAATTAGTGCATTCATCAATTCAATGCCCCAAGAAACAATCATTATAGGAGGAGATTTTAATGCGGTTTTAAGTAAGGAAGAAAAACGGGGAGGGAGTAATCAAGCATGCAAAACTATGGAAGATTTTTAAAAATTGATTCAGAAAGACTCTCTTATGGATATCAAAAAAAAGAATGGTATCTATACTTGGAATAATAGAAGGAAAGGATTCTGTGATATAGTAGAGCGATTGGACAGATTTCTCCTAAAAGGAGAGCACAGTTTGGATAAGATGGTCAATGCGGAAATTCTCCCTATGGCTAGATCTGACCACTTCCCAATGAGACTAGAAATCAAAGAGCAGATCAAACCTAGTAGGAATCCCTTCAAATGTGATAAAATGTGGTTTTAGGATAAAGCATTTATGGATCACGTCAGAAAATGGTGGTAGAAGGAACAATTTGAAGGTTCTAAAATGTTTTGCCTTGTCTCAAAATTGAAAAATATTAAAGAAAAGATCTTAAAATGTAATAATCTACACTTTAAAAATATTTTTAAAGAAAAACTAGAAATTGAAGAAAAAAAAGTAAATTAAATAAAGAAATCATCACAAAAGGAATGAATAATGAATCCTTTGATCTAGAAAAAGAATACCTACTAAAACATGAGGAAATACTAGCTAAAGAAGAAATATTTTGGAGACAAAAATCCAGAGAAAATGGCTCCTAGAAGGGGATTGTAATACCGATTTTTTTAATAATAGTACTCTTTATAATAGAAATTACATTAACATTTCAAAAATTAAGAATTCAGAGGGGGAGCAAATTGAAAATCGAGTAGAAATAGCTAATATTTTCATCAAATACTTCAGCAATATGCTTAATAATTATGACTCATCTAGTAGAATACCCCAAGAAGAGATGTTAAAACACATCCCAAAGTTGATTTAAGAAGATGATAATAAATTCCTTACTGAACCCTTTACTCTTCAAGAAGTTAAAACAATGCTCTTTAGTATGAACCCGAATAAATCACCGGGTCCAGATGACTTTCATGATTTCTTCTTCCAACAGTGTTGGGACATTCTAGGAGAAGAGTTGTGGAAAGCCTTAGAAGCCACACGTAATGGAGGTTCCATATTAACGGAAATCAATCACACTTTTCTAACTCTTATCCCCCAAAAAAGTGAAAGTGTAGTACCAGGGGACTATAGGCCTCTTGCATTATGTAATACTATTTATAAGGTTTTCTCAAAAATCTTAGCTAATCATCTCAAAAGATTCCTCCCAAAACTCATCTTGGAAGAACAAACCAACTTTTTCCCTGAAAGATCTATTTTAGATGGCATCTCCATCATACAGGAAACTATTCACTTGGCTATTAAAAATAAGGAAGCTTGTATGTTACTTAAATTAGACATTCAAAAAGCATACGACAAGGTAGATTGGAGATTTCTCTGTAAAACCTTAGAGGCCTTTGGCTTCTCTAAACAATGGATCAACATTATTTTTCAATGTATCTCTACTCCCAAAATTTTGATCCTCATCAACGACACCTCGGAAGGTTTCTTTAACATATCCAGGGGTATCAGACAAGGAGACCTAATTTCCCCATTTTTGTTCATCATAATGGTAGAGGCATTTGGTAGGGCAATTAAAGAAGCACAAGTTGAGGGTAAAATTAAAGGGGTGAGAGTTACGAATGGAGTAGAAAACACCACCCACCAACAATTTGCTGATGAAACTATTCTTGCTGGAATCAATACTCTTCAAGAGGTAGATCACATGCAACATATCCTAGACACATAAACAAAAGCATGAAGGCAAATGATTAATGTCGAAAAATAAAAAATCTTCTTTCTAAATATTGCTGAGGAAGTTGAAGATCAAATTTGTAACAAACTAGGATTCAAAAAAAGCAAGTTACAATTCAAATACCTAGGGATATATCTTGACAAAAGTAATCACACCAATCTAGGCTGGGAACATATTCTCAAGAAAATCTACAACCAAATAGAATCATGGAAAGGAAGATGGTTAACAAAGGCGGGAAGAACAACTAAGATCAAAGTTGTCTTATCGGCCATCCCTATTTATCAACTTTCTTTCTCCCATCTCCCCAAAAATATTAACTCTAAATTGGAAAACAAACTTCACAACTTCTTTTGGAATGGATTGGAGGATAAGAAAAAAGCAACCTTAATTAGTTGGAGTAAAATCTACAAACCAAAAGAAATTGGTGGATTAGGAATCAAAAATCTAGAATGGCAGAACGAAGCCCTAGGGGCTAAACAAGTATGGAGATTATATCAAGAAAGAGAAAGGAAATGGACTACAATCTTATTCAATAAATATCTTAACCCTTTAGACAAAACTTCATTATTCAGAATTAAAAGCCCCCCCAAAGGCTCTACAAGTTGGAATTTCCTTATTAACAATAGAGATTTGATCTCAAAGTACCTTACATGGGACATAGGGAAAGGAGATGAAGCTTTGTTTTGGGAAGATTCGTGGAACAAATATCCCCCTCTTATTAGTTCAGACCTATCATTAGAAGCAAATTCTCTCCTTAAAACCTTATGAGGAACAAAGGTGAAAGATTATATAGAGGAATCTAAATCAGACATGGGGAAAAATGGAAATGGAAATCGTTGCCTGAATGTGGAATTAACTAGTCAAATAAGGAGAAACTGGAAAACATTCTAAAGAACCAAATTATTACAATTAAAGATAGGGAGGACAAGCTAATTTGGGCAGCATCAAAAGATGGGATTTATAAAGTTAAGGAAGGATATAGAATGATTACAAATTTGCAAAAATGGGAAGCTAACACCCTCCCCATGAATTTATGCTGGGATCTGATAGGTCTTCCAAAAGCATAAATGTTCCTTTGGGCAGCCATGCAAAAAAGAATATTAACAACAGATAGAATTAGGAAAATGGAATTTGAAGGACCCTCAAGACGTATTTTATGCAAAGAACTAGAAGAAAATGTAGAACACTTCTTATATGCATGTAAATTTTCTCAGGACTGTTGGAGGTGGCTTCAAAGTAAATTGAACTGGACCTCCCCGTTAGCTAGCAATTGGATAGATCACTTATTAGGCTGGCCTAAAGATGTCTCTAAGAGAATCTATGGTAAAATTTGGAATATCTCCCCAGTAATTGCTTTATGGGAAATTTAAAAAGAATGAAATCGTCCAATTTTTCAAAATTAAAGTCTATTTGAGTAAGCTCTTTATGCAAAAATAGAAGTGGCGATTTTAGAAGTGATGAATAGTGATCTTAGGAAGAGACCAAGAGAAGAAGGATCCTTCTCTAAATGGGATGCAGAAATCAAAAAATGATGGCCACTATTAATCAACCCTCCCCTTTATTATAAGAAGAATAATACTCTAGCTAGACAAACCTGTAAATGGGAACCCACACCATCAAGATGGAAGAAGCTGAATTTCGATGGGGCATCAAGAGGGAATCCAAGTAAAGCTAGAATTGGATGTATCATAAGAGATGAATTAGGTAATTGGCTAGTAGAAAGATCCAAACCTCTAGACATGGTGTCGAATAATATTGTAGAACTAGAAGCAGTTGAAGAAGGAATTAATCTTTGCATTAAACTCAAAATTAAAAAACTTATGATTGAAGGGGACTCCCAAACTATTAGTAATGCTCTCAGGAAGGGAGTAACCCCAAACTGGGTTTTAAACTCCAAATTAGAAGATATCATCAAATCACTTTCTGCATTCGAAGAAGTTAGATTCTCACATATTTACAGAGAAGGCAACAGGGAAGTCGATAAATTAGCCAATTTGGAAACCGATGGTTATAACATTGTTGGTAAACAAATTGTTCTTTTGAATAAACTCTCAAAATGCCCAAATCTAAAAGAACAATTAGATGCAAATAGTTGAATAATCTATCATGGGGTTGATAGATTTCCTTTGAATTGAAAGGTACAGCTCCCTTATAGAATAATATGCAATAAATTTGTTTATTCCTAAACTAATTAAGGTACGTTCTTAACCTGAGAACGAAAGAAGAAAACCAAGCCAGCCCTAGACAGAACTAACTCAGGAAAATTTTAGTTCCTAAACCTATCCAATGCCAAGAACCCACAATTTCTATGACTTCTTGATACCGGTAATGCAATATGGATGCAAATTATGTGAATGCAATGAAGAAATAAAAATTTAATATTTAGATTTCTGCAATAGGAATATATTCAAATACTCTGATCGACAACACATTCACTATTTGATATAAGATGCAAGATAATGTCCAAAACCAAATACAACAATGCTTTGATTGAATATATTCAGAAAATAATACCCAAATTCTCTGATTTGAAGCAAAACTCTCCTTTGTTTTGAACACAACAAATACAATGCTTTGATTTTTATTTTCCTGCAACTCTGGCCAAATCTTTTACAAAAATCAAAATATCAAACCCCTAAATGCATGAAATGAAATACATAACAAAAACTAATGTCCCCCCTCTACTCCAGCAATACCTACTCTTGCAGAAAAGAAGAACCCTCACAAATGAAAAGGTTTTACAATAAATACATTCTCTAGCAACCGATTGGTTTCCTTCGGTGACTTTTCAGTTCTTGTCTCTTTGACTTCTCATCCTTTCCTTTTGAAAATTGATATGCTTATTAACTTTTAAAGTTAATAATGATATATATTAACATATTTAGATTATATTTAACAATTCACATTTAAATATGTTAAATCAATATCAAAATCTTTCCTTTGTTGAGCGGACAACAAAATAAATACTATTGCCAGGTAAAAATGAGTCATTTTTCCTAGGGCATATCTTTTTATTCCACCATTGGATCGAACTCATTTCTGGATATGTTCTTCCAAACTTAGTTATCTTCATCTTGACCGGAGTGATCGAAAAAATAATCACTGAGTCAAAAGATATGAGCTTCTAAATTCTGCTCTATATGATTGCTACAAAATCAGAATTAATAAAATAAAATTTCCAACCATTCTTCTTTCAATGCTCTATAATCCATGTCTTCAATCTGCAACAATGTTATCTTCAATGCTTACAATGTTAATTCTCTACTAAAATTTGGGAGAAATTCTCTGGAATGCTTATAGCAGAAATTTGACTTTTGTCTTCTCCCTTTGGTGGAAAATTGAACTTTGACTACGAAAGTTGTAGTGGAAAATGAATTTTCCATTTTACATTTAATACCACATTGATGTTCAAATTCTCAAACAATAAATCATTATGAGATTATCATTCCTTGTTTAATCAATTAAAACTCTTTTCCATCTATCTATCATGGATTTGATGCTTGGTGGAAATTCCATTTTTGAGTGCAAAAAGCACACCCAATCTTCAATTTTCCATTTGCATGTAGTGGGCACAATTTTGATGTAGATTGATTTACAAATTATTTTTCTAGAGTGATCTTGATGCTAGACCCCATATACCTTCATTTTGGATTAAGATTTTCCTTTTCTCTCCTCGTGTGGAAAATTGGACTTTGCTTGCGAAAGTCATAGTGGAAAATGAATTTTCCGCTATGCATTTTTCTTTTTGCTGAAAAATGAAATATTTGCTTCTCCAATGGAAAATCTGAAAATGACTGTGAAAGGCGTAGCAGAAAATGAGTTTTCCACTACACATTTTTCCTTTGGTGAAAAATCCCAAGTTGACTTCTCCATTGTGAAAAATTAGAAAATGATTGTGAAAGGTGTAGTGGAAAATGAGTTTTCCACTACACTTCATTTTTCCTTTGGTGGAAAATCCCAAGTTGACTTCTCCATTGCAAAAAATTCAAAAAGTGCTTCTCCATGGTGGAAAAATGAATTTTGACTTCTATTTGCTTCCACATTTGCATGTCTAGTTTCAGAAATAATTCAATCCTTCATAGAAATTTTGTTAAACACACTAAGAACAATTTTAAGAAATTTTTTATGGGTGGCAACTTTAAAAGTTTCAAAAATGGTGTACTGAAAGTGCACCTACAGCTGGCTCTGAATGGGGATTATGTGCTGCAAAGTGCATAAAGAATCCAGAATCTCTAGCAAAAGACAACTGCCTATCGATTGGGTTACAGAGTCTAAGCACAAAGAAGACTATTAAAGAATTTCTTGTCGGGAGGGCGGAGGGGAGCAAGGCCAAAACTGAAATAGAAAGCGGGAAAGCCTAAGCTAAGCACAACAAAACTACGAAAGCAGGGGAAGACTAAACTAAGCACACCCAAAACTGAAAAGGAAAACCTAACTACTACAGGTGAGGAGACCTCACCAACAGAACATAGAACAAAGAAGGAATCATACATGGCCATTTACAGGGAGAGAGAAGTATGAACCTTTCCTGAATAGAGGAAGATGCTCCACCAATTTGAAACAGCACTGGTAACCTCTGGCTACTCCTTCATTGTTTAACTTGAGTCCAAAAGCTATCTGCAATATGATGACCCACAGGACCTTTCCAAATAGCCATGCCTCATTATAGATCTCCGATTCATCTATGCTTCCACATACATCTTTCCTTACACATTCAACCTTCTGTGATGGAAGAAAATATTCAACATATTTTGAATGCACCACTGGAATATAATCCAATTTGTCTCTTTCAGCACTATCATCTCTATTTTCTCTATCATCATCCTTAGTAGAGATATCAACGTTCAAATCAAGATTAACAAAATCAGAAAATTGCAAATTCTCTAGAAGAGAAATATCATCATACCATTTGCAAATATTATCAAAAATAACTTCTGATTTCAAACCATAGCTGAAACATGCATCTCTATTTTCCACATGTTCTAACTTCTTTTGTGAAGGAGAAAATTATCCACCAGACTCTAAATGTGCTATTGGAACATAATCACCTCTACTTATATCAATCATATCATCCTTAGTAGAGATATCAATAACTAAACTAGGATTGAGAACATTGGAACGTTTAAGAGATTCTGGAAATGAAATGACGTCATACTAGTCACAAGCATTCTCTTTAACAACTTTAGGTTCTAAAGAAACATTGAAACAATGTGATTCTTCATGATACATAGGTTCCAATTGAATTGAAACATCTTCTTCATTTGTCGCAATTGTCAATCTTGCAAGATATTCATCTGAATTTAAATTTTCAGTACCTGGATTAATTGTGGAAGAAGATTCCCATGTTGGCATCATGGTTTGATCAAACTCCATTTCGAAACAAGAAGAACCGTGATCAAGCTCTTTATTTTCTTCATGATTCTGCAATACCTCATTAACATCTAAAAATTCTTCCTCACAATTTATTGCTACAACAACATTCTCAAGCTCAACAGGTTGATCATCAAAACATATTGCAACCTTTTCATGTGTATCCATATGATTAGGAAAACCCAGTATTTCATTAGCTTGCAAAAAGAGTGGTTCTTGCATTAGATCCCTATCAGCTCTAATGGATGAAGAGTCAACCATACCATGTTCTTCAATAACAATAGGGATTCCACCTTTTGATAGCACATCGGTCTCAGGATAATTTTTAGGAGAACAAATATTTGAAGCATGATCCTCATTTATTTTTCCTAATCTGCAACTATTATCATCAAAAGAGGAGGAAAAGATGGTAAGGTCCTCTTTTTCAACTCTTTTTATCATCTCTTCAACCATATTTTTAGATTTGTCAAAACATGATCTCACTTTCTCTTCAATACAAAATTCATCGAGAGGTTTGGTCATTGTATTTTCTTCAAGACAAATAGATTCTAACATAAGATCATTATTAACCTTTGCAAACTAAAAATCATTTTTGCCAGAATTTTCACTAAGGTCAAACTTTCCATGTTCTGGAAGTGTATTAACCATTGAATGATTTTCGAAAGAAACTTCATGCAAAATTTTAT
The DNA here is from genome assembly GCA_028749045.1 of Cupressus sempervirens. Classification (NCBI taxonomy): domain Eukaryota; kingdom Viridiplantae; phylum Streptophyta; class Pinopsida; order Cupressales; family Cupressaceae; genus Cupressus; species Cupressus sempervirens. The sequence goes on from CM053791.1 coordinate 442,592,629, forward strand.
CTTTATTTTCTTCAAATCTGAAATCTTTTAAATCAAGAATAAATGAAGACATGGGAAAAACTTCTTCATCTACTTTTCTTACCAATTCTTTATCATTGTGAAGGACATCTTCATTTGCTGAAAATTGTGCTTCTAGAAATCATGGTATCTCTTGCTTCCCAAAAATTGAACCATTGGTTGATATGTGCTCTTCATTAACTGGTTTTTCATCGTGCACATGGGCTGAACAATATATCCCTTTTCTTTTTTAATCTTGAACATTAAAGTACCTTTGATATACACACTTTAACAGTTGAGAAGATTGATGATCTTCGGAGGAGTCTAATCCTTTTTCTTCAGCTTCAGCTATACTTTGTTTAAATGTAGTCCAGATGAAATGTAAATTGAAGTCACTTTCAACCTCTATTTCTTTGAATGTGGGTTTTCTTTGGGTTTGCTTTCTTGATTGAACTTCTTGTTCGCTCAGGACTGAAAAATTGTAAGAGATGTGATCTTGTGGGATCTCTGAAACTTCATCATCATTTGCCTTTAGTTCCATACTTGGCTATAATGTCCTTTCTTTATGATATTGCAACAATTTGGTCTTCACTTCCACCTCTTTCAGCAGGTGATATCTTGCACAGATACTTTTCCATAATAGAATAGTTGCATGGTCTTCATTAACACTCAGGTTCATCTTTACTCTATGACTGATGCTTTTTCTCCAAGTTTCAAACATATCATGCAACACAGGATCAGTAGTGCGATGGAGTTCTATAAGGGAAGGGTTTGGTCTCCTTCCTATCATCATTTTAATAGGCATGGTCCTTTTTAATCAACAAAGTCGCCAATCTCTGCAAGTTAGAGATAATAAAATTTAAAAATGTAAACACTGGACTTCTCACCCAAAGTTATGAGAACCAAAATGGAGTCACCAATCTCTAGGTAGCAGAGATATCTATAACCACTGAGGAAGCAGACATCAACACCAATTTTCTCCTCTGTTTTTATTTATTAGAAACTTCCTGTCATCAACTTTGAATTTATTCTTACTTCAGCTGGTTGAGACTGGTAGGACTAGAAGCCTGATTCCTTTCAAATTCTCAAACTTTGATATGCAATAGAGTTCTTTAAAACACAGAGTCACCAATCTCTAGCAGAGATAATAATAATAAAACTGAGAAAACAATCTCCAGCACTGATCTTCTTTTCCGTCTCCCTAGTGGAGTCGCCAAAAATCAGTTGGTAAATAGATTGTTCTTTTGAATAAACTCTCAAAATGCCCAAATCTAAAAGAACAATTAGATGCCAACAATTGGATAATCTATCATGGGGTTGATAGATTTCCTCTGAATTGAAAGGTACAGCTCCCTTATAGAATAATATGTAATGAATTTGTTTATTCCTAAACTAATCAAGGTACGTTCTTAACTCAAGAACGAAAGAAGAAAACCAAGCCAGCCCTAGATAGAACTAACTCAGGCAGATTTTAGTTCCTAAACCTATCCAATGCCAAGAACCCACAATTCCTATGACTTCTTGATACCGGTAATGCAATATGGATGCAAATTATGTGAATGCAATGAAGAAATGAAAATTTAATATTTAGATTTTTGCAATAGGAATATATGCAAATACTCCGATCTACAACACATTCACTATTTGACATAAGATGCAAGATAATGTCCAAAACCAAATACAATAATGCTCTGATTGAATATATTTAGAAAATAATACCCAAATTTTTTGATTTGATGCAAAACTCTCCTTTGTTTTGAACACAACAAATACAATGCTCTGATTTTTATTTGCCTGCAACTCTGGCCAAATCTTTTACAGAAATCAAAATATCAAACCCCTAAATGCATGAAATGAAATACATAACAAAAACTAATGTCTCCCCTCTACTCCAGCAATACCTACTCTTGTAGAAAAGAAGAACTCCCACAAATGAAAAGGTTTTACAATAAATACATTCTCCAGCAACCGATTGGTTTCCTCCGGTGACTTTTCAATTCTTGTCTCTTTGACTTCTCATCCTTTCATTTGAAAATTGATATGCTTATTAACTTTTAAAGTTAATAATGATAAATATTAACATATTTAAATTATATTTAACAATTGACATTTAAATATGTTAAATCAATATCAAAATCTTTCCTTTGTTGAGTGGACAACAAAATAAATACTACTGCCAGGTAAAAATGAGTCATTTTTCGTGGGGCATATCTTTTTATTCCACTGTTGGATCGAACTCATTTCTGGATATGTTCTTCCAAACTTCGTTATCTTCATTTTGACTGGAGCGATCAAAAAAATTATAACTAAGTCAAAAGATATGAGCTTCTAAATTTTGTTCTATATGACTGCTATAAAATCAGAATTAATAAAATAAAATTTCCAGCCATTCTTCTTTCAATGCTCTATAATCCATGTCTTCAATCTGCAACAATGTTATCTTCAATGCTTACAATGTTAATTCTCTACTAAAATTTGGGAGAAATTCTCTGGAATGTTTATAGTGGAAATCTAACTTTTGTCTTCTCCCTTTGGTGGAAAATTGAACTTTGACTGCGAAAGTTGCAATGGAAAATGAATTTTCCATTTTACATTTAATACCACATTGATGTTCAAATCCTCAAACAATAAATCATTATGAGATTATCATTCCTTGTTTAATCAATTAAAGCTCTTTTCCATCTCTCTATCATGGATTTGATGGTTGGTGGAAATTCCATTTTTGAGTGTGAAAAGCGCACCCAATCTTCAATTTTTCATTTCCATGTAGTGGGCACAATTTTGATGTAGATTGATTCACAAATTATTTTTCCAGAGTGATCTTGATGCTAGACTCCATATACGTTCATTTTGGATTGAGATTTGCTTTTTCTCTCCTCATGTGGAAAATTGGACTTTGCCTGCGAAAGTCGTAATGGAAAATGAATTTTCCGCTATGCATTTTTCTTTTTTTCTGAAAAATGAAATATTTGATTCTCCAATAGAAAATCTGAAAATGATTGCGAAAGGCGCAGTAGAAAATGAGTTTTCCACTACACATTTTTTCTTTGGTGGAAAATCCCAAGTTGACTTCTCCATTGTGAAAAAATAGAAAATGATTGCGAAAGGCGCAGTGGAAAATGAATTTTCCACTACACTTCATTTTTCCTTTGGTGGAAAATCCCAAGTTGACTTCTCCATTGCGAAAAATTCAAAAAGTGCTTCTCTATGGTGGAAAATTTAATTTTGACTTCTATTTGCTTCCACATTTGCATATCTGGACTCAGAAATAATTCAATCCTTCATAAAAAATTTGTTAAACACGCTGAGAACAATTTTAAGAAATTCTTTATGGGTGGCAACTTTAAAAGTTTCAAAAATGGTGTACTGAAAGTGCACCTACAAGTTACCTTATCATTTAATCATATCTTTGATCCTTTGTTGTGTTAGAAACAATCATTATCAATTTATTTTCTCATGTGTGAATTGATTTCATACAAATTGGGTAGAGTACCCAATATTGAGGAAAATCTAACTTTTGAGTGGTTTAACTTTCCATGATGAATTCGAGAGGAACCTTAATAATCATTTAGACATCATCGTCATTATTTCGCGTCTAGATCTTTCTCCCTCTCCTATTTATTAGTGAAATTCAGGACACATTTTCATTTTAACTTAGCCTATGATTGGTTTCATCTGAGAAATAGGTAGAGGTTTGGTTTAGGTTTTATGGATTCCAATATCAGTCTTTTTCATGCCTTCAAAAATTGCACCATGGCTTTCTGTGGGCTAATAAAACAAGAGAGATGGAATCGGCTCCTCTGGCCAATAGATGATATGAGTTGAGTTTCAGTTAGTCGGGTATTAAGAGAGGGGACATTTAGTTATGAACACTCCTGGAGGACTAACAATGATATTGTAGGGCTTTGGGTAGGTTGCTTAGCTAGGGATGGAGTGGAAAAATGGGATATTATTAGGCTAACCCTTAATATTTTTGACCCCTATTGATTAGTTGGGCTGGAAATTGTAGTCACCAACGTAGATGCTAGGCTCTTCCCTCTCCCTAAGGTTTACATGGAGTTTGAAGTAAATAGTCTGAAAATTGGTAGGAGCCTGAGGCATCCATGCTTGGTAATTAGGGATAACGTCAAGTTCTTTACTGAATGGCCAAGAATGGAGTCAAGCATTAACTTCCTGTTAAGGTGGAGTGGAATTGTTGAAGACCTAGGTAGGGACTTGCTCACCAACTATCTGAGGGCGTATGATGCCTACATTCATTTGGATGTAGACTTTTCCAACCTGGAGGACGTGGAATTCTATTTTCCTAACTACGACAAAACCAACAGGGGAAGATCGACATACGAGTTCCCCCCAGGCTCAAAGGCCTCCACTCTGCATGAAGCCGTAGAAATTATTATGGTTTTTAAGAGAACATGATAAATATATGTAATTTGGGTCATTTTGTATGATACTTTGACCCAAAATTTTGGTTCTTGCGCTCTATTATAAGCATGGGTTCCTACTGTAGATAGCTTTATCGCCTACATTTTTGGTTAAATAGTAGCATGTAGGGCATACTTTAATATGATGTCCCTGTCTACATTATCAGTGGCATTTTGATATTGTATATATCAATCCATATAATAAAGATAAATGTTCTATAGCTATAATTTAACCTCAACTTTTGGTTTTGGTTGTAGTCCCTGGATTTTGTTATCATTCGGCTTTTCTTGTTAAGCTGAAAACATTTCAATTAGGGCTAATTCCAATTAATTATTTCTCCCAGTTTTGCATAATTTAGGTTTCAATTTTCACGCACTCACTTTAAAAAGTGAACAAGAAACGCATATACAAGTTGGTCCTCCTTTCGCCATGGCAATTTTATCTTTCTTGTATTTTTCTGTTTGTTTTGTTTTCCTTTATCATAGGTTTCGTCTCAGTTTGCTCCCCCTGTAATCATTTTTAATCCGCATAGTTCTTCACTTTTGACACTCTTCATTTTAATAAAAACATTATGCATTAATCATGGTAAGTAGTAACGATTCTTAAACCTAATTATTTAATATTTTAATTAATCATATTTTTCACTACCTTTTAGATAACAATTTATTAAAAAATTTGAATTCTAATTACAATTAATTTCATCAATTTTTTAATTATTTAATTCATTAAAATATCTTTATGAAATGGGCCCTCCCAGTCTCGTGTTAAGGTTTTGATGGATTTCTTTATCTACTAACCCTTAATGCTTTGTTGATTGTGGTGACATGTTTACAAAAATTTGGTCACCATAATATCCCTGTTCTGTTATCCTATGATAGTCTTATTCACTTGTATTCGCACTTCACACTAGATTTTCTATTATTTACAAAGTATTAAAGAATGTCCATAGATTTAAAACAATCACTATGAAAAGAGGGTTACAAAATAGTTTTTATCTACAACCCTTACTAAAACTCCTACAACACAGTCTTACCTAGAAGTGTTGTTCCTTTTTTCACGATGCTTAAATTTCAATATACATAATACAATTTGCAATTGCATCACCTAAAGTTGAGTTCCTGATACTCGTATCTTAAATAATGATAGGATTTTTTTAAAACTCTAATACAGTTTCAGGATTTCTATTTCGAAGATATTTTGGTTTAGATGTACATACTTTTCTATCATGTTGTATTCAATGCTCTATTATGTAAAGAATGGTTGTTGTTGTTTAACTCTCTTCCATAGTGTTTAATTGTTTACTATTTCATTAGACTTGTTCAATTTAATGTAATCATTTACACAAAGGAGTTGGAGTCCACTCATGATTTGAATAAGGTGCACAATTAAAGGTACTTTATGTATAGCCTACTTCCTCTAGTTGATGCAATTTCTATATGTAAAGTTGTAATCACAACTGTACATACTAAATCTGATTTATTGCATAACAAATAATCCCATTCCTTCGCATAATAGGTACTTAATACAACAATATTGAAATTATCTGCAAGGAAAGCCGAGCTAAAGCCTTGCATTGCTTCAGTGGGCATTTATGCCATACGAACAAACATTTGTTTGAAGCTTCTTAGGTAACCCAAATTAAATGCTCTATTCCCTGAACAATGCTTCATGTTATTTAATTGCCTCCAAAAGTGTTCAATTGTATACTATTTCATTATAGTTATTGAATTTAATCACACCATTCATATGCAACAACACTTAGAATTGGACATGAAGTTATAGTCACTTGCGACATGGTGCCTTATTCTCCTTCAATGTGACGATGTGTTTGGTTGTGCTTTGGATATTTATATATTGAGCATCCATAATTGATGTTTTCTTTTTCACTAAATAGGTACTATGTACATTCACCTTGCTTATAGGATTTGAGTGTGTATCTATATCTTCAACAAGAACACCAAGAGATAGTGAGCTTGATCATTCATGTTGAACCAATGTCATCCTTATATGGGATACATATCTATATTGTTGTTATTAATAACCCTCCAGTTATTGTGTTTAACTTACATTCATAATGAATTATGTGATTAGACTAGTGATCATGTCTATGCATTTAGGGTTCTATAGTTGTCATGAAAAGTATTAATTAAAATGTGGAGATTTTAATTATTTATTTTATTTATCAACTAATTTATTGAAGTTGAATTTCAAATATCTAGAATTATCTTATTTCATTTGGGAAAGGGGCCAATTAGTCTATTAAGTTATCATAGCCTATGTCACTTTATAAAAGTGCTTATATTAGGCAAAAGTGAATTTTAATCCTTACTTCTCACTTTGTGAAGCTTTGGGATTGAAGAAATTTATCCAAAACCTTTTGGGAGAATTTTTTTGATTTTATTTTTTGTGGGAGGCTGGTTTGTCAAATTGCTGTGAGGATATGATGCAGGAGCATCGTGGGTTCATTCTCAATCTTGCATCAACAAATTTATTTTTTTGCTTTGTTCCATGTTTCCAATCTTTTGATCATGTGAACAATCTTGTTGTTTTACCTTTGTTTTGCCTGCAAGCATAGGTTCTTAGAGTGGACCTATCATGGTTCTTACACCTTTGATTGTAGTCCTTAATGTATGATGTGTGCATGTATGATATATACATGTTTATGTCTTCTTTCATTTGTGTGTGTATGATGTATGCACGTTTAATCCTTGTTTCCAAGGATTCATGGGCATATACATAATCCTTAGATCATGTTCAATCCTTGTTTATATATAAGTGCATGTGCACACGTACACACATATATTACACAAACATAAACATATATGTAAATGACTAGTATATGCATAATTAAGTAGAGCATTTATACTCAAATATATGTTTTTTCTTCATAATAAGGTTGATTTTATTGAAATAGTAAGAAAACTGCATAAAGTAAGTACATAGAAAGAAGCTTGAAATTTCTATTTACTCATTGTACTAAGCCCTCCATCGAAGAAAAACCCTAACCTCTAACCATCCTTGCAGACTCAATTACATAGTGTTCCTATTGTCACTACTAAGGTTTACAAAAATTTACAGAATTAAAAATTCTACAAAAAAACCCATAAAAAAGTGTTCAATGAAGCCTCGACACTTCAAGAGATGAGCATGAGTAAGACCATTAAAGATGCTTCACAATTTTTTTAAATATTTGAATCAAAATTTGAAACCTTTGATTGACGTTATTCTACTTTTTCTTTTTGATTATCACTTTTCCATTAAGCATAACCAAAATGAACAAGAGCCCTACCTTCTTTTGGATAGTTCACTTTGACAATCGGTTACCCCTTTATCAAATACAAAAAAAAGTTGCCAGTTTAACACGCTTCCCTAAGGAGTAGATTCAAAAACAACTTAACCAAAATTTTAAGAACATCCTAAACACTAGAGTAATTTAACAATTTGTATAAAACAATAGAGCAACTAAAAAGGAGACACCAACCCACATAAACCACCACTAGGGTGTCAATAAAAAAGGGAAGAACAACTTGAAATCATTTGAGGGCATGTGAGACAAACCCTTGGATCCTAAATCTAAGCATTGCATCAATTTTTTCTTATATGTAATCCCTCTTTCCTTTTATTTGTCTCTTCTCGCTCTCTCCTCGGCTCTTGCAAACATTCTTCATCTTATTTGTCTCTTTACTTTATTGAGGCATCTAAAATTTCATCTAAACCTAGTAGAGAATCTGTAGGAACTAACTAAATCAGTGTGAACTTGACAATGTCCTCACCTTCTCCTAATTGTAAATCCCATGCATAATCATGGAATAAATGTCCATGTTGGTGCAATGACAACTTTCCAACTAGTAAAATATTTCTCCAAGCAACCAATCAAGCACATCAACAAGTCCATGGTGAGTGAATTTGAACATTTTATCCTCATAGATTCTTCTACTATGGTCATGAAAGGGATTCATTTTGTTTACTACACTGGAGGGTGAAAGAAGTTTCCATTTTTCATAGCAACCAAGTTGTGTTTTCTCCAAATCCTCTGCAACTTACAAGGCTTATAGGTTTGATGACACACATTTTTATTTTGTAAGGTGGTTAGTGATGGAGTGAATTTAAAAGTTGTCACATATATCATAGCACTTATTAGGAATGGTAGCTCCTCACCACCATTGACTGAATGTCACATTAATGGATAATTTTTATGTTACTTCATTCCTACTATTTGACATTGGAATAATTATCCATGACAATTTCAAGGATGCTAAGTTTTAATTCCCAATTTGACATTGTGTGGGTCTCCTTGTTCTAAGTTATTTTTATATGTGAGATCTTGTAGACGTGAAGGGATGGCAACTCATCATTGATTCAAGAGATATAGTTTTGAAGGTATTAGTCCTCTATGCCACCTTTAATAATTTCATTAGTAATTATTTGTGAGGCACCTTCAATGTGCAAGTTTGTCACTCCTAATTTCTTTAAGGTTTTGAGGTTAAAAGAGTTGCTTTAGCTTCATCTACATTATTTATTCCATCTAGAAGATGTTTACCTCCAAATGTGATGAGATCCAACTTTTCATCTCTAATTATTAATCCTGCACTAAAAGGGTAAGAATTCTCTTTAGATGCACCATCAAATTTACACTTCCACCACCCTTATTGGTGCCTTTTCCCAATAGATCACCTCTAGAGCCAACGAGGGATAAGGATGAACCCCAAAACACCCATACATAGGGTAAATAGTTTGTGGTAATCTAGGTGTGACTCAAACCAAGGTTGATGCATAAAACAAGGATTATAATCCTAATTCTAGGCCTCACAACTTGCTTTCACTTCCAACTCAGTTACACAGTTGTCCTTAAAAGGGTTTGTGGCAATCTAGTTGTGACTCAAAAAAGATTTGATGCATAGTACCAAGATCATTATCCTAACACTATGCCTCACAACTCACCTTCACACCAACTTGGCTACACACTCGCACTTAAAAGGGTTTGTGGTAATCTAGGTGTGACTCAAATTAGAGCTGATGCATAACACTGAGATCATAAGCCTAACACTATACCTCGAGAATTACCTTCACATCAACTTGACTATATACTCACCCTTATATACTCAAATATAATTATATAATCATACATATGTGCATATATATAAGATTAAGTATATATATATATATATATATATATATATATATATATATATATATATATATATATATATATATATATATATATATATATATATATATATATATATATATATATTAAGAAGTAAAGTCCACACATAACTAAGAGGAGGGGTGAATCAGTTGTGACCAAATATAATTGAATTCAAACTTATAGATCTAATATTCAACTATAAAATAATGATACACAAAAATTAGAGACCATCCACTATAACACAATAATTTGTTGACTAAGGAAGTCCTTAACTAGAGGGAAAACACTAGTGGGGATGACACCCACAAGATAATTTACTAATATATAAGTTCCTTGTAAAAGGTTGTGACCCTGTCATGAGTCAAATACAATCATTTAATAAAACAATCCTTGTTAGAGGAAAAATCCTATTAGGAGACCTTGAACCCTTGTTAGAAGGTTCCAAGTATGTGAAAGACTAATAGGAAACAAATAAAACCACTACCTAAATGCTCTTGCACATGTGAAAGAAAATAATTTTAGGATAACATATCCAATAAAATGAGCTAACTGATCTGCAACTTACTTGCCAAAACAATTCCTTTGAAGTCCACTTCAATCGACTAGCATAATCTCTACTTTGCTCTGATTATTCAACATGAAAGCTTGCATCATATGTATCAAGGAAACTATCTCTAAGTTTATCACATAACTACACACACCTCAAAAAGGATTGAGTCCAAGGAAAGAGACTGTTTCAAACCAAACTTGAAAGGTGTCAAATCTTAGTAGGTTAATGCAATCCAAGTGGCAAAGGAGTGTAATGTCCCCTTTCAGGACATTAGAAGAATTAAAGACATATTCATATAATATTAAATTTTCCAATGAGAGCATGAATAAAAGGGGAAAATTTAATATTATAAGGTGGGATAAAGGTGACAGGGAGGGATAAGACAAAATATGGGAAGGGAGTCAAAGAGTCACAACTTTGTGGATTAAAAGGGAGAGAAGCTCATTCATTTAGGATGCTTGGTTTATGATTTGGATTTTAGTTTCTCTCTTGTGAGAGTTATTCACTAGTGTGAGGATGTAGCCCCTTGTATTGGTAGATAATAGACACAAATCCATTGTTCATGGAGACATCACATCAAGTGTCTCACATGTGCTTATAGTTTCTTTTCTTAGTGTTCCCGTCTGACTGTAAAATTGTGTTTAAGATTGGACTTTGAATGCTAGTTATTGTATTGTTGTTGTATAATGAAAGAACATGTTTTAATTACTTTAATGATAATTTATTGGTTTTATACTATTGGTTTGTAACACATTTTCATATACTTGAGTTCTAAATGTTAGTTTAAGAAAGAATGGGTAAATATCTACTAGGGATATTTTAGTGGTATTAGAGCCTAGTTTTCTTGCCAACCTATAAGTTATAACAGAGCCTCAACCTTGCGATTATGTTGGATCCAATATGAAGTTTCATGAGTAATGAAGTTATTTACAGTCTAAATTTTAAATTTGATTACATAAGGCAAAAAGTATATTAACAGATTTTTTCAAAATATACTTTCAGAGAGTATTGAAGATTATCACATTTTGACAGAGAGATTTTGGAAGGAGAGAATGATTGGTAACACAAAAATTGCAGGTGATACCAAAGGAATTTTATCAGGGTTTTATTCTTAGGTTTAAGAGATGTCCTCAGAATAGCTTAGTTGTGACAATTGTAGGTTTTTGATAGTTGTAGCAGAGTTACTAAAATTTTCATTGGGCATAATCTAATCTACAAGATAAATGTTGGGGAGACCAGCTATGGGTGGAAGTATTTACAGTTTCATGTTTGTGGGTTGGCTAGACCTCTAAATAGCCAAAGCTTGGCCAATAACATATTCTTCAATATTATCATTGATACACAAGGAGACTAGCAAGACTTGGGGGAAAAGTGAAATACATTCCGAGTGAACAAGTAGAGCTTGGTGTACGTGAAAATTTCTTAGAGCAAGTGAAGATTGATGCAAATTGAGTTCATCTATTATTAAAACATGAGGGAGCCTAGACGGTTATTCACAAACTGCACACACATGGAGGCATCAATTATCTAAACGTCAGAATGTTATTTGGCATCTTGAAGCAGATATGAAGAACTTGAACTATGGTGGATATAGTTATCAACTGCTAAGGGAATCACCAAGTGAGAAGATTTTTATTAGGAGGATTATTCACTCCAATAGTGATAGCATTCAAAAACTAGGGGGAGGAATCAAAAGCTGTAGTTCCCATCCTAGAAGGACTGACAGGAGTAGAGAAGGGAATTTGATTTGGATATCATGAGAAGGCATGTTATACAGTGCAAAATAAATAACTTGCAAACTCTTCAATCTCCATCCAATTTGTTTAGTCGATGCTCGACCAGGGAACAAGGCATGGTCTTCTAGACTAGAAGGAAACATGGAGGGTAACAAGTAGACCAGTGAGGTGGACTGACTATAGTTGTGAAATTAGATTGAGTTATATCACAAGCTAGTAATCATTATGTTGTCTCTTCCAACGTAGCTAACGCTCATGTGTTAACTTTTGGTTGTAGCGGCACTGAAATACATATTATCCAGTGTGTCTGTGTTGGAAAGTAATGTGCATCAAAGACATGAAATTTTGAGTTGGTTGAAGACTTCCACTTATAGACTCATAATCATGTGTTGAGGAGTTGAGAATGAGGTGATGAGAGGAGAGGAGATGATTTTTACTACTTGCTAGGAATGAAATATAGAGTTAGGAGTTTTCATAATAGCCGAACATTATTATAGTCACTTCTTTGAAGGCTTCATTATAGGGGGACATTATCATAGTTGGAGTTCATGCACAAATTTGTAATGCCAAAATTAAATAAGAACCTTTTGGGTGATCTTCGTTGAGTGTCAGATTGCTACAGTTGATTGAAGATTGTCATTTTATCAATAGGGTGGACGATACAAGGCATAACTAATAGATTGTTGGGAGTTTCTCACTACAAGCATTACAAAACTCTCTAGTCTCCAATTGATACTTTGTTAGAAGGGTGTTACATTAATTCTCTACCTATAAACTGTTGTTACAACAGTTGAGTATTTTATCCATTCATTTGTCTCTTATTTCAACAGGTGTTCCAATAAACATAGATAATTACATTCGAATAAGTGGCTCATCTACAAAGTCATGAAAGTTTAACATCATAAAAAATAACATACGATGTCTTATGAAAAGTTCAAGGATTCATATATGCTTATAGTGCCAAACTATGTCGAAGTAGGGTTTGATAAAGAGGCTTCACGTGAAGGATGAAGATTGGAAGATTTTGAGCATGCTTGTGTTAGCTATTCAACTTATGAAAACAAGAAAGATGTACCAACTGATCAACATGGATAGGCAGAGTTGCCATATTGCATAGGCACTGAGCTTTTGGTTGATAAGAGAGCATCAATAGGAGCACTAGTTCATAAACATAAATGTGCTCATAGGAAGGGAAAGACACATGTCTTTCCTTGACTACCTTCAACATAATTGGTGATGAATTCATCAACAGATTTTATCACAAGTTTGGCCTAGTTGCTGGAGGAGTGGCTCGAAACCTGTACTGGGTTGGTTATTATTTTAAAGCTAATTTGGATGATATATTATATCCCTATCGTCGACGAACCAAATAGTCGACTAATAATTCCTTAGACATATTAGTCTTTTGTTTAATGGTCTTGTACTAGTTTAAACTGAGTTGTGTTGGCAGCAGTAAAACTAATGATCTTTTTCTTCAAGAGAATTAGTTTTACAAATCTAACTTATAAAGGTTTTCATATCGGTTTAACATTATGAGATATTAATAATCTTTTCTATTACAATTGGTTGTAAGCAGTTGTTGCAGAGGCACAGGTGCTGCCAAGTTTGGTTTACAGGGTGGGTACGATAGTTTAAATCATTGCAGAAGAGCTAGTACTTTCAACGGGCCTTGCTTCCTTATTAAGCATTAAATATGGAATTTGGGAATTATCAATAGGACTATTTTCCTTGTGTATTCAAGCCTATGGAATGTTTGTTGACTGGGTTGTTAAATTGTTGGGACAAAATTAATTCCAAGTTTACCACATTTGCAAGTAGCTACTATTAATTGAAGGTTGCAATGTAACGTTGCCTTTTGCATACTTTTGGGACAAGTCATCCAAATCTTTTCACTTGCTTAAATTGAACAGTTAGATACTTGTAAAAGAAATCAAATTGTTTGGTAAATCACTCCAGTATTAGTGGTTTGCAAATTTGGGATTCAAATTTGAGTGTTGTTAAGTGCATGGGAATTACTTACAAAATGCTTGATTATAATACCATCAAAGGATCTATGGGAAATACATGTAATCTGGAAAAAGTTTGAAGAGATCTAGTTAAAGTACAATAACAAGTAGTCCAAAATTCAAAATGCAATGTAAGAATGAAGGTACTTGATATGCATGATGAGTTCAACAAATTCCCTCCACAGATTCAGAAAGAATTACCCTTCAAAGATTGCATGGATTTCCATCCAATGCTCCAAAACAAGATTGATATGGGAAAAAGGTACTATGAATTGGCCTAGGATCTTCTTGCAAAGGATAGGTGCAAAAAATTGTATGAGGATTCTTCAGCAGTCAAAATCCAAATTATAAGTGGTTTGGTAAAAGAACAACCAACTACTAGTTATTTACAACCCTCACGGGATAGATGTTAATAGTGGCACAAGTTTCTATGTTGGTGATTTGGAGTTTAGCCTTGAAAAAATGATTGATGAGGTTGGTTGTACTCGTAGTGATGACATGTCAGAGTCTTTATTTGATGACCCATATGTTTCTTATAAACATGATGTTAATGAAAAATCCAAGATGACACTACAAGACGATGAGTTGTATCAACATGACACTAGTGAGATGCAAGTCTTAAAGAACTAGCTCAAGGTTAGTGAAGAAATGGTTGTGGAATCTTTGGTACATTATGACAACACTTACGAGATGGTGGAGGATCCCCATAGGAAGGCTCAAAAGGGAGTGAAAAGAGATTTTCTTGTTGCTGATTTGCAGGTAGTCAAAACAATCTTTGAATCTATGAAATAAAATTATTTGTATTTGATATCTAACAAGGATTATATTCTTAAGGTTGTTGGAATATATGTCAATTACTTGAATAAAGAAAGGAATGAGATTATGGAGATCAATGAGGAGCTTTAGTATGCTCACGAGGCATTGGATGATACTCAGTTTTCTCTTCAAGAAGCAAAAAATCAAATTAGGATCACAAATCAATTTCGGGAACATGAAGGTAAAGAGAGGCAAGAGTTTTTCCAAGACATAATTGATGAACCTGATAGCATTTAGTAGATATATGACTTGGATAGTTTCCCCAAAAGACCAAGTACCAAAACTTCAGATGACATTTAGCTTATAGACAACCCTTGTTTGAAGTGGGTACTGATTAGACTTCTAATAATCCCCATTTTAAGATAAACAAGGGTACTCTTTTTTATTGTTAGCAAGGGGATGATCTAGACTTAAGAATATTGGATACAGTTACAGTTTCTAGTAATGAATCTTGATCATAGGATTGGTGCGATGAATTGACTATGTTCACTCATCCTTTGATCAGTTCAAATATGGATCCTGATTTGAACCCATACAGGAGTTGGATGGATTGCATACATCAGTCATTGAATAGATCTTGGTGGAGTATTTATGAGAGTTATGTTTCACTAATAGGGAGTGGTTTTTCAGCTTCATTCTTACTCATACCACCTATGTACTTGGGGGTTCTCCAAATTGATGATGACAATATGGTATTTGATGTGCCCATGCTATTATTTGTTTGCTTTTGAGCAATTTGTTTCTTACGTCATCTATTTAGGTTGGGTCATCACCATCTGTTGGGTTATACATAGCTCCTTAATGCATTTCTACCTCATCATATATTAGTTGGCCATGACAACAGAGTTTGGGATCTAGGTGTTGATCGTATGTATCTATGGAATTTTGAGGATTTTGTTGTAGTTATACACACTTTGAGATTGGATGCAATTATGATCATATTTATACAACCTATAGATGTAGTGGTACTTCATAGATTAACATGGGATCCAGGGATCTGGTGGATGGATGGGTTGCAGTTTGACACCTTGCTTCGGAATATGGTAGGATTTGTTTTCAAATTAGGCTATAGAGCTACCTACAAATTCATATGGGATCTTGGTACTGATTTCTTGAGGATAAGTAATCTCAAGGAGGGGAGATTTGTGATATCCCCTTTTGGGACATTAGTATAATTAAAGACATGTTCATATAACATTAAAATTGTCTATGAGAGCATGAATAAAAAGGGGAAATTTAATATTATAAGGTGGGCTAAAGGTGACAAGGAGGGATAAGATGAAAAGACAGGAAGGGAGTTGAAGAGTCACAACTTTGGGGATTAAAAGGGAGAGAAGCTCATTCATTCAAGATGCTTTGTTTATGATTTAGATTTTAGTTTCTCTCTTGTGAGAGTTATTCAAAAAGCTTCAGCTTTTAGCTAGTGTAAGGATGTAGCCCCTCATGCTGGTAGACGGTGGATGCAAACCCATTGTCCATGGAGATGCCACATCAAATGTCTCGCGTGTGCTTATAGGTTCTTTTCTTAGTGTTCTAGTCTAACTATAAAACTGTGTTTAAGATTGAACTTTTAATGTTGTTTATTGTATTGTTGTTGTATATTGCAATAACATGTTTTAAGGACTTTTATGAGAATTTACTAGTTATATATTGTTGGTTTATAATGCATTTTCATATACTTGAGTTCTAAATATTACTTTGAGAAAGAACAAGTAAATATCTACTAGGAATATTTCAAGGAGCATCAACACAATCTAAGATCTAACAATTATGGAGGTAGGAAATGAATATCACTCACCCTTGAGATCTAAATTAGTAACTTCTAGATCTATGCAAGATACACAATGTCAAATAAAACCAATGTTAATTTGACAAAGAAAAACAAAGGTACTTATCTTGAAGATGGAACCTTAATTTTTATGTGTTGTGTTGCTTTCAAAAATGAATAGAATTGGTTTTAGGTTTGAAACTGCGAGGTTGACGAAACCCAAAAAATCTTTCAACAATTTGTTAGGGGCAAAATGAATCATCAATGGTGTATTGTGCCCTTGATGAAAGGTGTGCGATGCTAAATATAATTTTTCAATTATGATAAATGATAAAAAGGGTACTCCAATCTATGATTAGTTTTTCCTTCCGTGATCTATTGATATCTGAACTTTGGGATGTTAGGTGGCTATGTAGGAGTTGGCCTTAGCCAACCCCCCATTTTGGTGATTTCCATCTCCATGGATAGTCAATTTGTAAAATGTAATGTATGTGATGCTTGTATATGAGATTTGAATATGCAGTGCAACGATCTAAATCTTAGATCTAAAACCCTAGCATGAAGTATTGTGTTTGAATGTGGATGAAATAACAATGCATAGATTCGAGGATAACCTAGAAAGCATACTTACCCTCCAAGGCTAAAGTACTGTAAGCCATACTCATTATCTATATTTGATACTCCATGATTAAATCTTGAATCTTGAATGATAGAATGTGAAGAGGAAGATAAAGAAATCTCTTGCTTCCACCTTGCAAATGTACTAAGAAAAATTGGGATGTCCACAATGGCTTGTCCACATGAGAAATGTTTTCTTGACTTTCCTGAGTGTAAGCATGCTTTCTTTCTTCATTGTTCACATGCATTATCCATATATGCAAAATGAAGTAATTGAGGGTGATTATATAGTATTTAAATGAATTTCCTCTTAAAGGTCGACTGGTCTCAAAAACTTGACTCAAACCAAACCCTATGAAGAGATATGATGCAGTTCAAGGTAGGAGAATCCCCAAAGGAGATGTCCTAGCCTCTAGAAAATAACCACACAATCAAAGATAAACAATAATGCAAGATCTGAAGCCAAGTCACAATAATTTATTGACAAATATAATTGATTACATGCAATGTGTCGAGCTGTAAGGCCTTCCCGGTTATGGCCAAATACAAAGCAAGTAATAGTTTTTAAAGATCCCTTAAGATCCAATCCAAACCATAGCTAGTCTAAATCCACAGTCTGGTCAAAACCTCCAAGGAAGATCCAACTAGTACTTGCAAGCCCTCCAAGCAATCTCCTTGTTTCCCAGGCCTCAGTTACTAGCCTTTCTTAAAATTCGCTTCTCCAACACCTCCTCTTCTACAAGATGGATGAAACAAAATGACTAAAGACTTCACTAAAACCCCTAATTATATCAATCTAAGCCACAAGTTGGCCTGTAATGCTAAAAACTAAATAAACCTAACATTAAATACTTGAAGAGCCACAATTTGACTTTCAACAAAAATTAAATGCCAAATGCCTTTAAAGGTTTACAATACTTATTAAATACATAAAAATTAATTAACCAATACCCAAATAGGTCCACTCAATCCTACTAAATCCCTTAATCATGCAGGATAGCCAACTACCCTAGGATGCTCCTACATCAAACTCCCTAGGTGCAAAAAGATGTTCTCAGTAGCTAGAAGAACATCTTTCGAGATTCAACACATAAATCCCAAACTAGTTCTTCACATACATGTCCTCAAATTCTTTGACTTGTACACTCTTTCCCTTGCTCTTCTTCTGCTTCTTTACCTCCATTCTCGGTGTTCCATAGGTTTTCTATGTGCACTAATTGCTAACCCTTTTAGAATCTATCAACTCAACTCAGCTACCAATACTTAGGTTCCTTCTACTAACCACTTCATTTTGCAAGGAAATTAGCTAATGTTTCCTACCTCCTTTCTTAGTTGTAAATACATTCTTGAAACAATCACGCACAACCTTGCAATCATACTGCCAAGGTCTACCAAGAAACAAATGACAACTTTTCATGTCAACAATATCACACAACACTTGATCCTTATACTTTCCAATCTAGAAATCAACAAGGCATTGCTCCATCACTTCCAAAGCATGCTCACCTCATAACCAACCAATCCTATAAGGATAAATATGTCTCACTCTCTTCAAACCAAGTTTTTGAACCATCTCCTCAACAACAAGTTTATGAGTACTACCACCATCCATAATCACATTATAGACTTTACCACTAGACTTACAATGAGTCATGAAAAAATTACTCCTTTGACAAGATTCCCTCTGGCCAACCAATACTGGCTGAGCCAATAAAGTCCCTCCCTACTTAGGCTCATGCTCTTAAACCTCATTCACAACAACTCTTCTAACACCATCCTTCTATAGACACTCATAAGATCTATATCCTTCATGACATCTAAAACAAGTACCCTTAAACTCACCTCTACCTATCCTTCTCTTTTGATCAACAGGTTTTGGTTCATCTTCTGCACTTTGTTTAGCCTTTGCTAAGTAGTCCTACTTGTCCTTCCCTCAGGAACTACCTTGATTCTTCCTCTTTATCTTCTCCTCTGCTGATAAGAATCCTTTACCGAAGAAATATTCAACATACCAACCTCATCTTGAATATTGAATCTCAAACCATTAATGTACCACACTACCTAATCCTTTGACAATTTTCTATGCCTAGACCAAATAGTCAACTTGTAGAACTCCTCGATGTAATATTTCATAGTCATATCCTTCTGCTTTAGATTTTGCAACCTCTTAAACAAGTCAAATTCATAATCAATAGGAATGAACTTAGTCTTCAACTTAGTCACCATCAATCTCCATCTAGTGATCTTCATTTCACCTTCCTCTTCTCTATCCCTTTGCAGTTCCTTCCACCAAAGAGCAACATGTCCCTTCAACTTAGTTTGTACTAGCCTTACTCTAAGTGGATCCTCAATATCCTCAAGCTCAAAGTAGTCTTCCAATTCACCAATCCAATCAATTAGGTCTTTAGGATTTAAAGTACTTGATAAATTAGAAATCTCCATCTTATGCTTCAAGTTCAATTGAGATCTAAGTCTAGCAAACTGACCAACCCTATTTCCCATAGGTCTCTCCACATAATCAGTTATGGCCTCACCACTCAATCTAGAAAATTCAAAGTCTTTAACAACTTCCTCATAACCATCTTCAATACCCATATGCCGAGGTACACCACCTATAGTGCTTATGATCTCAGTGATCATATCACTCTTCATGAACACCATCTCAGATCTAAAAGTGGCTTTAACCTCCTCTATTTCAGATTTAAAATCTACTTTAACCCTCTCTGAGATCCTTTCTTCCACAAAATCACTAATATCATCAGTCACCCTAGGGTCCAATCTTCTCAGAGGCATCTTCCAAGATTTTTTAAAACCCTAATAAATCCCCTTCACAAGTCCTGGTGCAAACTGCCTCAACTTCGGCGCTTGGTCTACACACTCAAGAGCAACCTTTGGTTTTATACCACTTGATGCAATGCAAGGTAAGAGAATCCCCAAAGGAGATATCCTAGCCTCTCGTAGATAACCACACAATGGAAGATAAACAACAATGCAAGATTTGAAGCCAAGTGACGATAATTTATTCATAGATATAACTGATTACATACAATGTGTTGGGCTATAAGACCTTCTCGGTTATGGCCAAATACAAAGTAAGTAATAGTATTGCAAGATCCCTTAAGATCCAATCCAAACCCTAGCTAGTCCAGATCCACACTTTGGTAGAAACCTCCAAGGAAGATCCAACTGGTACTCACAAGCCCACCAAACAATCTCCTTGTTTCCCAAGCCTTAGCTACTAGCTTTTCTTAAAATTCACTCCTCTACCACTTGTAGACACTTAAAATCATCCCAAAAGACTATATTAATTTATTTAATATTTCCCTTGACATTATAATTAATTAATTATATTTTTCATATTCGTCTACCTATTTAATTAAGTAGGTTCACTTTTCTAAAGTATTTAAATTTAATTTAAATACTTCCATCCTTAGTGTGTTAAATTTATTTAATACATGATCCTCCATAATTCCCCTTTTAAAATAAATTCTATTTATTTAAATCCCGCCATCTCATTAATTCTCTAAACCTATGATTAAATTAAATCTTGTTTAATTTAATCTTAAACCTAGCCTACAACCATCACTTTCATCCTCCTAAGCCTATCCACCATTTAATCCCACTTAATTACCTTAATCATCTTGCTAAATCCCTTCTTAAGCCTAAATGTGTGCTCACACATGTGTGACGACCACTTCCACTTCTCACACCTCTAGCAACTTTGTCTCCCACTCCTCTCTCCAAGTTTGCTCACACACGTGTGAGCAAACTTTGAATGTTGACCACTTACATGGCTTGTTTACATGTCTCCTTGTGGCACTTATGTGGGTGCCACATGGATTCCACCTCACCAAGGCCTCTCTTAAGCCTATAAATAGAGCCCTTATCTCAAGCATTTTCATCTCCTCCATATGCATTGTTATCATGTTAGTTTGAGTTTTGAGCTTTGTAGTAATTTTCTAGAGTTGCTTGCATACTATCCCTTGGTAGTTGATAGCCTGCATTTGCATTGTTAGATTAGTTTGTTCATGCATTTACATCTTCATTTCACTTGCATACTAGCTTAATTTGCACATTAGCTTAGTTTCTTTATTGCATTCCATCTCCACATCCACTTGAATGATTTCAAACATGGCTTCCTCCATAGCCATTGTTTGAGGTTTTCTTCATTTCATATAGCATAGTTTCATGATCACACTTGCATTTTCACATCAAGAGATTCACCATAGTTGTGTTTGGGGAGAGCACATCAAAATCCCTCCAATCTTAACACACCAACAAGGCCTCTCATGGGTGCCTTTGTTGAGCTGTTTGAGGTTGCTTGAGGACTTGATTTATTGGTTGCTTTGAGTTGCAAAACTCAAGCATTACTAGTTGTGTTGCATTTTATTTTGAATATCACAATATCCATGCGCAACTAATGATTGTTTGTTTGCTCTTGCTTCTAATAGGTAAAATTCTTTATAATACATTTTAGCACGCTCAATGGGACCCACGTCCCTATTTTTATCTCAAAAATTTGTCAAAAATTTGTAATCTGTCGAAAAAAACCTCGCATTGTCGTCTATGTTGAATGCAGTGTCGTCTACATTCTATCATCTCTGTAGAACAACGTCTGTGTAGACTAGCATCTACACATATTAGCATCTTTGCACCTATCTATTCTTATCCACCCACATTACATTTGAGAACCTAGTTTTAGCATTTGCGTAGGTTATTTTGTCATCTATGTTGTAGGTAGTTTTTAAATCTAAAAAATCAATATGTCATCTTCACTTAACTGGCTATTATTTGCAGCTTTCATACTGTCATTTGCACATAACATTCTATTGTTTGCGCTTTTCAAACTATTGTCTGCATGGTGTCCTGGCATCTTTTATCAACTTTGCATTTTAGCGTCTTTGATCTTTAGGTTGTCATCTACGTCTAACAAAAGTACTAGACTGCCAGTGGTACCTTTTTGCCTTCTGTCATCTTCACATTTTAGAGTCTTCAAGTTCTAGCATCTACATTCTTTGTCGTCTGCACCTGTGATTTTTTGTCTATGATTTTTGGCAGAATCATTAAGTTTTAAACATATTTTTCAGTGACTAGTGGTTTGCAGGGATTACTAACGAGTTTGCATGTAGGAAACAGACCTTGGAAGACTTAAAACAAACTCATAGTGATTTTTATCACTTAGAAAATTTTAAGTGATTTTCATCACTTTAGGATTAAAGGTTAATTAACTTGCATGGTATAACCACTTGTCTTTTGAATGCATGGTGCAATTTAATGAGTAAAATCCAAACACACTCTTGAATGTTTTAAAGGAAAAATTTACATCCAATCTTGAATTCCTTAAAGGAATTTATTCATATTTCATTGGAATGGATGTTTAGGTAGAAAAATCAATCTTGAATGCCCTTAAGAGAATGAACAATCTTTTCATTGGAATGTATGTTTAGGGTAGCAAACATTTGGAATTGATGCTTAGAACGAATTCACACACTCTTCAATGTCTTAAGGAAATTGACATGAATGTCTAGGTTAGCAAACATTTGGATTTGGTGCTTAAAATGAATTCACATACTCTTGAATGCCTTAAAGGAAATTGATTTCATTTTCAACAATTTGCTTATGTTTATGAGCAATTTAATTTCTTGTTGACGAATCCGTGCTTTTATTTATGTTAACGGTAATTTCAAGTTGGAAAGAACATTATATGCTTTAAACACGTGTGTCTTCAAAGTAAATTACAAAACCTAAAGCTTCATTGGGAAAGAACAAGTGTCTTTTAAACCCCGAGGCCACTTACGTATTCTCTCCCCTCGCACCTTTAGGTGATCTTGGGTGCAAAAGAAATAAGTGGTCTTGTTTTTCTTTTTTTAGGAGGCCTGCTTGGGGATTTCATCACCCCTTGGGATGACCTCAATTCTAGTGTTCTGGTAGAGTATAAGAATCGAGAGGTGAATCGAAAGACATCTCTCTTGGAAGTAAAATCTTGTCACTTTTGGCTAAGCCCCAAAGAACTTTATACCTTTGGGAAGTGAAGGAGAAGATTTGGGTTACCGTCTCCCCTCATCTATGTGGCATTATTTTCTTTCATCTACAGATTTTGGCCTCACGTACCTTGTGTATATCGAGGATGCCCTTTAGATAAGCCTTGTATATCCTAGTTGCAACCTTATTAGGATTGTTGGCATGTTCTGTGTGCCTATTTGTTTAAACATTTAAAACCAACACCAAACATCAAACAAGTGCAAAATGAGTGAAATGGTGAGCTAAACTTTAGTGAGTGAAATAGTGGTAAGTGGGTCCTCTTGACTTGTAGTTATTTTCAAAAGTCTTATATTGGTCTAGTATTTGAAATTGGTTGAGTCTAGTCATAGTTTGTGCTTGAAATTGAGTCTTTTTTTGTTCCTGCCATGACTGAAAAAGTCAAACATAAGAAGGTGAAATTGTAAACCATTTGTCTACAAGGAAAGGAAGAACCTAGCACATGGTGACAAATAATTTTGATATGCTATCAAAGACATCCAAAAAGAAGAAGCTAAAGAAGATTGCTACTATAGAATTGAGTACAATGCAAAACTTCAAAATTGGTCTACCTTCCTAGGAGTAAACCCCAAGTTTTTGTTCCCAGTGAGTGAGGATTGAGTTAATTGTATAAGTGACCACCACACCTACATTTTCTACATACCTTTTTCCTTTTCCACATCTCTAGTCTTCCATTTGCAAACTTCCTCTAGAGAGCTTGATCATTTGAACCTAAAAACTTTGGCATAAGGACACCTTCTGAGATCACAACACTAGACCTTTTATCCACAAGCAAACACCTATCACTTATTTGGGACCACAAATCCATCACCAAATAGTGAGTAATCAATCTAGTAGCCTATCTTGCCTAAAGATCACTTGACCATCTTTGGCAGGAGAAAGATACTTTTAGCCTATAAGCATACTTTGTTTGCTAAACCAAGGTCCTTTGTTTACATTTGGGTTGTTGGCCCCTTTCATCACATAAGGTTCAATAGTTCTCTCTCACATTCCTCTCTTTCTTCCATAGTCTTCCACCCATTGGTTTGGTCACTATTGTATGGTACATACACGATCTGATAGATTCACATTTAATCCCATGTCTCGCTTATTGGAGTCATTGAGGCAAAAAGAGATGGAGAATCCTTTTCCTCCACACGCAACATCATTGGGGGGAGAATTTCCCTCTAGTTCAAGCTTTGGCATGCCTATCTTAACATCCACACAAGAACCAGAAGATCCTTTTCACAACACAACTTTGGGAAATGATGACAAGGAAGTATACTAAGAGGAAAACCCTATTGACAACAACAATATCCTCAATGATGTCCGGAAATTCCTTGCTGATCCATACAATGTCAAAATGATGGAAAATTCTATTAGGGCAAACAAAACTGAGATCTTCCTAAACTTGGTTAAGGATGGTGTTAATATCCCTACAAGCTTTGATGAGACCACCTTGTTTAGACAGATTACGAACGGTGGTGCTCCCGTATTGCCAAACACAACTCAAGCGTCTAGCCAAGGACCAATAGTGACAATTAGTGCTACATCTACATCAAGTGGCACCACACAACCGACATTTCAATTAAGTGTGGAACATACCCAACAAATCATTAGTGCCATACCCAACACTACTATGCATGCTAGTATTTCGTAGTCCACCTTAATAGATCCAACTATAGGATGCTTAAACATTGGGAAAATGTCTACTCAACAGATGGCAATTCCAACACAACCAATGTATTCTGCTTATTCGCAAATTCCAACAAGTATGGTGAAAACATTTGTGCCAATTCCAACGACTGTATATCAATACATTGGCCAAAGTGGAGAACTCCCACCACCTTATAATATGTTTGGAACTCCCTATAGCTTGGGAGGTGGGATTGAAAATTCTCAATAGTCACAAGTGCAACTAAACCAAGATTTAGCCCAACAATTACAGGAACTTCGAAACTTGGTACATTCCATGACCAACAAAGGGGAGAAGGATTTCTCTTTTGAGGAAGTTTGTCCCTTCCCATTTGATAAATCCATTAGCATGATACCATTCCCACCAAACTTTGAGATTCTTAAATCCAACAAATACATGGGAGAAACATGTCCTATCACACATCTCAAGGAATTCTTAGTTTTGTGTCAAGAAGTAGCATATAATGAAGATTATCTTAAGAGGCTCTTCACACGAAGTCTTGGAGGCCCCACACTAGAGTGGCTAATGAACTTACCCAAGGGTTCTATTACCTCTTTCAATGATTTAATAGTGAATTTTGTAGCACAATAATCTTACAAGATTGAACACCATGCCTCATTAAGTGATTTGTGCAACAGAAAACAATGAAACATTGAAACATTTGCCAATTTTCTACAATGGTGGAGGCATCTTGCTAACCACATGCCCTACAAAATTGAGGATTCCCATCTTGTGGATATATTTATCAAAAACTTGATACCAAAGATGTCTTTTCACATGAAGATGGCTAGCCTTGAAGATTTTGCTACATTATTCAAGAGGGGCAAGAGCATTGAAAATGTGCTTTTAGACAAAGGTGTCATCAAACATTATAGCTCGTCGTCTTGAAACAATGACACAAACAACAATAGAAAACCCAAAATTTGGTCCAAAAACAAAGATGTCACACATAATGGTGTCACTGATGTTAAAAATGTGCAAAACCTTCAAGGAGGAAACAACAACAACTATCGTAACTGAAACAACAACAATTCAAACCGTGACAATCAAAATCAAAACAATCAGCAATCTCGCAATCAAACACAATTTTTCCCTCACAATAACAACAATACCAATAGCAATTACAACTATGACTATGATCGCAATAGGGTGTTCACTAACTTTTGTGAACCCTTGGAAGCCATATTCCAAAAATTGGTGGATCACAATTTGATAGTGTTTCCTAACACACGACCCTTTGATGAGAATCAACCCAAATTGAGATGGTATAGGGAAAATGAATATTGCAAATACCACTACATCAAAGGACATGACACAAACAAGTGTATAAAACTCAAAGTCTTCATCCAAAATGTTGTCGATGATGGAGAAATTGAGGTAGAAGGAGGACCATCCTCTAAAAATGCTAAGCTGAAGATATTCCAAAAGCCATTTCTTGATCACAACAATGACAATAACAACATTGGAAACAACAATATGAACAATGTGAATCGAGCTTCCACATCAAATGCACTCCCTTATGACTATTCTACTAACCACATATTAGGGTTGGACTCCTTGTGTGGTAAAATAGAAACCAATGATATATGTGGATTTGGCTCCATGTGTGGTCGCATTGAAGAGGTAGACACTCATGTGAATACCCTTGTCCTACAAGTAGTTGATTGTGATGCAACCACTTGATGGGGAAGACTTACTTTGCAAGCCACCTCTCCCAACCCCACTATGCCATTAGTTCCACATGTGTCTGCTACACCATCCACTTCACAAAGGTCCGCTTCTTGCTATGATGTGTTGTCCCAATTAGGTAAGACTCCTGCACAAATATCCATTCTTGAGCTCCTCACCACATCACCCATTCATAAAGAAATTTTGGAGAAGGTTCTTTTAGAGTCTCATGTTCCTGAAAACATTAATGCCTCCTAATTCATCGCTATGATTGGAAACCTTGCCGCACAACAACACCTTGTCTTCACAGAAAAAGATTTCCAAGGTCTGGATCCCCACCATAATTTGTCGCTCCAAATTGAAGTCCTTATACAGGGACATAAGATTAAAAGAGTCCTTATAGATAATGGATCTGGTTTGAACCTATGTACATTGAAGATGATTCGCTTCTTGGGACTTCCAAAGGACCTCCTAGATGTCAATAAAAGGATAACAATTAAAGCATATGATGAAAGAGAAAGAGAATCATAAGGAGTTATCATGTTACAACTAATGGTTGGACCAACTATCATAAATACTGAATGCCATGTCCTAGACTTGGATTTTCCATATAACATTTTGCTTGGTCGCCCTTGGATACATACACTAAAAGCGGTACCATCTACCTATCATCAATGCTTGAAGTTTCCTCACCAAGGAAGAGAGGTCACAATTCTAGGAGATCCCACACCTTTTGCCTTTTGTAAAAGATTGGAAGGTGCACCAGCAAATTTTTGTCCAATCAGTGAGTTTGCCAAAGGTATACCTAAGCCTCTCACAATAATAGAATCACCTTCCACAATAGTGCCAAAGTTAGCCAATAATGATTCCAATTCCCGCAAAGGAAAAGAAAAGGTGGAAGATACTAAGGTCAATACTACAGGGAAGAAGGTTACTTTTATTGATTTAGGAATGGGAGAGTATAAGTTTGAAAATGCCTTGTGTGTTGGACAACTACCACTCTCCCCCCTTTCCTTTGGAAAACCTTCTCAATTACCACCTCCTACCAACAAAGAGACTATGCATATTAAAAAGACCACATTTGAACATTGGGGTTCACTTAGTGATGAGCATATGGAATCTAATATTCTAGATTGGCTATACTATGATGGAAAAGATGAACCTGTGGAATTCCCCAAGGATAAGTATGTTAAGGCTCCTCCCATTATAAAAAACATGGGATATCATGGTACTGGCCTTGGACCTAAAGAAGATGGAATTAGACAACCCATTGAAGCTAATAGTTATCCTAAAGGATGTGGTTTGGGCTCCATTAAACCCAAGGTATCCTTTGTTGACAACTATTGTACGGTTGAGTCTGATTCTGAGACTGAAGAGGAGGAATTCTTCAAAATACCCATCCAATACATTGAGGATGACCTAGATAACCATATCCGTGCCATTACCATAGCTGACCTTTCATCCACCGACCTACCTCTCACCAACCCTGACATGATAGATTGGGACCTTCAGGACACACCACCAGCTCTCGATATCTATAAGTCTAATGAAGCAGTGATGGCACTCTTTGGCCTTAAGAATCTCAAAGATTATGAACATGAGATCCAATACAATGAGGAAGCCTACTTTGGTAGCCAAGTCAACTCTCTTAGTCACAAAAGTGAAAAATAAAATAAAAATGGAAAAATAAAAGAAACATCCTCTAGTGAAAACTCTTCTAGGGCACTTTTGGATGAAGAAAAAGATAAAATAAAGGACACATCTTCTGGTGAAAACCTCTTAGAGGCACCAAAAGGGGGAATGATTGACTTGCCATTCAGATCTTTACCACCAAAAAAGTCATCTATTTTGAATGAGGACACAATTCCAGTCAACTTGGGTACAGAGGATAATCCACAAATCACCTAAATTGCAGCTACCCTAAGTCTTGAAGAACAAAAGGCAATGATTCAATTTTTGAAAAAGGGCAAAATGAATGTTACATGGACATATAGAGATATGCCTGGTTTAGACACAGATTTGGTTGTGCATCACTTGACAGTAGATCCCAAGATTAAACCAGTGAAGCAAAAGTTGTGCAAGATGCATCCTAAGGTAGCACTTTTAGTCAAAGCAGAGTTGCATAAAATGTTAGAGGCAAAGTTCATCCATCCTATTAATTACCTTAAGTGGGTCTCCAACATTGTTCCTATAAGGAAAGCATCTGGGGGCATCCGTATTTGTTCAGATTTTCAAGATTTAAATCTTGCATGTCCTAAGGACGATTTTCCACTCCCTAACATAGACATCATAGTGGATTTGACTGCTAGACATGAGATGTTGTCTTTGATGGATGGTTTCTCCGATTATAACCAAATCAAAATTGCAGAAGAAGATCAACATAAAATGACATTTACCACCCCTTGGGGAACCTTTTGTTATTAAGTCATGCCTTTTGGCTTGAAAAATCCCAGCGCCACTTATCAATGCGCAATGACCACAATATTCCATGATCTTCTACATGTCATAATGGAGGACTATGTTGATGATATCCTAGGAAAATCAAAGACACGCGAGTCCGACATTGATGTCCTCACCACCATTTTTGAAAGATTGGAGAAATATAAAGTGTGCCTAAATCCTAAGAAATGTGTTTTTGGGGTCAAATCAGGCAAGTTGTTAGGCTACATTGTGTCAAGAAGAGGTATTGAGGTAGATCCCGCCAAAGTAAAAGCCATCATGGAAATGCCTCCACCTACCACATTAAAAAAACTTTATAGTTTTCAAGGAAAGTTACAATCCATCAAATGATTTGTGACCCATTTAGTAGATAAGGTCCATCCTCTTCAACATTTTCTTTGCAAGGACACTAAGTTTTAGTGGGATTGTGTATGTCAGAAAGCATTTTAACAAATTAAGGCATACTTGGCTAATCCTTCAGTTCTAGTCCCTCCAATTGTAGGATGACCATTGATCTTATACATTTCAGCCACTTCAGTTGCCTTAGGTGCCCTTTTGGCACAACTAGATGACAATGGTAATGAGCAAGCTAGGTGCTATCTCAGTCAAACACTAGTTGGTTATGAGTTGAACTACACTGCTATTGAAAGAGCTTGTTTGGCAGTAGTCTTTTGCACGCAAAAGCTATGCCATTATATGCTTAATCATACTACACATCTCATTGCCAAGATAGATCCACTCAAATATTTTGTATCAAAAGCCTCCCTCACTGGTCGAGCTGTAAAATGGGTCTTGATTTTGAGTGAGTTTGACATTGTTTATAAGGAATGCAAGGCCATTAAGGGACAAGTAATTGCTGATCATCTTGCTAAAGCTCCTCTTCTAGGTGACCATCCCATTGTAGCAGATTTTCCAGATGACACAATTATGACTGTAGCCCCTAGTACACCATGGAAACTATTTTTTGATGGTTCCTTCACACAAAAGGGATCAGGGGCAGGAATTTTGTTTGTTACACCGTAGGGAGACCTCATTCCTAAGTCTTATAAAATTTCATTCCCCCACAAACAATATAGCTGAGTATGAAGGATTAGTCAAAGGGCTACGTCAAGCTATCAAATGGAATATCAAAAGCATTCTTTTCTTTGGAGACTCACAATTGGTCATTAAACAAGTTACAGATGAATACCACACAAAGGATGAGAAGTTCTTTTCATACCGTAGGATAGTTGAGGATCTTAAACAAAACTTCATAGGGTTAGTTTTTCAGCAAATCCCAAGGGCTAATAACAAAGCAGCAGACGCTATGGCTACTATTGCCTCCATGATTGCAATGCCAGAATATAGTCCTAAATGTGAGTTTCTTGTTGAGAATCTTTTTACTCTTGCTTATGAGCAAATCGATTTAGAGTTGGTGTGTGAGATTTTTGGTCCTGAGTCTCCATGGTACACCAATATTTTGCCTATTTACATCAAAAAATCATTCCCGTAGCCCTCACCCCAAATCAAAGCAAAATCTTCATCCGTCGCACAACCCGATATACCATCTTAGGTGACACACTTTTTCAAAAACACTTCAATGGAACCCTCCTCTGATGTCTTAATTCAGATGAAGCCAGAATGATGTTAGAAGAGGTCCACTTAGGGATTTGTGGTGCCCATTCAAGTGGCCTTACATTAGCGAAAAAGCTTCTTAGAATGGGGTACTATTGTCCTACTATGGAAGCAGATGCATATCATTTTGTGAAGATATGTATTCCTTGTCAACAACATGGTGATTTGATACATGCCCCCGCCCAAGACCTTCAACCCACCATCACCCCATGGCCATTTTCCTATTGGGGATTCAATCTTGTTGGTCAAGTATACCCAAATTCTACAAAAGGCCACAAGTACATTATTTCCGCCATTGAGTACTTCACAAAGTGGGTCGAGGCTATTCCATTAA
This sequence comes from Cupressus sempervirens, assembly GCA_028749045.1. Taxonomy (NCBI): domain Eukaryota; kingdom Viridiplantae; phylum Streptophyta; class Pinopsida; order Cupressales; family Cupressaceae; genus Cupressus; species Cupressus sempervirens. The sequence continues at coordinate 442,623,460 of CM053791.1, forward strand.
CCTAAATCACTGGAAAATAGATTTTGAAGTTCATCTTGAACTACATTATCTATCATTTTGGTATACCTCAAGACATCATGACTAATAATGGAACACCTTTCAAAAATTAGGAAGTTTCCACATTGTGTAGGAAATTTGGAATCACCCAACATTTTTTTACCAAATACTAGCCCCAAGGCAATGGCCAAGCTGAAGCTACTAATAAAACCATTTTGAAAATCCTAAAGAAAACTGTTGATGCAGCTGGCCATAATTGGCACCTCCAAATCACTCCCACCCTTTGGGCCTACCGTACCACCATCCATACCCCCACATGAGCCACTCTATTTTCCCTTGTTTATGGTTCCGAGGCTGTCTTACCCATCGAAATTGAGCTCCCTTCCCTCATAATCCCTCTCAAGAATCTGATGTCCAAAGAAGAATATAGAGTTGCTTGCTTGCAAGAGTTGCAACTCCTCGATGAGAGACGCCTTAATGCCCTAAACCGCCTCTATGTGTATCAAAATCACCTTTAGCTTTAGTATCACAAAAAAGTCAAGCCACAAGAATTTGAGATGGGTGACTTAGTTTTGTAGCATAACATGAGGAATCTCTAGAACAATGAAAATAAAGGAAAATTTGAAGCTAATTGGCTTGGTCTGTTTATCATTACAACCAAATATGGTTCTGGGGCATATCAGATTGCCACTCTAGAGGGAGATCTACTCCCCGAGCCTGTAAATATCCAACATCTCAAACGGTTCTATGCTTGAGCCTTGCAGTTCCTATACAGTGTTGATATATTCCCACAAAAATACAAAAAAGTTAGAAAAATCAGAAAAATCCAAAAAATTTCATAAAATGTTCCTAAAGAAAAGACTAAAAAGAAGAAAAAGTTCCTAAAAAAAGTATTTTGATCCATTATCTGTAAGGCTCATTTCCCTTTACCCCATTCCATCTTTCATCTTCCTGTTTATGCAAAGTCTTATCTAGCTTATGCTTTTCATGCATCCAATAAAAGACCTCTTGTCCGCGAGGCTCCACTTCACTTCCATCTTTTGAAAGACCTCTAGTCTGCAAGGCATTTTTTTGTCAAGTGTTTGTTCCAATCCCATTACACTGAACTTTTTCCACAACAATGACCACAACAGGACTTGAACAAAATCACCTTTGAGACTTAATGATTTGAGAAACTTGTTCTCTTCATAGCCCTTGCCAAAAAAAAACAAAAAATTTACAATAATTGACGTTAAACAAAACAAACTTTCATAGGATGAATCCTTTCTATAGGTGGCATTATGACATTCACTTCTAGACCTAAGGTTCTTGGCAGGAACTGTGGACTAAATGACCACTTGGTCATGAGGTCTTTTTTTGGTTGATTTCATTTTGTGTGTTAATGGAAGCCTTTTATGTTGTTCCTTGATCTTCCATATTTTGGTCATACCTAAATGGATCTCATTGACTACACGTGTTGTTTTTGGTATGATATGTTTTTGAGGCTTCAATACATATGTGTTAGTTTCAAGTTATGTTAATGCATTGCGTACTAGGGGTACCGAGTTAGTACACGTTCCACCAAAGATCCCTAAAAAGACTTTGGGTGTACCTAGACCTCTCCAAGGCGTATATGAAATTTGTTCCATCATGACTATGTAAACTACACCTATTGTTCTAAAGTCTCTAGTCTACACAAAAGAGTTGTGTCATTTATGCTTCTATAGCATATAATGCATAAACTCATTTGCAAAATCAAACTAAGGTGTGCTCTTTCGTATTAACACAACTAAATCTCTTGATATCATGTAGTTAGGGTTCATGTAGTATAGGGTGTCATTGAGCCATGCTTGAGACAAGGGTCCTGTTTATTTCCACCCTCCTATGCTACTATGCTTGGTTTCTATAAGTGAAGAGTTTTGATAGATCATCATTCCTTAGGTTCGTTCATATTACATTTTCATTTTGGGTTGCATTCATTAGTGTCTTATTAAGATACATTTCATTGTCATTTCATTAGGCATTTTCTTCATTTAGTTAGATTGCATCATTAGTTCATTGTATTAATTCATCACATCTAGTGGCATATACATCATAAAAAAATCTCATATAGTGCATCCATACATGTAAAATAAAACAATGCATACATCTCATAATCGCCAGTGCACCTGCATCATCCGCACGTTAGGCATCATATATATATATATATATCCATCCATCATAAGCAACATCACATCACATCCTGCATCACAAGTGTCAGTATCCACATCATAGATTCATATGCATCACATAATCCATACATACATAAGGCCATTGAATCACGTCATGTATATATCAAAATAATGTCTGTACAGTCTTTATACAAAATCATGTAGTACAAATGCATCATCAAAAACTCATTGCATCTGCACATATCTATCAAAAACTGCTTGCTATACAAAATATGGAAGCTGGCTATGAGGGCCTTGCCCCCCTGTGTCACCCCCTCAGAGAGGTTGGTGATGTCCCATAGACAGCTCTGATCTGGCCCTGCCTATAGTGGTCCATGAACTTGAGCCTCTCTAAAAATTTGGCTATCGCTTATTGACATGCACGACCTCATGATATAGTGACCTATAATAGGCTGCCTCTCATATGGCTTGTGCCTTTTCTCAGCTAGCCACAATGTCCTCCTACATAACTGTGACGATGGCCCTAGGCTTTAGCATTTTCTAGCTATATCCCTCTACCTATGGTACTCATCCAGCTACACTTGATGGGTGCCTCATTCGGTGCATAGTGTGGTTGCCTCTCCTTGGATTTTCTCTAGCTCCATGAGCTCCTCAGCATTTGCATGCACCTCCATATCGACAAACTCTCCTATGTCTACCCATGCCTGTAGGGCCGCTAGGGCCTCCTGTGTACTATCTACTCTCACCCTCTACACCTGTAACTCTGCCTGTACAGCTGCCATGGCTTGCTGAATACTATTCGCTTGGGCCTTCTCTATCTATGCCAAACCCTAGAGTCAAGAAACTTTTGCACGAAGACTATCCCGCTCTACCTTGACCATGTCTGGGTCCTCTGCTGGTCCCTATCTCTATCCACCTGGTGGAACCTATACCTATGGCCCCTATCCTGGTGCTTGTACTGGTGCTGGTGCCTGTGTTGGTACTGGCCTTGGAGCTCTCCTCGCATGGGCTCTATGCCCTCGTGGCCCCTCTTGTGCTCCCTATGCCAGTGGTGGCATCATAGTTTCTTGCCTACAATCCCCTGCTCCCTCTCCCTGCGCCTACTCTGCCAGTGGTGGTGCCCCGGACATTGTCAATCTCATGGGCTGATGAGTTGCCCACCACTGTGCATATGCTGTTGTCACCCCTGCATCTCTGCAATCTTGCCCATGTACCCAGGGCACTGGCCGCATCGCTAGCCATGAACTTTGTGCCAACCGCAAGGTGGTCCCATGACTCTAGAGTTTGTTGTAATCTTGTGATATGATAGGGTACATAAACCTGTCGGGCACTACCTCCTGTACTCTGCCAAACTGTCGTTGCACCTTAGAAGGCATATATCGCATGACCACATAAACAAAGTGTCTAGTGATCTAGTAATCTGTCTGCATGAACTGAAGGTACATTTGATCCTTAGAGTCATCCTCTCCGCCTACTGGCAACACTATACCCCACCGCTCTACACCATCGTATGGCATCTAGTCAAACATAATGATCTTGTCGAGACATTGGTGCTAGAATCCCATTGACTCTGTGGAGGTGTACTAGATAGGTAGTTGGTATCTATAGGCAAATGGCTCACTGAGATGTTTGGTCTCTTGCTTGGTAATAGGTTGTATGACCCCGATGTGCTCCCAGGACCATACCATTAGTAATGTCAGACCTAGCCCCATCGTCCTCTACATCCGATATGCACACATGTGCAGATCGTGATATAAGTTTTCCAGAATGGTCTGGCCCCAACAGTAAACCTTGCCGTCCTCCTGTAAAAGGATGCTCAACACCCGCACCCACCCAAAGGGCAAGCCATGCCCAGCATGGTCTAGTACCATCCACAAAATCAGTGATGCCAGATACATAGATAATCTGGGTAGTCTCTGCTCCAGTGCTCCTCTCCAAGTCAGCCATGATTTATGGATTGGTACTCTCTATCGTCAACACTTGAAACACTCCCATAGAAATGGATATGACCCCTCCAACACGTACTCTGGATAAGCCCCCCAAATGGGCACTCTCAAAATCTGCCACACATCCAGCAGTGTGATTGTCGCCTCTCTAGTAGGCAGATAGAAGCTCCCGGTAGGTGTGTACCATTGCTTGATGAGCATTGATAGCTGCACTAAGTGTGCCCTCAAGTCCAGCCACTCCAATCTGCATAGTCGGATGTGTCCCCAGTCAACATCTGTTAGCCTCTCCCCCAACACCATGGTCGACAGATAGTGCTCCTTTGACCTAAAAACCACCATCTCCTCTTGTAGCATAGACATATGCAGAGGGTCAATCTCTTTAGCCTAAGCTATCCCCAGACTGGGGCATCCTACCTTGTCCTTCGATGATTTGTCCCAATCAACATAGACGCTAATTGACGCAGACGTAGATTCACATAGACGCTGATTGGTGCAGACAGTAGTCTGTGCAGACGTCGATATCCCGTTGGCGACTGCATTTTGTCATCTGTGGAGATGATGAATAGTTGATTGTCATCTTTGCTTCCCTTTAACCCCCTTTATCGATCGCACAAATGACAAGTTGAACCCTGTTGTCTCTTTAGACCCCCTTCTCCAATCTATCATCTGTGTAGATGACAAGATAGGTCCTGTCGTCTCCATGGATGATGTGGTCTCCAGTTTATCGTCTATGCAGATGACAAGGCAGAGACTATCATCTCTATCATGACCATGTTTTTGCCATTTTTATGGTATAATAAATGCATATAACCTACCCTAATCAACAAATTGACAAAGAGGATCAGATGACTCACCGGTGGGCCCATGTTGGATGATCGTTGGTGCTCCCAAACATGCTCACCAAGCTGCAATTGATCAATTAGGTCCATCTTTGCTTTGGATGCTCTGCTCTCTAGGTGTGCAAATGCCCTTGTTTGAGCTCCTTCGAGGCTTATATAGGCCCTCTGAGGCCCCTATTTGAGCCCGTGTCTTCCTTGAGCCGTGTCCATCCCCTATCTGCTCACAAGTCATGCAATGTCTTCATTTCTTCCATTTTTCTCCTATTCCTTTTCTTCCAAAGACCTTTTTTCGCAAAAAATGCCCACATTTTATTTTTTGCATAATTTTCGTGAGGGGGCACCCCTCCTCCTTTGTTGTTACTCCTAGGACTCCTACCTTTCTCTGGGGCAACCTATATTTTCTTTTCTTTGATATGATGTTGTCCCGACATCACATCAAAGAGGGGCAAAATGTAGACACTTAAAATCATCCCAAAAGACTAATAATTTATTTAATATTGCCATTGACATTATAATTAATTAATTATATTTGTCATATTCGTCTACCTATTTAATTAAATTTATTTAATTAAGTAGGTTCACTTTTTTAAGGTACTTAAATTTAATTTAAATACTTCCATCCTTAGTGTGTTAAATTTATTTAATACATGATCCTCCATAATTCCCCTTTTTAAATAAATTCTATTTATTTAAATCCCTCTATCTCATTAATTCTCTAAATCTATGATTAAATTAAATCTTGTTTAATTTAATCTTAAACTTAGCCTAAAACCTAGCCTACAACCATCACTTTCATCCTCCTAAGCCTATCCACAATTTAATCTCACTTAATTACCTTAATCATCTTGCTAAATCCCTTCTTAAGCCTAAGTGTGTGCTCACAGGTGTGAGGACCACTTCCACTTCTCACACCTCTTGCAACTTTGTCTCCCACTCCTCTCTCCAAGTTTTCTCACACATGTGTGAGCAAACTTTGAATGTTGACCACTTACATGGCTTGCTTACATGTCTCCTTGTGGCACTTATGTGGATGCCACATGGATTCCACCTCACCAGGGCCTCTCTCAAGCTTATAAATAGAGCCCTTGTCTCAAGCATTTTCATCTCCTCCATATGCATTGTTATCATGTTAGTTTGAGTTTTGAGCTTTGTAGTGATTTTCTAGAGTTGCTTGCATACTAACCCTTGGTAGTTGATAGCTTGCATTTGCATTGTTAGATTAGTTTGTTCATGCATTTACATCTTCATTTCACTTGCATACTAGCTTAGTTTTCACATTAGCTTAGTTTCTTTATTACATTCCATCTCCACATCCACTTGAATGCTTTCAAACATGGCTTCCTCCATAGCCATTGTTTGAGGTGTTCTTCATTTCATATAGCATAGTTTCATTATCATGCTTGCATTTTCACATCAAGAGATTCATCATAGTTGTGTTTGGGGAGAGCACACCAACATCCCTCCAATCTTAACACACCAATAAGGCCTTTCATGGGTGCCTTTTTTGAGCTGTTTGAGGTTGCTTGAGGACTTGATTTATTGGTTGCTTTGAGTTGCAAAACTCAAGCATTACGTTAGTTATGTTGCATTTTGTTTTGAATATCATAATATCCATGTGCAACTAATGTTTGTTTATTTGCTCTTGCTTCCAACAGGTCAAATTCTCTAGTATACACCACCTCCTCTTCTCCAAGATGAATTAAAAAAATGATGAAAGACTTCACCACAACCCCTACTTATATCGATCTAAGCCACAAGTCGACCCATAATGCTAAAAACTAAATAAACCTAACATTAAATACTTGAAGAGCCACAAGTTGTCCTCCAACAAAAATTAAATGCCAAATGCCTTTAAAGGCTTACAATACTTGTTAAATACATCAAAATTAATTACCCAAGACCCAAATAGGTCCACTCTATCCTACTAAATCCCTTAATCACGCATGATAACCAACTACCTTGGGATGCTCCTGTGTCGAGACCAACTTCTAGGACAAAAAATGGGACTAGAATAGGGGTGCACCATGCCCCTGATTCGCCCATTAGGGGCGTACTGTGCCCCTGATTAATCAAGGGAGCATTGCACTTATGATAATCAGATACAAAACCCGCCAAGTCTATCTTGGGATGCCATTAGAGGTCCCAAAATCTAGAAATAAGGTCTAGATTATGAGGAAATCATGTTTTGGTGAAAAAATGAGTTGTGTTGATTGAAGTAAAAGAGCTAGGGAGGACAACATGCCTATATGCTCTTGCAAATGTGAACGAAAATGCTTTTAGGATAACATATCCAATAACATGAACTGACTAATCTGCAACTTTCTAGCCAAAAAAGTTCCTTTGAAATCCAATTCATCTCTTCTTTGCTTTGATCATTCAACACGAAATATCACATCATTTGTATCAAGACATACCACCATGCATACCCAACTAAGGAAAATAACTTTTGTTTATATACTTTACATGTAATTAATTAGGTCATAATGTTAGAGCTTCCCCCATGTAGAACTAATTACATTGTACAACACTAAGGAATATATATATATATTTATGAGCACTATTACAATCATTTCAATAAGGTTCCCACACATTAAAATAAATATATTACATTTTCCAATAATGAATTGCACATTTCCTCAACACAGTTGGCTGCTAGTAAAATATCCCACACACTAAACATTAACAACCTTTCTAGAATAATCCAAACACTTCTCAATTACAAACACAAGTATACGAACAAGACTTCTATCACCTTATAAGGTCACCATGGTTAATTCATATCTACCAATAAGATATAACTAAAATACCAACAACTATCTCTGTCACTATTTCCTATACACTAGTTCACTACTAGTCTTCATCGAAATAATTATAACTTAACCAAATATTCACATAAAGCACAATGAAAATAGATATGATATCAATACTCATTCTACTACATCATGTAACCTCACATACATAATACTTGTAGACACCCAAAAATTGGCAAATACCTAAACTATGCAATTTCGATCAATCAATGCAAATTAAAGAGGAAATCAGAGGAACACAACATACTTTCAAATCAACGACCACATTACATCATTAATCATCTATCAAATTAATAAGACCTAAATCAACTTCAAAAAGAGGAGAAAAGCAATTCAAAATCATAAAATGAAATTCAAAAAGGGAGAAAGAAAAAGACAAAATTTTGAAAATAAATAAAACATTTATTAAATCAATAAAGTCATTTGTCCTCTCAAAAGTGAAAATCCCCCTTTTACATTTAAAAGAATTGGAAAAATCCTCATTTATCCTGAAAACCAAGTCTGTTGGACTCTTCCTCCTTATCTCTTATGCGATATTTTCAATTTCACCTCCATCCACCAGTCAAAGGTAAAATCTAGGTTCTTACCCCAACCCCTTTCGAAATCCTATAAATAGAAGGGAATTCAAGAGCTAAAGGACCCAAGTTTTAGGCATCTAAACTATAGGCACATTTTGAGTTATCATTGTAGCATTATCCTTATAGCAAGTTCATAGAATTTTTAGTATTGTTTTCGTGTTATTTAGTATCATTATAACACTTGTTTAGCTCATTACATATCCATTTTGATAGCATTCTAGAGTTGTTACACCATATAAACTGCATTTAGACATAGATCTTGCATATATTCTTGTAGATCTGCATTTTAAGCATAGTCCCATTCTAGAACTATCACTGAGATGTTGGAGAGCTTTGCTAGCAGTTGTAGTTAGGGAAACATGAGACGTTCATAGAATTTACATTTTGACAATGATTTATTGGGTTTAGTCTAATTCATTGCAATTTTATTTGCATTCTACATTAAAGTCTCATGAATACATGAATATATGCTATTAACCTTCACATCTAACATTCAGATTTGGTTTTTGAATTTTGTTTGTAGACCTCATATAAGTTGATAAGAACTCTCAAACTACTAGCAATGTGAGACAAGGAATGAAGAACCTCAGAAATGCACCTAGCCTTTGCTAGCACCGAATCAGGTAAGTGGACCTCAACCCTTTTCAATTCAAAGTGTGGCACTTCTAAAGTCAAAACCTAGTTTAATAGAAACATTTGATCTCGCTGACCAAAATGAGAGTAGGCCTATGCTCTCAACTCTTTTGAGTTGATCAAAATGCCCAGGCTTCTGTAAGATCAGTTACAATCGGACAAGGAAAGAAACCACACATAGCCTAACTAGGAGCCCCCCTTATCTTCTGCAGTACAAGGGATGGTAATTAAACAATTGTGTCTATTGTGTTTGGGAGGTCAGGACAACAGGGATATGCTCTCACTCTCCTAGAGTGATCAAATTCCTAGACCTGTTTATGATTTCCATTTGTTTACTTTCTATAGGTAGGATTACTGAACTATAGAAAGGCTACCTCTTGAGTTACCTTAGCAGGGCTGATGAGAGGGAACACCTTCCAATCTTGCATTCCCAATCAAATGCAAGCCATCCATATTCAAAACATAGCCTTCCTCTAGTATTCCCATAAGGGATTGTGCCAAACCTCCTTAGCATTGGTGGGAAGCTCTCTATCACTAGAGAGGTAAATCCAAACATTGATGGTTAAAAACTAAAACTCCCTAGTCACCAGCTCTAGATAACCTTGCTAGGAAGCCCTTTTCTTCCATTTTTTTAGGTGCATGTGGTTTTATATCTTGTTGTGATTTCTACTACATATTGTGATTGGATGCGTTTTGAAACTTAATAACAAACTCTAGCATGAATCATAGTCCTTCTAAAAGATATAACTATAAACTGATACGAGAAACCAAGTTCAAAAAAAGAACACTATTGAAAGACTTTGAAACAATGCATCTATTGCTCAAAACAATGCATGTGGCACATCTGAACTTTATTACACTACATCTAACTGCAAAAAAATGCATATATAGCTTTAAATAGTGCATTTGCCTTGCATAACAACACATTTAAAGCCTAAAACAATGTATATGACATATAAAATAATGCATTTGAACGTTTAAATAGTGCATATGATCAATAAAATAGCATATTTAACCAATCATGTGATGCATCTGAGAAAGAACCTAAAACAAAGGCTATCTGCATACACAACATTTGCAAACAAACAACACATTTGGATACCCTATTTACCATTGATATTTTACAGACTAAGAGAAACTGAAATTGACCGAAACTATTTTTGAAACAAGCAAAGCTACAAACATCATTATTAATCAACAATCATTATTGTTTCATTTCACATATCAAGGCAGGAACATCCAGAGACACACATCCATTCCTTACCTAACTTTGCAAAATTGAACTTACCCTATCAACATTGCTAAACATCTTGTCGAACTTAGCTTATTATTCCAAACAAATCACAGTTAACAAAAACTCTCATATGGTGAAAATGCATAAGAATTAGAGGAATCCTATTCACATTTTATGCCACCATGTAAAATTGTTATAACCACAAAGTCAAAATGATCACCTATACGAGTGAGTGCTAGAATAGCTAGTAGAATCATCAAATGCATGAAACCTCTGAACCTTGTTGAACCTATCACACCAATAGACTATTCACCAAACGCAGTTAGCCATGATTCACCCTTGTTCAATCAAAATTTAGAATCGTTTGCCACAATGGCTTCATCTAACGTATGGGATGACAACAGCATTGAAACTAAAATTGAAGATTTTCAACAAAATCCTAAACTTGTCGATATCATGGACAAGATACTTGAGAAACATAAAGAACGTTATATACTGGCATTAGCACAACAAGGTATGAAATTGCCATCTAATTTTGATGTGACCAATCTTGAAATGAGACAAAGAAGAGTCACCCCTAGGTGTTGTCACACAAAAATTACAAGACCTACAAATGGAAATGGAAAGGATGAAGAGAGAAAAAATACAACCCACATAATTCAGCCTCAAAAAGGTGTATCCTCCTCCATTTGATAAATGTATTACCTTCACACCTTTCCCTCAAAATGTGCAAATAACAAAATACGATAAATATTTTGGCACATCAGATCCACAAGATCACCTTAGAAAATTCTATACCCTAAGTATATAATTTTTCCATGACACGACTTACTTAATGCATCTTCCCTAGGAGTCTTAGAGGGCAAGCCATAGAGTGGTTCTCTAAGTTACCCTCTAACATTAAGACCTTTGATCAATTGGCTTCTATTTTTATCGCTCAATACTCTTACAATATCAAAAGGAAAGTTACAATGATCGATTTGTGTAATACAAAACAACTTCCTGGAGAATCATTTAAAGTCTTCCTACAATGGTGGAGGCATACATTTGCCAAATATCACAGAGGTACTAGAAAAAGAGAAGACAAACATCTTCATCAATAGTCTCTTGAAAGCTATGAATTACTGGCTCCAACTCTAAGGGCCTAAAGACTTTAAAACTACCTTAGAGAATGCCACTAAGGTAGAAGAAACCTTGATAAACAACGACATTATTAAATTATCTAAAGATAGTAAGGGTTTCCCCAAAAATTCCACATAGAACCACAATTTCTCTAATCAGTCCACTAACAAACAAAAATCATGGTGGAGAAACAACAACAAAAACACCACCAATGATGGGGTGGTTGAAGCCAACCATGTTAAACCTCAAACTTCACCCCATACAAATCAATCGTATCCTATCATCAACAACACCAATCCAAACACACCTCAACTAGAAAATGCTGGTCTATTTTTACCGATGTAACACAACAACTTCCTCGACATCTAATTAACAAGTTGCTTATAATCAAGCTCCTCCTCCACAAAGAAATCAGTCTTCTGATATACGCAAGGAGTATACAACTATCAGGGTGTCTTATGAGAGTGCTTTACAAACTCTCTTGGTTGATGAACTCATTGTATTACCCAAGGCCAAACCCTATGAACCTCAAGTCAAGCCAAAGTGGTGGAATGATAAGCACATTTGTGCCTATCAGAGAAATAGGGGGCACCAAATGAATAATTGTCTTGCCCTTAAGGGTGCCATACAAAAATTAATCAATGAAAAACCTTATCAATAATGAAGACCATATAGCCTTCAAGAACCCTTTCACGAGTCATGAAAAGGGTGAATCTTCCAAAGCTAATCAAAAGGCACCCCCCCACGATAAGGTTAATTATGCACATCACTACGATAATACCATTGGTGTGATCTCTAGATTTGATGATGTTGTAAATATCATCATAATTAAGGATAAAGACAAGAAACAATCATCAAATGTTGTTACGTGAGGTCAAGCCTCTAAAGTCATTTTACTAGGACCTCTGACAAATTCTGATCACACAACTATGAGTTCCTCCTTGCCTAAATACAATTTGGTCAACCAGTTACTTAAGACTCCTTCTCATATCTCCATTTTTGAGTTGTTGCAAATCTCGCCAGAGCATAAAGAAATCCTCACCAAAGCCCTAGTGCTAAATGACCTAGATGTGAGTAGGTTTCAAAACATGGTCAACAATCTTGTTGCTCCTCATTACATATCCTTTCAGCCCAAGATGACATTTCCATCATCCAACACAAAATTCTCCTTTGCATATTGAAGTCTTTATCCATAAAAATAGAGTTAAGAGAGCATTGGTTGATGGTGGGGAAGGTCTCAACATTTGCATGCTAAATTTGGTAAACATCCCTAGGATATATGGAGGATTTTGTTGATCCAAGGAAGAAAATCACTATTAAAGCTTATGATGATGAGGGGGGATCTTCCAAAGGAATGGTTATTCTGTTGATCAGGGTAGGACTAGTTGTGAAAGAAACTATTTTCCAAGTCTTAGACTTGCAATTGACTTATAATATCCTGTTGGGGGAGATCGTGAATTCATGACATGCAAGCTGTTCCCTCCACTTACCATCAATGTCTAAATTTTTTGTACATGGATTAAGAGGTGACCATACTTGGGGACCAAAACTTTGTATAATATTGTAACTCTCTTGTTCCTCATAATAGGGAGGAAATTGACACCCTAATAGATGACATTGGTCAGTCCATGACAACAGACACTTCATATCCTACCAACTGAAATAACAACCAATCATCTACATCGACTAAGGGTAAAGACAAAGTTGGTGGTTCAAGTTCTTCCCTTCCTTCACCATCATCATCCAAAGACCCTAAATAGTCACACTATGAAGAAATGGATAGATTAATGAAAGAATTTGATAAAAAGTGTAAACTGCAATGCAAAGGGGTAGGTGAGTACTCGGTCTCCTTATTTGATCCCCCACTTTCTCCAGGATCCCATGACAAACCATCATCCACCACTATACCTTATCATGCACATTTTGTCAAAGCAAGTGGAGTACCTTCAAGCTCAGTAGAAGAAATCAGTCAACAAACATTGACATCTCCCCCCACCTACATGGAAAAGGTTTTGATCTAATGAAAAAGATGGGATATACGAGAGATGGTCCCTTAGGGAAAGGGAAAAACATCGTTGAACCTCTTGTAGCACAATTTATGTCCAACAAATACAAAATAGGAGTAGGATAAAGTGAACAAGACAAGGCACAAATCACCCCTAAGTTTTATCCCAAGCATAATGATTCCTCCTCTTCCACTTTGGTGTGGGTGCCTAAAGAAAGGGATGGTAATAACAAGAAAGCAACTGACATAATAAATGTAAATCTATCCCTCCCCGATTCACACCACACAAGAGAACCACTCATAGACACCTCTAATAATGAAGAGGATGACAATTCCACTAAGTAGGAATTCAAATCATTATTTGAAGAGTCCCTTCATGACAAAGAATGTGATGTTGTTCACTTTCTTGCATTCGATGGTTTCACTGCACAAGGATCAACCTCTCATCTATGTTTTACTTCACCAAGAGTTAGAGTACAAAAAAAAAACTTAGAGGATGATGAAAATATTAAAGGGTTTTAGTTTCAAACCCTATTTCCTAACTTCTTTCCAATAGAAGTCAAAGATGACTACTATGAGCCCCTCGCAAGCTCTACTTTTCCTGATACTTTAGAGGAAGCACATGTCATAGACCTAACTGATATAGCGTATGAACCATCTAACAAGGTCATTTCTTTAAACCCCATTGAACCCTTTCCATATTATGCATCACTCTCCCTAGTCCATCCCAAACTCATTAGCTAGGATACAATCGAGCCTCACCATCTTCCCCATTTTGACATTGACCACGATATCTTCATCTACCTGAACACAGTTGAACCATCTCGTCCATGAAGAAAAAAAGAAATGCACATAGTCGGGTCTGATATCAACCATCTTAGTCACACTAGAATAGGCCAAGCACTTTATAGGCTTGATGGTCACTACCAAGTTGTAGCTGATCTTGAGAAAAAAATAGAAACAAATAGAAGTGATGCATCCCAAGGTGAAAATCCAATTGTGACACCCATGGATGAGGTGATTGATACCTTACCTAAGCACTATGAGGAGAGATCATCTATCTTGATTGAACCAACGAAACAAGTCAACATTGGCACAAAACAGGAATTGAAGAGCATCTATTTGGCACATTCCTTAAGTACAGAAGAAAGAAGCACATTCATTAACTTCTTTGAAGAGAGGAAAATCAATTTTGCATGTTCTTACATAGACATGCCAAGATTAGGCCCAAATTTAATCCTCCATCACCTCAACATTTCTCTAGAGATCAAGCCAGTTAAGTAAAAACTCAAAAAAATGCATCCACACATAGCTCTACTAGTCAAAGTAGAACTAGAGAAATTAATTAGCACCAACTTCATTTGGCCCTTGGCATATGCATCATGAATATCCAACATTATGCCTATATCAAAGAAAAATGGTAGCATATCCATCCACATTGATTTCTAGGATGTAAACAAAGCATATCCTAAAGATGATATCCCCCTTCACAACATTGACACCATTGTAGATCTGACAGCGGGCCATTCCATGTTTTCGCTCATGCATGGATTTTTAGGGTACAATCAGATAAGGATAGCACCAGAGGACCAAGAGAAAATAACCTTTACTTGTGTATGGGGCACATTTTGTTGGAATGTGACGCCCTTTGGGCTAAAGAATGCAGGGGCCACCTATCAGCGAGCCATGACTACTATCTTTCATGACATGATGCACATCTTTATGGAAGATTATGTAGATGGTATGCTTGTCAAATCACATACTTGAGAAGAAAATCTCCCCATCTTGGACAAGATATTTACTCGCCTAGAAGTGTTTAAAGTTAGGCTCAATCCAAAGAAATGTGCTTTTGGCATCAAATCGGGAAAGCTTAAAGGATACATTGTCTTGGCCAAAGGGATAGAAGTTGATCCTAAAAAGGTATAGGCCATAGTTATGAAGAACCTGAGTCAGTTACACTCTCTTCAAGGCAAACTTCAATTAGTCTATCGTTCCATTTCCCAATTAGCAGAAAAGTGTGTGCCTTTCACCCATTTACTACACAAGGACATAATTTTTAAATGGGATGATTAGTGTCAGAAGGCTTTTGATTTACTCAAAACCTACTTGATGAATTTTCCCATGTTGGTACCTCTAGTATCACACAAACCATTGTTGTTATATATTTCCCTAATGGATAAATCAATCAGAGCCCTCTTAGCACAAGAAAATGACCAAGGAAAAGAAAGGGCCATTTACTACATCAGTCGCACCCTGGTCAACTATGAGCTTAATTACTCCTTTATTGAAAAGGCCTATTTAGCTATGGTTTTTGCTTCCCAAAAGCTACACAATTATCTTCTGACACATAAGGTCAAGCTCATCTCCAAGATTGATCCTCTCAAATATCTTCTCAGCAAAATGACATTAACAGCTAGATTGACCAAGTGGGTGATGATCCTAAGTGAGTTTGATATTGAGTATGTCAATAGGAAAGCAATAAAAGGATAGGCCATTACTGATCAATTGGCAGATGTGCCTATAGAGAGCTCAAATCCTATCTTAGCTGATTTCCCAGACATGCACATTCTTCAGACAGAGTTGGTAACTTGGAAATTCTATTTTGATGGTTTTTACACAAACCATGGATCAGATGCCGATATTTTGTTCATCACGCCACTGGGTGTTACCATCCCCAAGTCTTACAAATTACTTTTCCTCTACACCAACAACATGGCAGAATATGAAGCTTTGGTCTTGGGCCTCAAACTAGCTTTAAAATGGAAACTAACGATGCTAGAGGTTTATGGAGACTCCCGGTTGATCATTAATCAAGTCACTGACACATATCAGACCATGGATGAAAAGTAATTTACCTTACAAACATATGGTTGACACACTTAAGACATGTTTAGTTCATATTACTTTTGAAAAAATTCCCAAAGATAAGAACAGAGCAGTAGATGCTATGGCTACCTTGGCCTCCTTACTCTAGTTACCAAAGTAGCACGAGTGGTACAAGTTCTTAGTAAAAGAGGTGGTTCAACCCGTGTTTACTCAACCTAATTCCCTTATCATTTTCCATTTAGATGCTCTTGATTCCCTCTGTTATAACCCCATCATCACTTACCTTTGCGATAGCACCATCCCCTTTGACCTCTCATGCAACCAAAGATGTAATTTCATTTGACAAACCTCATGCTACACTTTGGTGGCTGATACACTGTATAGGAAGGGTCTTGACGGTACTTTGATTAGATGTCTTGAAAAGGACGAGTCAAGAGTCACTCTTCAAGAAGTCCATGCAGGGATTTGTGGGTCACACTCTAGTGGGTTTATACTAGCCAGGAAGATTCTTAGGATGGGTTAATTTTGGCCAAACATGGAAAAGGATTCTATCAACTATGTTAAGACTTGCAAAAAATGTCAAATCCATGGTAACCTTGTCCATGTGTCAACCCAAGAGCTCAACCCTTTGGCCACACCATGGCCTTTTTATTAATGGGGCTTTGATTTGATTGGAGCCATCCACCCACCTTCCTTTGATGGACATATGTGGATTATCACTGCCACAAAATACTTCACCAAGTGAGTCGAAGTGGTGCCACTTTTTGACTTTGCAGGAAAACAAATCTCTTCCTTCATTTTAAACCATATCATTTGTCAGTTTGGCATACCTCATGCCATTCTCATGGATAATGCCTTGTACTTTAAGAATCAAACAATTGATGAATTATGTGAGAAATTTCACATTATACACCACTCCTCATCAATTTATTATCCCCAAGGTAATGGTTAGGTAGAGGCCACCAACAAAACCATTATCAACATTCTCAAAAGAACGGTCAACGACATTGGTAGAGATTGGCATTTATAGCTGAATCCCACCCTTTGGGCCTACAGGATGAGTGTTAGGACACCTACAGGTGAAACACCCTTCTCCTTGGTTTATGGTTGTGAATTCATTCTTCCTTTAGAGGTTGAGATCCCATCTTTGAGAGTTACTCTTCGTGACATCCTATCAAATGAGGACTATATGATGGCCTTTCTAGAGTAGCTAGAACTATTAGAAGAACATCAGTGAACTACACATGAAGACCTCAAAGTGTATCAAAATAGGTTATCAAGACACTACAACAAAAAGGTTAAACCCCGTGTCTTTCAAATTGGTGACCTAGTGCTCTGAGAAAACCCTAAGAACCAAGCTACTAGGGAAAAGAAAGGAAAATGGGAGGCCAATTGGATTGGTCTTTACATTATCACAAAGTCTTTTGGGACTGTACTTACAAAATTTCAAATTGTGATGGCGTAGACCTAGCAGAACCCATCAACAAAATTCACCTCAAAAAGTTCTATGTCTAAGGCTTTGAGGAAATACAACATCACCGAAAATACTAAAAAAAAAAAAAATCCAGAAAATGCCAAAAAAAAAAAAAACAAAAAAAAACTAGTACAAAGAAGTGTGAAATGTCACCTTTGGCTTCAAAAGGAGTGAGAGATAGCACCTTTGGACTTTCCTAAACAAAACAAGTCCTTCAATGCAGAAAGACAATCAAGCCAACACTCAAGCAACTTCCTCCGAGACAAATTTTGCTTGTTTGTGGCTTACCTAGCACAATTGAGTTAATTTCGCACATACCCAATTAAGGAACACTTGTGGATCATAGTTTAATGGTTTCTAGGCATCAGACACAGTTCACTGCAGTAGAGACAGTCAGTCTAACAACACCATAGGGAAGCATAATGAATAAGGAGAAACATGGAGTCAGATTATGTATTGAGATACCACAAACATGAATTACAGGAAAATCAATGCACATCTCAGCTATTTGCCATGGCCAATAATTCCCAATATCTATTTTAACTTTTCTTGAATCCATTTGATGTCCCAAAGATCCTTTTTGCCTCCATCATCTCCATTATAACTCCCTGAGCCCATGCTTAGCCCTTTTGGCCCACTTTGGTCTCCTTAACTCTTTAGGTACCTCCACATAGTTTTGGTTATCTCCACAGTACAACAAATCTCACTCACATCCTTGTTTCACTCCCACCAGTTCAAATTTTTTCAAAAATTATCAAAAAACATTCAAAAATTATCAAAAGTTATCAAAAAATTCAAAAATTGTAAAAAATTATCAAAAACATTCAAAATTGTCAAAAATTATCAAAAACATTCAAAAATTGTCAAAAACATTCAAAAATTGTCAAAAACTATAAAAAACATTCAAAAATTGTCAAAAAATATCAAAAAATTCAAAAATTGTTTAAAATTACCAAAAACATTCAAAATGAGGTAATAATTGCCAAAAATAGCCAATCAATCCCGAAAAGCTAACAACAACCCAAAATTCCTATCAAACGTAGATCACTTCACTTCAAATGAGCTATTTAACCAGGCATAAATTATTGATGTATTTTTCAAACCGATGATCCATTAATTTCATGTCGAACTGGTGTCCGTCTATAATTGCTACTCCTTCAGGACAGGTTTGCATACCTCGACTAATTTTATTTGAAATCAATGGTGAGGCCCACCATATTGAAAAATATTGAAATATTTTATGGCATATTTTTTATGGCTCTATTAACAATGGAAAAATAATAAAGATTACCTCAAAAGGGTTAAGAAGCAACGTAGTTATGTCCTGAAACATCTCGCTAGGCTTTGAAAAATCTAGCACAACACGAATAGCACAAGAGGTTCCAGTTGAGTCCCTCTTCCTTCCTCCAGCCAAGAACAACAATTCCTGATGGATTATTAGTCTTATTTATGTTGCAATGGCCATCATTGATCTATACCCCTTCAACAAATATATTAATGCTATCTCGACATGCCCAGATATTCGTCAGATTCTTTCATCATCCCCTAATAGGGGGCACAAAATAAGTAAGTGTAAGTTTGAGAGATCACAGTGGTCTCTTTTCCTTTTTAGGCCCCTCAAGCACCTTTTCAAGCCCCTTGAGTGCCTTTGTAGGCCAAAGCACCTTTTTCAAGGCCCTGTTTCCCCCTTTTCAACCCCTTAAGTGCCTTTTTAGACCTCGAAGTGCCTTTTAGGCCCAAACGCCTTTTTCAAGGCCCTATTTTGGCCTATTTAGGCCCCCAAAGCACTTCTTTAAGCCCAAATGCTTTTTTTAGGCCCCTCAAGTGCCTTTTCAAGCACCTTAAGTGTCTTTTTAGGCTCTTAAAGTGACTTTTTAGGTTCTTAAGCACCTTCTAGGGCCCTCAAATGCCTTTTTAGGCACCAAGCACCTTTTTCAAGAGCCAAACATCCTTCCTAGATCCTCAAGTGCCTTTTTCAAGGTTCCACTTGGCCTCTTTTGGCCATCAATGCCTCACATAGGCCCAAGCACCTTTTTGCAAGCCTTATGAGCGTCTGTCGTGACACACACCTAGAGAAAAATCCTAGCTTTGGTCTTTAGCTTTCCTATAAACACTATCAATATATATAGAATTCGTGCCTCACAATTTTTGGTTTAAC
The DNA here is from genome assembly GCA_028749045.1 of Cupressus sempervirens. Classification (NCBI taxonomy): domain Eukaryota; kingdom Viridiplantae; phylum Streptophyta; class Pinopsida; order Cupressales; family Cupressaceae; genus Cupressus; species Cupressus sempervirens. Next base: position 442,643,232 of record CM053791.1, read on the forward strand.
ACTTCCTACTTTTTCCACCATTAAATATCACAACTCTCCAAATGTTACACATATTAGTACTCATCTTTCATTAAGAGCCCACACAGACATTCAGTTCCCCACATACTAGTAAAGGTCCTTTCTCTCTATAGATCACATTGTTACCACTTTTATGGAGATTGACACCTTTCCAAATATCTATCCAAAATCTCAAAAACATTCAAATATCTATCAAAAGTATCAAAAACATTCAAATATCTATTAAAAATCCCCCAAAAAATCCACATATTCCTCAAAATGATAAAAACATCCAAATACATTCCAAAAGTATAAAAAACAAACACGACAATGTTCATCCGACACATTAACATCAACACCAGTTGTCCTTTTGCGTGCCACAGACACAAACAAAACTTTTATTCTATTACAACGACAATGATAACATTACATTCAAAAATCATCTCGTAGATCATTTATTCTAGACTCGTTATAGGAGGTGGCAAGATAGGGTGTCCAATCAATGGTGTTTCTTCAGACACAACCCTAGAGGAAGAAGCCCCTAGCATTAATCCTCTACGTACCCACACTGCATCCATGGGAATCATAAACCTACCACCATACAATTTCACATTTAATAGTTGTGTAAATTCCCTATCCACAAATTGTATCTTTTGCTGGTTCTCATTCGGGAATGCTTGATGATAGTATCCCATATAATAAACAACTTCCTAGTGTATCTTTGCCATCTATTGCATTTCCACAAACACATTCTCCACTAGCTTGTTCACCCCTGGTGCAGTGATTTCTCATTGGGCCACATCCTGCTCCTACTGCATTTGATCAGTCATCATTTACCAATGCTCCATGTCTACTTTTGCCTTTTCCAATTGCTGCTGCAACTGTCTCACCTTCGACTCACTCAATGCTAACTGCTCCTACAGCTTCAATGCCAGGGAGTTTGATTTTGCAATTGCCTCCTTGAACAACTAAGTCTGCTACTAGAACATCACCAACTCATTTTGCACACTCTCCAACCCCACTTGCACCATCTTTAGAGATTCCTACAAACTCTAAGCTTGCGACCGCTTTGCCCGCATCCTCACGTAATTCCCCTCTGCCTGTGATTGCTCCACATGCAGTTTCACTTCTAGTGATTGCACTCATGCTTGCTCTATATTCAACACCACTTGGAGCCATCTTGCCTCTATTTTCACTCCATCTTCTCATGCCTTCTCCATCAATCCTAGTAGAAACTTGACTTCATGTTCTGCATTTTCTACTTGGACTCTCTCTGCAGCCAACATTCTCTGTAATTATTATGTTACCTGATGATTGATCTCCACCCCCCACCTCTAGCCATGGCTCCTCCACATTTACACTACTCACTTCCCCTTCCATTGACCCTTGTCCTAGAATCCTAAGGCTAATCAATTGACGTGCTCCACTCATCATGTTGACCACACTTACATTTTCCACCTCCCTTGAAGCTTCTCCCGTAAGCTTTTCAAGAGATTTTATCTCCTCAGCCTTTGTCGATGCTCTTGACATGCTCTTCATCATCCCAAGCAGATTATTCTCTGCCTATGTCATCAACCCATCATCCAATACCACTTGCAATGCCTATTGTGTTGTAGTCCCTGACAACATCATTAATGCTGACAAGGGAGTTTCTTCTACTTTGACCCCCACATCTTTAGGTTGTGTTGAACCCTATCCCGCATGACTAGATTTGCCTTGCTCCTGAACTAACGCTTGAAGTTCAGACTGATACACCAGTTCCCTAGAGTTTTGCCAAGTGGGCTTCGCTGTTCTACCTTGCCTAATCCACCTTCCTTGGCTAGCATCACTCTCCTATTGCGACTAATTTGGTGAGCCTGACATGATTTCACTTACACACTTCCTTAGACTTCTCAATAAACTTGATGGCCACGCGATACTCTTTACCTTACTTCGTTCCATTTCCATGCCATTTGCCTATTTATGAATGTCAGTTGCCTAGAATCAATCTTTACTGGCCTTACCACATGTTTTCCCTTTGCTTCTCACCACACTAGCACTAGGTATGCTTGACACTCAGTTCTGACATTTAGACACCCTAATTCAAGCTAACACATATTTCCAAATAGAATTTGCTGTTAAATCACCAGTGATACATCTCACATTTTGTCATCAAATTTGTACAACAGTTGCTTCTAGGAAGAATTGGATAAACTTAACACTGGTGCTCATCACTATTAGCACTCGTGGTCCATAAATAATGGGTTTTTCTACTATTATGATCTTCTAGTACCTAAATGATGTACTTGACTAGAGGGACCAAGATGAAGGCATGATATTTTATTTGCCTTTGGTTTTTCACTGTTCAACTCCAGTGATCCTCTGATTTCATGCATTATTGGTGTCCACCTATAACTGCCTCCTCTCATTTAGAAGGCCATGTGTATCTCAACCAATTTTGTATAATATCTTAGGTGAGGCCTTTTATCTAACATGTGACTATTTGCATGCTTGTTTTGTTTACTACAGCTATAACATTTGTGTTTCAATAGTTGTCATACTTTTCATGTACATTGTCTGTGTTTGGTGGTACTTCTCGGTGTGACACAGTATTCATATCACCATAGCTAAGCTAGTGGTGGTTGTACTTGGTCACTTTGTATTAAATGCTCTATGATGACATTTAATTTTCATCTCTTTATAATAAAAGTGACAGATAGTTGCATTCATTTAGTTTGCATTTTCATCTTGGGTCTCTTGAAAACACATGGTTGGCACATATATCATGATAATACACATGCAAGTCTTGTTGACAATGATCAACAAAAGGATAAAAAAAACAAGTGAGGTTATCCAACAACAAGATATAAACCAACATACTCATGCACAGTTATCACTCTACTATTGTGGACTCAGTCTCATCACAACATCACCACCATGCATTGTACTTCATTATCTCATATTTTCATTCCACTTGTTGCATTATGTGGCTTTTGAATCTCAAACAATTCTAGTCACTATTTCCTTTTATCAAATTTCATTCCTCATTACATGACATCATCTACTACATTACGTGGCTTTCGAATCTCAAACAATTTCATTTTATCACATTTCATTTCATTGCCTTTTCTTTCGTTCATCACAATTCACTACATCCCATTTCATTACATCCAATTTCATTTCATTACATGTCATAGTGCATTTCATTTTTTAATATTTCATTTCCTATATTTTATTACATTTGTGAAATTACATTACATTTTTTGTCCATCACATTACATTTAATTCATGCATTCCATCTATTCATTTTGTGGCTTTTGAATCTCAAAGGTTAAAGTCCCATCCCATGTCTTTTCATTTGTAGCACATTCATTTCCTTCCATTTTTCACTTTCATTCACCTCATTTTCTCATCTCCTTTACACATTTCATTACATTCCCATTCCATTTTATCATGTTTCATTCCATTACATTCCCATTATATGTAATCACATTACATTTTATCACATTTTCATTACATTGTCATTTCATGTCATCACGTCCCATTTTATCATATTTTCATTACATTATCATTTCATGTCATTACATTTTATCACATTTTCATATCATTACCATTTCATTCCATTCCATTTCATTTCATTTCATTTCATTTCATTTCATTTCATTTCATTCCATTTCATTATATTTCATTCTATCACATTCCCATTTTATTTTATTTACCATTTTCATCTCATTTGCACATTCATTCCATTCTATCACATTTTATCACATTTTTCATTTCATTCCACTTCGTTACATCACATCTCTTTCATTATATTAAATTTCATTCAACACGATCCATTTCCTCACATCACATCACATTAAATCTCATCACACTTCATTGCATTACATTACATCACATTACATTAAATTTTATTTATTACATTCCATTACATCAAATCTCATTTCATTACACCACATATCACATTTCACCATATTACATTATATTATTTCCTTTCACATTTTCCTCACATTTCATTACATTTCCAATTCACTTACATTTTTTCATTTCATTACATCTTATCACATTGCAAATTTAATTTCATTACATTTCATATTATTACATCACATTTCATTTCATCACATTTCATTCCTTTCATTCCATTTTATCTAAATTCATTCCATTCTATCTATTGCAAAATTCAAATTCATTACATTTCATTAATCACAATTCATTATGTCCACTCTCATTTGATTAAATAACACCTTTCGTTTTCTTTAATCACATTACAACTCATTTCATCTTAGTTCATTACATCAAATTTCATCTCATTATATTTCATACTATTACATCATATTGCATTACATCACATTTCATATTATTACATCATATTGCATTACACCACATTTTAGTTGATTCTGTTTCATATTATTACATCACATTGCATAATATCAAATTTCATTTCACCACATTTTCATTTCCTTTCATTACATCTCATTTACACATATTTCATTACATTTTCTTTCTTTCATGCACTCATTACTTAACATTTCCTCTGCACATTTCATTAACACATTTCACTCATACATGCCATTTAATCACTTCATTCATTACTCACATATCATGTTATACGTATGCTATATTAATCATTCACACATCTATCAATATCTACAACTATCATATCCATCAAATCATACCATCACATGTGTACATGAGTCCATGATACAACAAGTGCACATGTCTGAACATCATAAGACTCAGATATATCATAAAGAAAAATATTGAACAATATATCAACATGATTGAATCAACATGAATATAAGATGGAATTGCATCAAAAGAAAACATCCAAATAATCACATCACATGAACATAACAAGATCACAAAGTATATCAACATGAACATCAAAAGGTCACCAAGTACATTAGCATGAATATCAAATGGTCCTCATCAATAATAAAACATATGATTAGTACTATAATGAAAAATGATATAAAATCATCCATGTGTCTCCCGCCTACATCATCTATAGGTGGCTGATTCAAAGGTCCTTGCTCGATGGGGCACTCCTATCCTCTTGTGGACCCTGATCAGTTGCATCTTTTGTTGTGATGATATGTATGGCTATGGCTATTTGACTAGTTGACACCCCATCTATCCTTGGTGTCATTGATGCTATAAAATCCTATATAGTACTCGTCAACTCACCCATCCAAGCCTCCATGGCACTCATCCAAGCCTCTATATTAGTGGATCCTCTGGGCCTCTTTGGTGGTGGTTGTGCATTTGGCAACACCTGTTTCTGCCCCCGTTGCTATAAATATTGTGGATCTCTGATAGGAACCTATACACGTGGCCTCTATCACTTAATAAACTATACATTATTAGGTAACCTGACCCTTACATGCTCCATCTGCCTTGCCCAACATGTTGTCTCGCTGACTAGATCTTGTACCAGTGCTCATCGCTCCTCTCACCCTTACACCTCCATGGTCTTAGATCTCTCCAAGCCTCCATGCACCCACATCTCCTAGCCTTTTCACTGGACCTCGTGCAACACCCCTCTATGGTACGACCAACGCTACTTGATCTTGGCCTTCATATCTCCCCCGTACTCTCAACACACATGTAGCTCTCCCTCTAGCCTACTGCCTCCCTCTATGTCTCCTAGGATCACCCTCATCATCCTCATCCTCTCCCCCACTTGACGACTCATCAATGCCTAGAATAGGCTCCGTTGGATCCATGTACCTTGGGAATGGATGCTCACAAAACCATCATGCATAGTCCCCCTCCATCCTTGCATTTGCCTCTCCGTCTCACAATGCCCATGGTTGTGGTGTGTCTATCATCTAGAGAAAGGCCTCCAGACAAGCCTCATACTCCAAGGTCAGCCCCCACACTACCCTCTTTGACTAAACCTGAGCATAATGTACTTACCCTTGTGGCATGCCCTACTGTCAACCAAATTGTCTCATAACCTGCTTGAAACAAAATCTCTCTATCATTGCAGGCACCTAGCCAAGTAAATATCTCGAACCAAAGAAATATATCATCTCATCATTGTCCTCATCCCATGGCTTAGTAAACTTGTACAATCTCCAAACAACCTCATCAATGTCATCCAATATCCACCGCCAATACTTCGTCTTGCCCAAATGGGGTTGCATGATCAAACCAAAGTAAGTATATATAAGGCATACCTTGAGGACACTGTCGCACACATATTCGATGAGTAATGGGTAAATGCTCCCATGTCCATAGCTGTAACAACATCACCCCTACTGATAGTGACGAGGCTCCAAAATATACAACCTAACAAAAGTCATGATATAAGTGGGCCAATATGCAGCTACCCCATGCAAATATTTGTTGATCAATCATATCCTCTATCAACTAGCCCCATCTAATTGGACATTCTCGTCCTCATCTATCTGGCAACAAAAATCCCCTATCAATCTAGCCAAAACTGTCGACAATGGCTGATACTGCAACATCTGGAACCATGATACACTATCATCCCCAATGCTATAATTTCCAAACAAATCTCTAAAGGCACTATGATCTGTAGTCTGATTGTAGTACACTAAATCTCCCATTATTAAGATTTGCAATAATTGATATACATCCTCCAACATTACAGTCATCTCACCCATGGGCAAATGGAAAGTGTTGTGGTTCGAGTGCCATCACTTGGCCATAGCTATCAATAGCCCTATGTTCACTCAGAACTAGGGCATCTATAGTAAATAAGTGAACCCACATCTATCAATCACCTACCGCTCCTTGATTGACAATACACCTATTGCCTCGAGGGGCCATGGATACAATCCTCGCACCATGAGCTTATGCCCACATACTTTTTTGCAACAAACAAACACATGCCAATGTTAGTTTTCATCCCAAGCGATCATCATAAATTAGTCTACTATCTATATCTAGCTAATCAGTTACTGGTTCTATCTTGGACTTGTTACTTGTCCTTCTCTATCCTAAGCAAAACCTGTTTGTTTTCCCTACTCATTATGATGAATCCTTAGCCAACAGACCTAGAATCTAGCCTTTTGCATTATCTTATGCTCAATTAAGGCTTTACAATTTGTTTACGCTCTTCAATGCTCATTGCACTATTTCGTAGGACATATGCGCTACCCGATTAATTAGATGCATTAAAACAAACATATATGTTGTTAAATTGCTCGAAAGTGCTATTTTCTATATTGGATGTGTTATAAGATGTATAAGCACTATTTACATGATCATATGCACTATTTCAAAGTGCATAAGTGCTATTTGACACAAAAGCACTGAAACATCAATCACATGCGCTACAAGATCAATCAAATACACCAAAATGTTCAAATGTGCTATTAAAAACCCTATACATGCTATTGTTTTATTGTATGCACTAATATACCTACAAAACTAGGTTTTTGTATGCATTAGTTTGCCCTTCGAATGCACTAAATTATTGTGTGTATGTGCTAAAAAAATTCAAATGCGCTAAAAGAAAAGATAAATACACTAAAACATTTAAACTACCACATCTACCACAAAAATTCACGCAAAATTCACAAAAACTCAGGTTCAAATGAAAAAATCTTAAAATTGGAGGATCTCGATGACTTATTGGGGCACCATAGTCTGTTGGATGCTTGTACCTATGAACCCTCTCGAATTTGTACTCTCGTAAAGGGACCACCATCCTTGCTAGCTCAGAGCTCCAAATTGCCAAATGTCAAAAGAGAGTGTGACAATGACAAGGGTAAAAGGCCTTTTGAACTATTTAACCCTCCCTAGGGGCATTTATATCACTTTTTCACTTATTTACCCAACATTAGAACCTTTTTGTTCACTTTTGCAAATTGGGTATTGTCTTAAACCAACTTGATCATCTTTATCCGTCAATTATCAAACATTTTAGAAATAAAATTGGAACTTACTTAATTTTTGCACATTCAATTTTTTTTCCAATTTCATTTCTGAGGGGGCAGTATATCCATACCAAATTGGGGCATCCAAACTAGGGCATCAAAATTTTCTGAAAAATAAAAAACATTCTACCCCAGCCAAAATTTTAAACATCAAATTACACAAAACCAGGCTATCCAAGAAAAAACATCCAACATCAATCAACAAAATCAATAATAGTCAGACATAATATCAATTGTGAAACGTCAAAATATCATCGAACAAACATTCAATCATTAGAATTTGGCCTAAAATCAGAAAATAAAGACAATCTTTGAACTAATATGCTTCACATATTAGCTCAAAGAGGGGCATTTGTAGGCACCCAAAAATTGGCAAAGACCTAAACTATGTAATTTTAATCAATTAATACAAATTAAAGAGGAAATTAGAGGAACACAACAAACTTTCAAATCAAGGATCACATTAGGTCATTAATCATCTATCAAATCAATAAGACCTAAATCAACTTCAAAAAGAGGAGAAAAATAATTCAAAATCGTAAAATGAAATTCAAAAAGGGAGAAAGACAAAGAATTTTTTTTGAAAATAAATAGAACATTTGTTAAATCAATAAATCATTTATCCTCTCAAAAGTGAAAATCCCACTTTTATGTTTAAAAGAATTGGAAAAATCCTCATCTATCCTGAAAACCAAGTTTGTTGGACTCTTCCTCCTTGTCTCTTGTGAGATATTTTCAATTTCACCTCCATCCACTAGTCAAAGGTAAAATCCAGATTCTTACCTCAACCCCTTTTGAAATCCTATAAATAGGAGGGAATTCAAGAGCTGAAGTACCCAAGTTTTAGGCATTTTCACTATAGGCACATTTTGAGTTATCATTGTAGCATTGTCCTTATAGCAAGTTCACAACATTTTTAGCATTGTTTTCATGTTATTTAGTATAATTTTAGCACTTGTTTAGCTCATTGCATATCCATTTTGATAACATTCTAGAGTTGTTACACCATATAATTTGCATTTAGTAATAGATCTTGCATATATTCTTGTAGATCTACATTTTAAGCATACTCCCATTCTAGAACTATCACTGAGATGTTGGTCTGAGAGCTTTCTTAGCAGTTGTAGTTAGGGAAACATGAGACGTTCATAGAGTTTACATTTTGACAATGATTTCTTGGGTTTACTCTAGTTGGTTGTCATTTTATCTGCATTATGTATTAAAGTCTCATGAATACACAAATATATTGTGTACAATACTGTCACCAACTAACCGCGTTGGATTGATGATCAGTTCAAGATATATATAATCTGTGTTTGTCATGAACATATAAATGTTTGTTTTCATCAATACAACATCTCAACAACTGATCCTATTGCCAACAAATGCCTCAGTTCCTCACAATATACACATATACAAGATGATAAACTCAAAATTTATAAAGAGAGCACCTAGAAGAAATAAAACGCAAGAAAAATATATAACCTAAATTATCTATATAAGGCATAAATAAGAGAAGAATATTAAAAAAAAAACCAAAACAAAGAAGAAAGAAAAAGAAAAGAAATACAAACAAACCACATAAATAATGAAATAAAAAAAAAATAAAAAAAATGAGGAGAAGATCAAAGAGACACCAAAGGCCATCTAAATGTGTAAATATAAGGAGAGAAATTATAAATGAACATAAGAAAAGGGATATAAATCAAAGAATGTATAAATGAAAAAAAATGACAAAAACCTATTGTAATTGAATAAATAAAGAAGATAAAAAAGGAGCCAATGAAAAGGACAAAAGAATATGAGAGTGAAATGTGCATGTGTGTGTGTGTGTGTGTGTGAGAGAGAGAGAGAGAGAGAGAGAGAGAGAGAGAGAGAGAGAGAGAGAGAGAGAGAGAGAGAGAGAGAGAGAGAGAGAGAATGCTTGCACATGTGAGAAAGTGTATGAGCACTAATGAACCAAAAAAAGGCTTCTAAAAAGAATAAAGGAAAAGAACAATTGAAGAAAAAGAAAGAAAGTGAAAGAGATGAAAATGAAACAATTGAAAGAAGGAAGGAGAGAAAGAGAGGGGCATGAGGGAGAGGGAATAGAGAAAATAAAAAAAGAAAATAGGATGAGAGAAAAGATAGAGAAAAATGAAAGGAGAGGAAGTGCTTGGGGAGATAAGAGGAAAGCACAATGAAGGGGGGGTGGGAGAGTAGATACAAAGCCAAATAAAAATAGGGAAAAGGCCAAAAGAAATAAGAAGATGCAAATGAAGAAAGCCATTGACGAAAGGGGGAAGGGAAAGGAAGGGGAGAGAGGGAAAAAAAGGAAAGGGGGAAGGGAAAGGAAGGGGAGAGAGGAAAAAAAAGGAAAGGGGAGCAAGAAGAGCTTAAACAAGGGGGTAAGAGAAGAAAGGAGAGAGATATAGAGGAAGAAGGTTAATTGAGATTGGATAAAAGTGGATGTCATGAAACATTAACCTTCCAACCATCATGACAATTAAGGTTGGTCAAGTGATTTAAGTCCTTAATGACTTTCAATAAATTTATGTTGAAGAAGTTGTTCACTTTTCACAAGACTTGAGTGCTCTCAATGAAAATATGGTGTTTGGTGGAAGAGGAATATTCGGATAGAGCTGATTTAACTGTTCACTTATGTTTAATATTTTTTAAGATCAAATCACCTACTTCTCCTATATAAGGAGTGTTGCAAGAGAAAATAATCTTATAGACCCAAACATATAGTTGGATGGCCCTTTGGTCTTTAAAAGGAGGGATGTGATTCTTCTCCAAGGAAAAAGGCTTGAATGAGCAACAAATGCCTTTCTTGATAATAATCTTGGCGATCTTATGGAAAATACCTTCAATTAAAGGAATGGAAGCACTATGGAGGGCATGAGGTTGAGGGGGCTTAACATTGGAGACAAACTAAGATTACACTTGGTTTAAAGCTTTAGGAATCTATTTGTTAGAGTACCCATTCAGATTGAAGACCTGTCAAAGATGGGATAACTCTTGGCTAAGAGTTTATTCAATTATTGTGCAAAATATTTTTGAGATATATATTAATTTTATAATTATGTATAAGGAAAATAAGTGGATAAATTAACTAAATTATCTATATTATTTGATTAACATGAGAGAAATGAATTTAAGAAAAAAAATTTAAAAAATTATAAAATATTTAATTAAAGTCGATTTTTAATTGAACCAGAGAAAATTTTGATTTTTCTAAGTTGGTAAAATTTTTGGTTAGTGACACTAGCACAACATCCCCTCCGACCTCACACATTTTTTTGACCTAAAGCTATAAATCAAAAGGTCACAAATGGGAGATTCTATCCCCATTTAGCAAATTTGAGGTTCAAACCCACTAGCATGTTGGATCAAGGAAGGCACAAACTTGTGATCATAACACTCAAATTGGTTTTGAATCTCTATGAGTACACCACCACCACTTAACCAACACACTAATTATGATTGATGGGTGGGGGTAGGATGATTATCCAAGAGTGACCCAATAAAAGTAGTATTTTTTATTGAACTCTTGATAAATAGGGTAGGTTAAGCTAGGTTGATTTAAAAGTGTGAATTTGGAAAAATGAGAAAATACAAGTAAAAACATGAGAACACATATTATATAGGTGGTAGGAAGAGTACGAAACAAAAGACGTGGTATAGATAGAAACCTTAGGTGGCTATACAAAATGATAGCAGGGTCAATTGTGTTACAAGCTAGGGTTGTTGTTGTACCAAAAGATCAACTTGTCAATACTTGATACAACTATTAGACTTAAGAACACAAGAGGTAGTTAAGCCATATAACGAATCCTGAAGGGGAATGCTGATAGTTAGTCCAACAACCCCCCCCTCGCAACATTAATTGAGGGCATTCGAACCTTTGACCAAGCTCTGATACAACTTGTTAGAAGATAGGTTTGTTGTTGCACCAAAAGATTGACATTTCAATGCCTGATACAACCACTAGACTTATAAAACACTCGAGGAAGTTAGACCATGTCACAAATTCCAAAGGGGAATATTGATGGGATTTCTAGAGGAAAATACTTATCCTCTTATTCCAACAATTTTTTCTAACTTGTACTACAAATTAAAAATATTTAGAGCCTATAATGCCTCTAGTTCTAGAAGTAGCAATCAAGGATTTGAGTGGATAGCTATTGAGTGGAGTGCATAGAGACATTTAGGGAGCTAGATGGCTCCAAGCCATTGGTAATACCTAACCCTAGGATCCCTATACCATTTGCATTAGTGTTACGTGATGTTGAGACATGAATCAACAAAGGTGGATTTCATGGTCTTGGATGCTAATTTCTTATAGCACACCACCTTTATTCTTGATATTAGAGAAAATATGGTGGTGATGATAGTGTTGGTCAAGCAGTGGAAATGAGAACAACTCACTTCACCTACCTAAACATGATAATTTTGTTACTATGGAGGATGTTTATAGGGCCTTATAGGTTCCCATTCATAGAGAGCGAGTTGATTATTTCAAAAGTAGGTGCATTAGGGTTATGCATTCTTGACTAATGACCTTGATATTAAGGATAGGGAGATAGAAATATATCATGTGATGATAATATATGACACTCTTGCAATATTTCTAGTATAAGTGATTCATGATTATTGGTTCTAGATGGGGGATGTATATACATTTTACTTGGAAGGGTATTTTAAAGAGAATGATTGATGAGAGGGTGGAATTCACATAGGAACCATGTGTACTAGGGTATTCTTACCATAACATGCATAGGTTATGTATAAGTATGAAGCTATCCTTTCTTGGAGTGTTATATTGCTTCACACCTGGGTATGGGCGTATATAAAAATTACTCAATTATCACACACAATGTTAGGGGAGATGGGTTATCTTGTGTGTACATTTATGCAAGTGTTATGGAACATTGGTGGTTGGGCAATATGCCCTATTTGAGGCAAGTATTAAATAATCTAGATATCACAACACAGAAGCCACAACTAGACTATAAGGCCCAGGGTGCGATTTTGAACATTTTTTATATTTTTAACTCAAGTTTCTAATTGGATGTGCAACACACATAGTTGATAGACATATTAATTAGTAAATTATAGTTTTCTTGGGTACTAATGTCATTTATTAGGGAGGTAGTATTTGCATATATTTAGAGAGGACTACAAATTAAATGCCCACAATTTTTTAAGTATTATCAACTTTGGGGCCCTTACATTGGTTCAATGGGATTTATAGGCTAATATTATTGATGCAAGCACTAGAACTATAGAGTATTGTACATAGTAGGTAGCATTAATGTGAGTTTCCATAGAGGTGTGAGAGGTTGAGATGAAGGTTGTGGTAAGGAGAAGAAAGTTTGTTAGAGAGAGGGGACATGGTTATGGGGGGTGAGGGTGATGGAGATATACTCATAATGGAGGTGAATAGGGAGAGGAGAATGTAGAGGGTACATGCAACCAATGAGAAGGACATATTATATATATACACATTTTTGAATCTTTCTCCCTCTCTATGTTTGCCTCCATATCTCTCTCACTCAATCACACATCCCTTACTTATCCTTCCCCTATCTCTCTTTATATATGTCTGTTTCTCACACATGCAAATTCTCTCTCTCTCTCTCTCTCTCTCTCACACACACACACACACACACACACACACACACACACACACACACACACACACACACACACACAAAACTTCTTATATCTTTATCTTTATAGCTATCAATATGTCCCCACATATGTGCAGGATCATGGTCAACTAAATTATCACCTTAAGTGGCAGTGAAAAACCAACAAATCAGGGTTATGTTGACACATAATTTTAAAGTCGTTATGGGCTTTATATCAAAAAGTTGTAATAAAAGAATCTGTAGGAAATTGAATGTAGTTTCTAAACTACTAGGACTTATCTAGAGAAAATATTATTTTATTTGTCAAAATTTTGGATTTTAATGCAGTACTACAAAATTTTTAGGGCAAAAATAAAAAGTAGGTATATGTTTGACCACCTTAATCAAAATGAAATGATAATATTTTTTAATAACATTATAGATACAAAAATTAGATTCATGCCTGAATTTGACACACATTTTTGGGTATTTTTATTCCAAATAAATAATTAAATATGAATTTTCTACTATAACTTTTTCAGATTAAAAAAACTTCCATGTTTGACCACCTTAACTAATTGAAACCTTTACAAAATTATTTTAAATTTTTTTCTTATACTAGGTGAAGCATAGAATGTGACACAACTTTTGGATTACCATTTGAAAGTTATAGCTATTTTTCAATCAATATGTCAATCAATAGTTTACAGACATCTTCATTAAAAATTAATTAATAAATACTTATCAAACTTAGAATTTGACATCAATTATATTGATGGAATCTTGAGAGTGTTATAAAAAAACCCTTTTCATTTCATTGAATTTTGACGAAAAAAATATTATTAGATGGCTACTCGAAGTTTGAATGTCACTTAAACATGTCTCAAACAAATTTCTTGAGTTGACTAAAGAAGTTTGGTAAATACCAAGCCTAATCAGGTACCAAAGATTTGGTGGCAATTTTTTTCTTCAAAAATTGATCCCCCAAATTTTGGAGGGAAATTAATTTGGCAACTGTGGGAAATCAACAACTATTGTATATTATTATATATTAGTATATTATTATTAAATATAATATATCAATATATTATTATTATTATATTTAATATATAGCCATATATTATTATTATATAATATAGTAATATATTATTATTATTATTTAGTAATATATATGATCATTATTATTATTATATAACCTAGTAATATATTATTATTTAATTTAGTATATAGTCATATATTATTATTATAATATAGTAATGGGGTCATAGGCTAGGGTAATCGATGCAGTGGGTCGAATGGGGTCGTGGGCTAGCCTACAACCCCATTCAACTCATAGCATCAATTACCTTATGTCCCTAGCAATTCGAGGACCCCTAGGGACACATGTCATGATGCAATGGGTCCAATGGGCCCACGACCTCATTAGACCCATTGCATCGATTACCCTATGTCCTTAGGGGTCCTAGGACCCCTAGGGATGCATGTTGCGATGCAATGGGTCCAATGGGGTTGTTGGCTAGCGTATGACCCCATTCAACCCATAACATCGATTACCCTATGTCCCTAGGGGTCCTTGATGCAATGGGTCGATGCCCCCATTTGAATAAATGAAATAGGTCCCTAGGGGTCCCAGGACCCCTAAGGATATATGTTGTCATGAAATGTGTTGAAAGGGGTCATATGTTATCCTATGACCCCTTTCCACCCATTCAAACAAATGAAATAGGTCCCTAGAGGCCCTAGGACCCCTAAGGACATATGTTGTCATGAAATGCGCTGAAAGGGGTCATAGATTATCTTATAACTGCTTTCGACCCATTCGAACAAATGAAATAGGTCCCTAGGGGTCCTAGGACCCCTAAGGACATATGCTATCATGAAATGCATCAAAAGGGGTCATAGTTTATCCTATGACCCCTTTCAACCCAGTCAAACAAATGAAATAGGTCCCTAGGGGACTTAGGACCCCTAAGGACATATGTTGTCATGAAATGCATTGAAAGGGGTCATAGTTTATCCTATGACCCCTTTTGACACATTCGAACAAATAAAATAGGTTCCTAGGGGTCCTAGGACCCCTAGGGACATATGTTTTCATGAAATGCATTGAAAGGAGCCATAGGTTATCCTATGACCCCTTTCAACCCATTCAAACAAATGAAATAGGTCCCTAGGGGTCCTAGGACCCCTAAGGACATATGTTGTCATGAAATGCGTTGAAAAAGGGTGATAGGTTATCCTATGACCCCTTTCAACCTGGTAGAACTCAATATTTTACAAATATTTGTTCACATTTTTCTTTCTTTCATTACTTATCTTTCATATATTTTAGTAGATTACATGATCAAATAAAGGAATCACTTACTGCATTTCTTGTGTTTTGATAGAAAAATGTATATTTATCATGCAAAATCAAAGGCTCATGTTACAAATTGCACTCCTAGGGTTTCCTCATCACATGGCAATATCTATTGATCAATCCTAGTTTTGACCCTATTTGAAATTTAAGAGATATCCTCATTTTTGAGATTATCGCTATAGCTATAAAGATGGCACATATATCGCTATATCCTACGATGACAATAGTTGAGTTAATATCATAGACTTGATGGAGTATCGCTATATCATATAGCAATTTGGGTTCATCACTGAGCAGAGTAGAAGTTATGGAGTCTTGGTGATCAATGATAGGATAGGATTATCTCTATACACTATGATGATAGATCTTATCGACAACCGAAGGAGATGCAATTTTACTTCAGCTATGAGTGATAAGTCTTCATACATCGCTATATGTTACAATGATCAAGGTCTATCATTATGCAGTGAAAACACAAAAGAGATATAGTGATTGGTGATAAAATAAGGAGATCGTTGTGACTTATAGTGATTTTCGCTAATCAAAATAAAGGGGTTTGAGTCTCGGCAATGAGCGATAAATTTTTTGCATATCTCCATAACATACACCGATAGGATAAATGATACAAATTTAAGTTGGCATTACTATATGATACATCGATCATTGCTAATCAAAATGACAATGTTTCAACTTTGGCAATTAGTGATGAGATGGAGGTTATTGCTATGATATGTAGTGATTATTAGTGATAGAAGAATGATAGCTTGTGCTTTGGTGATGGTGCTCTGAAGATGTTTCCAAAATTTGGGTAATCATTTCAGGTACTTGATATCATATCGAGTATTCTATCTTGAGTTAGATACCCAATATGGTATCAGGTACCCAAATGGTTTTACTTGTAGACTTTTCCCAAAATATTCTCTATTACTATAGACTCAAAAATTTGCATTTTTTTGGGGCCATTTTCACGAGTTTGGAGAAGAAAGATTTTTTGGAGCCCATATGATCGAAAAGGTTGCTACAATATTTTATTAGGTGTCAAATATTATTGTTTGAATGGGGAGCATTAGTCATCGAAAGGCTAAACACAAAAGGAAGGTCTCAAATGAAGACATTGCAACATATAGGGAAAAGGAAAAAGTAAATTACTAAAGGAAGAGACAAAGTATGTTAAATGTGAATCAAGTTGACAATGTATTGGTCAACGATGAAATCATATAGTTAGAAAATGAATATGTTTAGTTGGGGAATGAAATTGTACCAATTGATAATGATACTATCGGGATCGAAAATTTGGAGAATGAGAATTTACCAATTCATAATGTAAATGCCATGATTGACCATGTCGAAAATGAAAATGTAGAGGAACGTTACATAACTCCTAATTATAATCGACATGAAGGTCCTAGAACACCAAAATGGATAATTGAAAATAATGAAATGATTATTACCAATTTGAAAGGAAAAAAATCATAGAGAACCACTTGGTTATGGGCTTCAAGAATATATAAGATGTTTTTTAGCAACAAGACAGTGGTTGAGCAATGTCAAATTTTTTTGCACTTATAAAAAATACAAAAGACGAGACCTATACTTTCCAAATTGAATATTCGTGTTAATAAAAAAATGGAAAGAAATGCCATTATTGTGAAGAATATTTTCAATGCTCTCAATAGCATTGGGAAAAATAACAAGGAGAAGGAAAAGAGAGCTACTCAAAGGGTTATTACAACGTCTTTGGTAAGTTATCATTTGAGAAATGGTAGATATATGAGAAAAAGTTGTATTGACTTGAACCTAAATCATACTACTTTGAGAAGAGCACTTACTAGATGAGAGAGAATTGACGATCCTCTTCAAAATGAAACATGGGGTTTTGGTGGGAGACTTCCACGTTTTGATAAAAAGCTATCCAATAATGTGAAGCAAGAAATTTCATAGTTTTGGCACTCTAGCTCAAGAGTATCATCCAATTCTAAAGACGTGTTGACGTTGAGAATTGACATCAGAGACCACACACCACATCCTAAATATTATTTGGAGGTAAGTCAAACTATGTTCAAATAATTTAGAGAGAATCATCCAATATTGCATATATCGCAAAGGGCTTTTGTATACTTGAAGCCATTTTATTGTGTGCCACTTAAAGTTCAAAATACATGTTATTGAAAATATTATGTGGAGTTTTCTATGCACCATGAACCATTATGCTCCATTTGTTCTACTTTGCATAGTAAAGAAATGTTGGAGAATTGTGGTGCTAGTGGGCTTCCAAAATCATCAAGAGACTTGCTAGATCAATTTTTATGTCCTAGATTTTATCGTTGTTTCTTTTATAGAAATGCTTGCTTAAATGATAAGCATTCAAAATGTTATGGTTTATCGAAGTTTTACACATGTTTACATGAGAGGTGCGAACAAGATCTTGGGAGGACAACAATAAAAAAAAATGGTATATGAAATAGTGAAATACACATTGAATAGTGGAGGCAAGAGCTCTAGATGTGAATTGGTTGGAAAAGAAATCAGTGTGGTTAGTTTTATTTTAGATTTCAAGGCAAATCTTTTCTACAATTATGCAAGGAATAGTCACAGGTCTCAATGGTTGGATCAGCAATTTAGAATGTGTAAGGAGACTTTTTCCATTGGCACTATTATATCAATTGTTGACTTTGTAGAGAACTACAAATTGCAGCCCCAAAATGAGACATAATCTCAGTATTACAATTCCATTTAGATTTCTATTTTTTTCCACATGTCATATAAACATGCCCCTAATAGTGTAGAAGATAATCAAAAGATTATTAGAGAGTGCCATTTTTACATGAGCGATGATAGATGTCACTCTTAGGAGTTGTGCAACATTGTTTTGAGAATTATTTTGATTTCTTATAGGAGCATGACATTGCTATGGATAGACATATCATTTGGTTAGATAATTACACAGGTCAATTCAAGAATGCTCGCATGTATTATTGGTTGTGTAGGATGCACATAGAGAGGGTGGTGCCTCATATTTGGATTTTTTTGACCCTAGCCATGGGAAATGGGAACATGATGGAGTAGGGGCACGTATGAAGAGAGCTCTAGTTAAGGACCAATTGAAGATTTCAAGAACAAAGCTTCTTGATGCTCGTAGCATTGTCAATTGGTGTAGTTCAACATTATCACATGGGGGACTCTTGATTCATCAATATGAAATTCCTTTGGTTGGTTGAGGAAGGGTCAATAGGTGATAGATCAATTTTTTTTCTACTATTAGAGACTCATAAAAAATGCATTCATTTTGGAGTTTTGATTCTAGTACATGGACCATTTGGACACGACAACTAGCTTCTTTTTTTCTAGTTGTTTTTAGTGTGATTAAGATCACTGTGAGTTGAGTGGGTGGGTGGACACATGGCCTCCATATTATCCTACTCCACGATCTATCTATCCCTTTATCATAAATGAGGACATGGAAAGTTCACTTGAGCATAACCATCTATCAAATCTTCTTTAGCCAGGACATGTCTTTGCATTGGTTGCACCATAGGGGAATGATGAGAAATTAGATTATTGGTTAGCACGTTGTGTAAGAGGTAAATAAAAGCTTGCACAATCGATCATAGATGATGATGGATTCACATATCCTACTGGTTCAGTTATTATTGCTGGAACATGGCTATGGACATACATGCTTAAAAGGAATGGAATTCCCACATTTAAAGACTATTAGAAGCACAAAAAAATTCTCATATATTCACATCTTATTATAACAAACAATGTGAAGTTGTTGAAGCATCAAGGAAGACCAAAAGTAAAAGAATTTTTTACTAATACTAATGATGATCATGAAGCCCTATTGGAGACCCTAAAATAGAGAGAGGACCCTACAGAAACACTCAACTAGATATATTTACTTCTTATGTTCTTTTGTTCATAATGATTTTGTGAACAAATGATTATCTTGTTTAAACGATTATTTAGGTACATCATGAAGAGTAGCCTTGCATGAAGATAAAAACTAAATAAGGAGTAGAATGAAGAAAAATCTATTCTATTTTTAACAGTATGATTTTTGTTAGTTGTATATTGATGTAATAATGATGAAACACTTGAGATATTGTAAATGTAAACTTGTTGATGTAATGTAAGAAACAAAGATGTTTTTACTTAATTTAATTTATGTGGAGGGACCTAAAAAATGATGATTTTAATTAATACTAACACCAAAATTGCACTATTCCCAATGCCAAAAACTTGAGGGAGCTAAAAAACAATATTTTTACTTAATACTAACCCTAGTAAAATTCCTTATTCTATCCACAGAGAGCCTCCAACGTTCACAGCCACCCCGTATTGAAGAGTCTCCAAGGTGCTCTAAGTGCATTTGAAGGTCAATCTTCCAAGGTTTGTAACTCAGAGCTCATGGGGGCTATCAATAAAATGTTGAATGCTACAAGATGGTCATGTCGAGGCCTACAATAACCTATCTCATTTAAGAGAGATCACATTCGATTTGGATTCAACACAATGATCTCACTTGATGTCGAAACTTGCAATGTGCCTCAGTTCATAGGTGCATCACTGTGTAACTTTGAAATCACTTATCTTGGCATCAAATCATCACTTCCATTAGATCAAGATGGGCAGGTGAACCCTAGTCAAACCCTTTTTCCAGCCACGAAGAGCCTCCATCATTCATGACCACCCCCTACCAAAGAGTTTCTAAGGTGCTCTAAGTGTATTTGGAGGTCAATCTTCTGAGGGTCATAACTTAGAGCTCATAAGGGCTATTGGTGAAATGTTGAATGCTACAAGATGATCATGCCAAGGCATACAATAACCTATCTCATTTTAGAGAGATCACATTCTGTTTGGATTCAACACAATGATCTCGCTCAATGCCAAAACTTGTAATGTGCCTCAGTTCAAAGGTGCATTACTGCATAACTTTGAAACTGTTGATCCTGGAATCAAATCATCAATGCCATTAGCTCTAGATGGAGGGTGAACCATAGAGACACCCTTTTTCTGTCCATAGAGAGCCTCCATCATTCACGGCCACCCTGTACTAAAGAGTCTCCAAGGTGCACTAAGTGCGTTTGGAGGTTGATCTTCTGAGGATCATAACTCAGAGCTTGTAATGGCTATTGATGAAATGTCAAATGTTATAGGATTTTCATGTTGAGGCCTACAATAACCTATCTCATTTTGGAGAGATCACATTTTTTTTGGATTCAACACAATGATCTTGCTCGATGCCAAAACTTGCAATATGCCTCAGTTCATAGGTGCATCACTGCGTAACTTTGAACTGATCTTGGTATCAAATCGTTAGCACCAATAACTTTGAATGGGCAGGTGAACCCTAGTGACACCTTTTTTTTGGCTGTGGAGAGCCTCCATCATTCGCAACCACCCTGTACTAAAGAGTTTCCAAGGTGCTCTAAGTGTGTTTGGAGGTCGATCTTTTAAGGGTAATAAATTGGAGCTCATAAGGGCTATTGGTGAAATGTTGAATACTATAGGATGGTCATGATAAGGCATAATATAACCTATCTCATTTTAGAGATATCAAATTTCATTTGGAATCGACACAACAATCTCGTACGATGCCAAAACTTGTAGTGTACCTTAGTTCACAGGTGCATCACTGTGTAACTTTGAAAATACTGATCTTGGCATCAAATCATCAATGCCATTAGCTCTAGTTGGGTAGGTGAACCCTATTTATATCCTTATTTTAGCCATAGAGAGCCTCCAACATTTGCGGCCACCCCATACCAGAGAGTCTCCAAGGTGCTCTAATTGTGTTTGAAGGTCGATCTTCTGAGGATCATAACTCATAGCTCATGGGGGCTATCAATAAACTATTGAATGCTACAAGATAGTAATGTTGAGGCCTACAATAACCTATCTCATTTTGGAGAGATCACATTCCTTTTGGATTCGACATACTGATCTTGCTTGATGCCAAAACTTGCAGCATGCCTTAGTTCATTGGTGCATCATTGTGCAACTTTAAAACTGATGATCTTTGCATCAAATTTTCAATACCATTAGCTTTGGATGGGTGGGTGAACCCTAGTGACACCCTTGTTCTGGCTGCGAAGAGCCTCCAATGTTCGCAACCACCCCATACCGAAGAGTCTCCAAGGTGCTCTAAGTGCGTTTGGAGGTCAATCTTTTGAGGGTCGTAACTCTGAGCTCGTGGGGGCTATTGGCGAAACATAAAATGCTATAGGATGGTCATGCCAAGGCCTACAATAACCTATCTTATTTTAGATAGATCACATTCCATTTGGATTTTTCATAATGATCTCACTTAGGTCGAAAACTTTCAGTGTGCCTTAGTTCATTGGTGCATCACTACGCAATTTTGAAATCGCTGATCTTGGCATCGAATCGTCAACTCCATTAGCTCTGGATGGGTAGGTGAACCATAGTCAAACTATTGTTTTGGATGTAGAGAGCCTTCAACATTCATGGCCACCCCACATTGAAGAGTCTCCAAGGTGCTCTAAGTGTGTTTGGAGGTCAATCTTTCGAGGGTCGTAACTCAGAGCTCATGGGGGCTATCAATGAAATGTCAAATACTATAGGACAATCATGCCAAGGTCTACAATAATCTAGTGACACCCCTTTTTGACCATAGAGCCAAATAATATTTGCAACCAATACATACCGAAACATCTCGTAGCACCAAAGATGGGCTCCTAAGACCAAATTGGCCATAGATTTGGCTAACTGTAGACATATTAAGGGATTGTAGAGATCATTTCGAATTAAACATATATGATATAATTTAAAATTAAACATTACATCAAAATTTGATAATAAAGGTTGTTAAAATGTTCTTCACAAATTATTGTATTTGAATTGAATATATAAAACATGATCAAAATGAACGATATTCCATAAACATGAACAATACAAATGATCCATGATAAATTGAGCAATACTATACTAAATTAATATGTATATCACTTTGCACATAAATGACAAAAATATATATCAAAATACATGTATCCATTGACAAATTACACAAATATATATCAAAGTTCATGTATCTATAGACAAATTACGCAAATATATATCAAAATACATAGATCCATATACAAAATGTGGTTGGTCATGCCATTGAAATGTGTATAATATCAATGTTTTTTTATACAATGTGTCATATGCCATCTCAAAATGTCTCATGATGCATTATATGACAACTATACTATCCTATGTTGCTGGTGGATCATCAAAATACAACCTCTTCGCTGAACTAGGTGGATCAGATGCCTCCTAAATAAATAAAAAAGGAAAACCCAAAGTTAGACTAATAAATTTATATGATTCTATGTATCTAACATTGAATTACTCAAATGCATAATGATCCTTTTTTTAATGAAGATTTATAGTATTAAACTTTCATCATAAATACCTCTCTCATCAACCTCCTGCACCGATCAGGAGTTCTCTCATATGTCAAGATGCTTGGAACCTAGTTGGTTGTGGCTAGTATATGTTTAAGTATGTTTTTCGGATGGATCTACAACTTAAACTATAACATTATAATTCACAGAATACTAAATTTATAACATATAACCAAGAATTCAAACTACAACTTACCTCTGTCGACTCCTCTAGATATAATGGCTGCGTGAGCAAAGATACAAAACTCTAACACCCAACCTCTTGTGCACTAGGGGTTTCCTACAAGATACAAAAGCCTAGTTGTTAATATCACATAAATTAGTTTTGAATTTGTTTATGAAAATAAGGAAAATAACAAATAAATGATACTTATACATATGATGGGTCTCTCATTCCGAATGCAAAATGCCAGAGGGTCTATGGCGTTGATTCTTCCTAAACTTATAACTAGTAGCCATGCCTTGTACAATAAAACATGTAATTAAATTTCATTAGCACAAATATTTTATAAGAATGCATTAATGTTTAATCATTTTAAAATCACCTAATTACCTTTCCCTTGTCAATGGGCTCTGCCTCACCCCTACACTCTCCCCCCCACTGACAGGTGATACTTGTAAGAGAAAAGAAAGATTAGAAACCATATATGCTCCAATATCAAATAGAAAAACAATGAGAACACAACATAATGTACCATAGATGTCTCAAGGCTAAATGAAATAGCTGAGAGTGTGACATTATTAACCTATATGAGCTCCTCTTCAACCATCAACTAAACATGAATGAAGATCACATACATGTAATAGTTAGTATGGGTTAAAATTACTCTATTATAAAAGTTAGCTTTAAATCACATATGTCATAACAAAAAAATGTATACACATACCAACACAGAAGGATTCCATGGTTTTGCATGCCCGTCCTTAAATACAAATTGATATTCAGAAAGATCACCTATGGGACACAAAAAAATATTCTTGCATGTTATGCAAGTATGGGCACACAAACATTTGATGAGCTCGTCAATGATGAACTTGTGTTAGCATCATCAACATGGGGAGGAAACACTGACCTAGCCTAGGATATTAATAGGCTACTAAATCTATGGATGACTCTAATAGTCTTAGAGCTAGCCTCTACAATAATATCAAGATCTTGCATTGGAGGAGGGGAGAGACATCAGTAAGGGGGAACAAAAGTTCCAGCTTTCTTCCATTGGGCAAAGGGTCTATCCCAAGGAGCTTGTTGATGCATAACTCTCCCTTAAGGGGGAAAATATGGTGTGGTGTGGTATTAAATTTCTTCAAGTACCCCAAAATGGATTCAAGAGAGGGATCGAAACATTTGAAACAAACTTACTAAAAAACATGACCTAGGCACCCAAAAGAGCACAACTAGGTCTTAAAGCAAAAAATCCCCAAATATCTAGTTTATGCTTGAAATGGGAACCTATGAGTTTATAGGGGAATGGAAAGGTTCCAAAACAATCAAAAAAATCAAATTGGCGAGTTTGAATAGTTTATTTTACTCCCAAAGTCTATAGATAGCAAAACTTCTTCTTTGGCCCAATTGCTAGGTTTTGTGAAGCAAGCACAAAATCAATGATTGAATCGATTAAAACACCAATTAGGAAACATGTAGGCATCTAATATATATCATTATACACCCTTAGATTAGTTTCATCCATCCCCCAAGTTCCTGCAACACTTCAATACCCGTTGTCCTGCACTAAACACATAGAGATGTTTGGCCTAGGGCTTGCTAGCAAAAGTGATTGCCTTGTTTTCCATATCCCATTCTTCAGAGACCATATTTTACATCTTCCTAACTTGTAGTTTACCAAGTGGCATGAGGTTTCCATAATGGTAATGCAAGTTAGGACATTATTTCTAAAACTAGTCACTAAATGGAGGGTTTTGTTGCACTCGAGAAGGAAGATCAAATAACTTTAGCTGTAGAGTACTTCAAACCCTCAAAACCACTTTAATTCTTCTGCAGAGATGTTTAGGATTCCAAATCAATAATTTATTCACATGTTCCCATTTGTACCAGTCTATACACTATGAAAATGCAACATTTTTACAAGAAAGTGAGATATTTTATTGATTCAAAAATGCAAAATTACATATTCTCTCTATGAGTGTGTGTGTCTTCCATCCACTTTAAAGGGCTATTTGAAGACCTTTCCCAACTAATCCAACCAATTTTCAAAGGTTTTCACTATTGGAAGTGATTACATGAAATTTTGTTAAATGTAACGAAAAATTGTCAGTCATGTCGAGTAGTCAGTATTAGCTGAGCCTGCTTGGTCATTGAAGATAGTTCCCTCGCATGTGCTGAGCATTTAAGTGTTAAAAAAGTTTGGAGATAGTGTTGACTGAGTTGGTTTGATTAATAAATTAAAGTCAGTGCAAACTCTACACTAGAAATTCTCAAGCACTACCGAGCTCTAAGACCATGCCAAGCTCCAAGACCATGCCGAGTTGGGTCTATTAACAAAGGATTCCTAGTGTTAGCCAAGTACACATTTTTGGAAGCTTAAGAACACACCTATCTTATCCTAGGACTAAGATGTGCCTAATGACCATAGTAAAAAACTCATGGTTTATAAAATACCAATGGTGACTAGGCTTTACAAGTAGGCTTGATTTATCAGATGACTATTTCTACCTATTACAAATGTATCTTAGGCACAAATTCCTTTGAGTAGAGCTCATGTAGAATTAAAATGATAGATGTTATGGAGAATAGAGGGTTAGGTGCTCCCATACCATACTCCCTTTCTTGAAAAACTCAAGTCCCACTTGATGATAGTTGTTGAATAGAGGTGCCATGCTTGGCAATGCATTCTTCACTCATCTATGTAGCATCAATGTATGGAAGACCCTTCCACATGACCAAGCTGTCTATATAGGTCTTCTTCCTTGTCTTTTTGACCACCTTAGAATCCAAAATCTTTTCCAAATGAAGTGGTTGGATAGGTGTTAGATCCTTGATCCATCCTACATGTTCATCAACATCCTACATTACATCTTTAGTACCTACATCACATTTGAAAAGGGTGAGATCAGAAACAGACAATGAAATTTTATAATAATTCTCTCCAAATTTGTACAATATTTGATAGGGTCTGATCTTCCTCATCTAAAATCTTGTGTGTCCCCTTGGTAGTCTTGCTTTATTTAGATAAGTCCATACTTTATCTCCTTCTTTGAATGAAACATGTCTCTTTTAATTGTCTACATGCTGCTTGTATATTGCAGTGTTCTGATTTAGAGTATCTCTGACCTGATCATGAATTTTTTTGATCCATGCTGAGAAATCCTTACCTTGTGCACTAGTTTTTAATTCACTTGGTAAGTCTCTCATTTCCATGATTCCTCTAGGATGAAATCCATAGTTTACTTGGAATGGTGTCTTCCCTATTGACCTGTTCACTGAGTCATTGAAGGAAAATTTTGCTTGAGGGAGGATCACATCCCATGTCTGCTCATGTTTCTTTGTTAGACACCTTAAAAGGTTTTCTAATGATCTTTTGACTACTTCAGTCTTCCTATCTATTTGTGGATGGTAGGCATAACTGAAGGAAAGATTTGTGCCCAACTTTTTCCATAAGGTCCTCCAAAAGTGACCTTGGAATTTCACATCTCTTTTTGAAATAATGGATGTTGGTAATCCATGAATCCTGACTACTTCTTTTAAAAATAGGTTAGCAGTGTGTGAAGCATTGTTAAAGCTTGTACAAGGAACAAAATGAGCCATTTTACCGAATCTGTCTACAATAACAAAACTGCTATCAATACCTTGTCTTGTCCTTGGTAGAACTAAGAAAAAATCCATGCTTACACTATCCCATGGCTTGGTTGGAATAGGTAAGGGCTGGTTATGACCTTGATTTGTCCTTACTCCCTTTGTTATTTGACATATTATGCAAGTCTCAACAAATTTTCTGACATTAGTAGGTAACTTGGGCTAATCATAATTTCTCCTTAGGAGTTGTAGAGTTTTTTTGATCCCAAAGTGACCTCCTAATGTTCCATAATGCTTCTCTTTGATCAAGTTTTCCCTTATGGAGCATCTAGGAATGCACAATTGTCCTACTTTGAACAACAAACCATTCTACAACAAATATTTAGAATATATTGTGTTAAATGCATCAGTTAATATAGAACAAACCTTATGAATTTTCCCTAATTCTGGATCATCCTTGTATAACTACTTAAGGGCATCAATCCCCATGCTTTGCACTTGGATTTCTTCCATCAAGGTGACTCTCTTGCTAAGAGCATCTGCTACTTTATTTGTAATACCTTTCTTATGTTTGATTGAAAAATGTGAAGGCTAGGAGTTGCTCAACCCACTTCATGTGTCTGCAAATCAACTTGTCTTGGCTATTCTAAAAGATTAGTGCATGATTGTTTGTATAATAAATGAATTCCTTAGGAAGCAAGTAGTGCCTCCAATTCTTTAGAGCTTGAACCATAGTATATAGTTCTAGGTCATATGTATTGTACTTTTTCTTGGCATCATTCAATTTTTCAAAGAAGAAAGGTGCTGGTCTTCCCTCCTAACTGCAAATTGCTCCTATGGCAAGGTTACTTGCATCAGTTTCTATTGTGAATAGTTTGTTGAAGGTAGGTAGTGTCAAGATTGGATATTGTGCTACCCTACCTTTCAAGTATTAAAATAACTCATCTACTTGATTAGTCCATTAGAACTTTGTCTTCTTGCCTCCCTTGATGGTATCCACCAGAGGTGCACATATGTGACTGAAATTTTTGACAAATTTCTTATAGAAGGTTTCCAATCCATGGAAATTTCTAATTTCCCCTATTGTCTTAGGTGTTGGCCAATTAAGGATATCCTCAACCTTTTTAGGATCCATCTTCAAGGTACTCTTTGAGATGACAAAGCCCAAGAATGTCAATTCCGTCTGCATGAATGCACCCTTTTCAAGATTCATTTCCAACTTCTTTTCATGTAGCCTTTGAAGGACTAGTTCCAAATGTTTCATGTGTTCTTCTTTGGATATGCTGAAGATCAATATGTCATCAAGATAGACGATCACAAACTTACCTATGCAGTCATGAAGCACTTCATTCATCAGCCTCATGAAGGTGTTAGGAGCATTGCATAGACCAAATGGCATGACAAGCCATTCATATAGCCCTTCAATGGTTTTGAATGTCATTTTCCACTCATTTCTAGGCCTAATCCTTATTTGATGGTAGCCTAATTTAAGGTCTACTTTAGAGAAGTAGCATGCTCCTCCAAGTTGGTCTAAAAGATCTTCAATCCTAGGTATAGTGAGCCTATACCTTATGGTTATCTTGTTGATTGCCTTGGAGTTAGTGCAAAGTCTCCATTTGCCATCTTTTTTAGGGGCCAAAGCACTAGGGACTGCACAAGGGCTGCGACTCTTTTAAATGAGTCCTTTTGCCAACAGATCACCGATCCATCTAGATACCTCTACATTATGATCAGGGGTGAGTTTATATGCAGCCTTGTTGGGTTGAGAAGCACTTGGTATGAAGTCAATCTAGTGTGAGATATCCCTCAATGGTGGGAGTTCATTTAGAGTATCTCTTGTAAGTATCCCTTTATACTTCTACAATAGATCCTTTAATTCTTTAGGCACTTCTTGGCTGATTGCTTTCATCTTAGGTTTGAGGACTAGGGCATACCCTATTTGAGAATCTTTGATGGTATTCAACATTTCTTGTTCACCTGCCATGACAACTAACTATTCTTTGGGTTTCTCTTGTTGAGGGTTAGGATTGGGAAGAAGATTGTATTTATTTCCATCTTTGGTGATTTGATATTTATCAGTGCCATGTAGTACTTGTCCCTAGTTTGCATTTTGTTATTATTGCCGAACTCTTTTAGGCTAGTTTTATGCTTGATTATTAGTAGTATTGTTTTGAGATTATCCGATATTGTTTCACATTCATTTGATTATATGATGAGATTACTTGATACTCTATACTTCATGTATGCATAATGATTATTTAGTGATTTTAGTTATTGATGATGATTAGTTAGATGGATTATCCTGTGTTTTCTTATGGATACTTACCCCATACTGCATGTGTATGGTGTGCGTATATGTTTTCTTTATGTATGGTGTTTCTAATGTGGTTAAGGAAGGGAGTTGTAGTCACCTGCTAGTCGGGATCTACACGATGCACCACTTCCTACCATTGTCTGTTTAGCTTAGAATATTGTGTTTGTACATGTGTGAATTTTATGCAAATTGTAAGTACCGGGTATCGACTTCCCTAAATTTTCAGGATGAGCATACCCTATCGCATTATCTCAATGGTAAGAGAGGGGAGATAAATTCTTAAGTCCAAATCCTAAACTTTTAACCCATTTGTCATAGAAAATTGGGATAAGTATATGAGTTGATTACCTTTCGAATGCGTCGAATGACATTAATTCATGATTATAACCCTTTAGTTTGATCCTTTATGTGTTTTTCTATGATGGGTTTTCGTATTTTGTTTTATAAGTCTTTGGTGATTTTTTCTATTAATTAAGTCAAGTTAAATTATTAAATTAATGGTTTAATTTAATTGAAATGTATTACAGTATTTTTAATATTTAATTAATTGGGAAATTAATTAAATAAAAAGACCTAAATTTAAAGGTAAAAGTTACAAGTTTAATTTTAGAATGTGATAATATTTATTTAATTTAATAATAATATATTTAGAGTTCATTTTTTAAATGCTAAATACTATTATTATTTAAGTTAATAAATATTTCATCAATTAAAGTTTCAAAAATAAATTAAAAAGATATTAATTTATTAAAAGTTTTAAGATTGCATGAAGCATGCATGAGATTAAAGTTTAATAAATTAATTAAAAAGGAGAAGTCAAGTGAAATTAAATAAAGTTATTTTATAATTCAATAAACGTGCATGGAAAAGATAAAGAAAAGATAATAAAGAGTTAAAGTCTGGTGAGCAAGGAGTCCTCTTCGATGATTGCACAATTAGTGCCCCGATTTTAGGAGAGAACTCCTTATCACCATTTGAGGGTTCATTTTTGAAGAACAACAAATTTTGGAAGAGGAAAATTTTTGGAAGAGAGAAGGTTTTGAGAGGAGAATTTTCTCTCACAATCTTTTTGGGTGTAGCGATTAGCATCAGAGTCCAAGTAGATTTTTGTTATGATCCGCACAGTTTATTACGTTTTTTCCTTTTCCTATCTTCATCGTGATTGGCGAATGGTTATCTAAATAATTCTTGTGATGAATGTTTCAGTATTGTGAATTTCTAGTATGTATGTTAAATCTTCTTCATACGGGAAGATTAAAAGATCAATATATTCCTTCTTCAATAGATTTAAGAGTGGAAATTGAACGAGGAAGGGTTTTGTATTAAATTCAAAATTTTCAATTGAGAATTCGACCGGTTGGTCGTATTTCCTCTATCTGATTAAAGATATATATATATATATATATATATATATATATATATATATATATATATTCATATTAAAAGAAAGAGGGTATTGTTTGTTTTAAATTTATATTTAAAAAAAAATTATTATTAAAAAATGAAAATTTAAACAATAATAATATATAATATAATGGTGGGGAGGCGGGCCATCAAATCCCACCTCCCACCGTGGCTTACACTGTCACGACATTGTATTTTCGGCGGTCATTAATGGCCACACGACAAGCCACTATCATGGCAGCGATACCGCACAACGATAGCCGTATAAAGCCGATGGGCTTTTAAATATATGTAGGGATAGGGGTTAAATTCAATTTATTAAGTTTAATTTTATTTAAGGTTTTTTAATTGGTATGTATTTTAAAATATTAATTATTAACAAAAATTTATTAACTATTTTAATTTTAATTAATTTAATTAAAATATAGTTATTTATTATTTTTAATAATTTATTTAAAAGATTAAGAATATTATTTTCTACAATTATTAATTAATTTAATTAAATGAAATTTAATTAAGTTTAATTAATATACGAGAATACTTAGTGAATTTAGATTTATTTTATTAAATAATAATATTGACTTCAATAAATTGAGAATAAGTTTTATTGGAAGATCAATAGATATTATTTTAATAATATAGATGAATAAATAATTGTCCTTAGAATATATTAGGAAGTTGACTTAATATATAATGGGGGTAATTCTATATTTTATTCAATTAAATGAATGGGTTAACTTGTAGGATAAATTGAGAATCTTTTTACTTAAAATGTTCATTGAAACAAAAACTGAAATCTTACATTTGACTTAACTATATGTTTTCAAAATCAAACCAAACTATGAAGCTACACTGTTCTGAAGGTTGTTTGTGTTTGACCTCGCTTTGAACAGCCTTAGAATGTTACCAGAGGCTTGGGAGTTCTGCGTATGTGATGTTATGATGATTGGATTTCAATTTTTTATACTTAACCATGGTAATGTGTCTAGTATGATGTTTGATGTGTGTTAATCTATTGATTATTAATGCTTTCTAGTGTTCTTTTGTGAAGCTGAGGTGAATGTTATGATCTACTTGACTTAACCATTTTGAATCTTCGATCATTTGTATTTGGATTACTTTCCAGTCACTTTTATAGGACTAAGGTGTTTGGTATGATTTGTTATTGTGATGTCCTATTATGACATATTTGACTTAACTATTTTGAGTCTTTGATCAATATTTCTTGGAATGCTTTCCAGTTACTTGTAGAAACTGATGTGTTATTATGAATTATCTTTTGATGCTTTTCAGTCACTTGTATTGGACTGAGGTGATTTTATATGATTCTTTGATTTGTGATTGCATGAGCCTAGGGTAGGTTATCTATATGTAATGTCGGGAAGTGGCTTGTAATGGAGGTCGGGGCCCTAAGTGGTTGCCAGGGTAACCCATGTTGTGAGTTGTTTAATAAGTGAAAACACTACACTAAATGAGAGTAAAATTAACCTAATAAGAGTCTTTGTATGTTCTCGCCCATGCCTTGAGTGCTAGTATAGACTAGGATAGAAGTAGAGAGAATGCTTGATTGCGACCTTGCATCGTTAGTATGCCTTGTTAGTACGAGAGGATACTAGTGCTGCATATGGATCACTAGGGGGTCGAGGTCCTGAGAGACTACTAGGGTAACTCTAGTGTTGATTCCTGTGATGACACTTGCCCACTTACATAGAAGGTTTCCTACATGTCTTTGTGTCCCTCTGGGTCTAGATATCAGTTTATCTTAGAACCTTTGAGTTAGATTACTTTTAGGATTTCCTGAACTTAGAGAGTACTTTTGATATTTGAATTGTTATCCTATTTGGGACTTGAGACTATCTCCTTGGTGTAGTGGGAGTGGGCCTTTTTGGGTTACCATGTGGTTAGGTGGTAGTGCTTTTTACTCTTACCATTAAGATCCGTTTGTTAATACCATGGCTGGAGTTTCCTTGTCTGCATTTCCTTTCATTCTATCTTTGTATCATTATGATGGATGGATATATCTTATGATGGATGTTTATATCTTTTATAATGGATGGTTATATCTTTTATGATGGATGGTTTCATTTATTGTATAGTACTTTGTATCATGGATCCGAGGAGGATGATGTAATTCTATTTTTATAAATGTATATTCTTTTAGCCTTTCATACCCTGTGACATGTATAGTGGATGATTGAGCATTTCAAATTTTATTGCCAAGTGGCATTTAGAACAAATGAATACTATTTAAATGGACTTTGGACTTTTAATTATTCTTCCATGTGGATGTGGTAATTGTTAGACTTAGTATTAGTTATATTTAAATGTGATTCAACATCTTGGGATCCTTAAGGAATGTAATCTGTTATGTTTGCTTAATTATGATTGTATGTAATTGCTTCCACTACTTTATGTTTGATGTGTATGTTATCCTTTAAAAAAAAAAATGTTTGGCAAACTTAGTAAAACTTTAGGTTAATTCTTTTGGATCCCTTGGCGAGGCGTTACATCTAGTATCAGAGCTTGAGTTCTACATTGGGAGCTCTGGGTATATTGGAATGCCACTAGTTGTTAACTAGTTGAACTAAAATGAAAATTTAAACTATTATGTATATCTATATCAAACTAAAACTTGAACTAGTTGAACTGAAACAAAACTCAAACTTTTAGTTGTATATTTTCAAACTTGAACCTTTAGACTTCAAAACTAAAATTTACTTAAACCTAAAAATAGGTAAAACTGAAATTTGAACTTATACTGTTTTCAAAATATGTGTCTTTTATATATGCTTTACAATAGTATGTTTTATGGGTATTATAGCATCTTGTATCTTGGATATTATTGTAGGATGGTATTTGGGATGAGATCTTCTGTTAGAGGTCATAGCCTAGACTGTGGTAGAGGCCATAGACGAGGCAGAAACATCAGTGTACATGAGTCTATCAATGAAGGCCTTAATCAGGAAGAGGGTAGGGAAGAGCATGTTAGTGAGCATCAAGAAGAGAACCATAGAGAGCAGCAAGCTGACTCAGAGGAAGTTGACTTGAGGCAAATAATGAAGACCATCATTGATCGCCTACCTCCTCTTCAAAGTGTTGGTTAGGATGGAGCATATTAGACATGACATGAGCATAGACCTAGGTCTAGGAGCCCTTGGAGAGACTGACATAGATCTATTGTAGCTTCTTAGATAAAGGACCTTCAGAGGCCCAAGGGTAATTTAGGAGTAGGTGGAAGTAGGAAACCTCCTTCTAGAGGTAATCAGTAGCAGGGAGGAACTTTTCCTCCAACACAGGGTGGTGGCAATGGTTCTAGTGCTAGGAGCTATTAGAGCTATTGTAATGCTCAACGCAATAGGTGAAATTAGTACACTCAGCCTATGCAGAGCAACCAACCTTATGCTAGTGGGGGTAGTGTTCAACAATCTAGTGCACCTAAAGTGCAAATGAGCTTTGATGGAGAGTGTTTCTCATGTGGAAAACATGGACACAAGTCATCCTATTGCCCTCAATGGAAATCACAATTCTCAGACCAGAGACCCATAGCTTCAAAAGTTGGAGACATGGGTAGGATCTAGAGAGTGTTCTTAGTGGAGTCACATCCTCCTATAGGGGAAGGGGTCCAATGGGACTTGCATAGTGAGTTCTTTAGTTTTACCTTTCTTGTAGGCTTCTAGGAGTAAGCCTAAGTCTAGGGGGGTGGATGTAGTGCTTGACCCTAGTTTGCATTTTGTTATTATTGCAGAACTATTTTAGGCCAGTTTTATGCTTGATTATTAATAGTATTGTTTTGAGATTATCAGATACTATTTCACATTCAGTTGATTATATGATGAGATTACTTGGTACTCTAGACTTCATGTATGTATGATGATTATTCAGTGATTTCAGTTATTGATGATGATTAGTTAGATGGATTATCATGTGTTTTCTTATGGATACTTACCCCATACTGCATGTGTATGGTGTGCGTGTATGTTTTCTTTATGTATGGCATTTCTAATGTGGTTAAGGAAGGGAGTTGTAGTCACTTGCTAGTTGGGATCTATATGATGTACCACTTCCTACCATTGCTTGTTTAGCTTAGAATATTGTGTTTGTACATGCGTGAATTTTATGTAGATTGTAGGTACCGAGTATCAAGTTCTTTGAATTGCCAGGATGAGTATACCCTGTCGCATTATCTCAATGATAAGAGAGGGGACTTAAATTCTTAAGTCCAAATCCTAAACTTTTAACCCATTTGTCCTCAAAAATTAGGTCAAGTATCTAAGTTGATTACCTTCCAAATGCATCAAATGACGTTAATTCGTGATTATAACCCTTTAGTTTGACCTTGTATGTGTTTTTCTATGATGGGTTTTCATATTTTGTTTTATAAGTCTTTGGTGATTTTTCTATTAATTAAGTCAAATTAAATTATTAAATTAATGCTTTAATTTTATTGGAAATTTATCATGGTATTTTAATTATTTAATTAATCCAAAAATTAATCAAATAAAAAGAATTAAATTTAAAGATAAGTTATAAGTTTAATTTTAGAACGTGATAATATTAATTTAATTTAATAATAATATATTTAGAGTTCATTTTTTAAATGCTAAATACTATTATTATTTAAGTTAATAAATATTTCATCAATTAACATTTCAAAAATAAATTAAAAAGATATTAATTTATTAGAAGTTTTAAGATTGCATGAAGTATGCATGAGATTAAAATTTAATAAATTAATTAAAAAGGAGAAGTCAAGTGAAATTAAATAAAGTTATTTTATAATTCAATAAACGTGCATGGAAAAGATAAATAAAAGATAATAAAGAGTTAAACTCTGGTGAGCAAGGAGTTCTCTCGAGTGATTGCACAATTAGTGCCCCGATTTTAGGAGAGAACTCCTTATCACCATTTGAGGGTTCATTTTCAAAGAACAACGAATTTTGGAAGAGAAGGTTTTGAGAGAAATTTCTCTCACAATCTTTTTGGTTATAGCAAATAGCATCAGAGTCCAGATAGATTTTTGTGATGATTCGCACAGTTTATTACGTTTTTTTTCTTTTCCTGTCTTCATCATGACTGTCGAATGGTTATCTGAATAATTCTTATGAATAATGTTTCAGTATTGTGAATTTCTAGTATGTATGTTAAATCTTCTATACACGAGAAGATTAAAAGATCAATATATTCCTTCTTCAGTAGATTTAAAAGTGGAAATTGAACGGAGAAGGGTTTTGTATTAAATTCAAAAATTTCAATTGAGAATTTGACCACTTGGTCGTATTTCCTCTATCTAATTAAAGATGGAACTTATATATATATAAAGAAAGAGGGTATTGTTTGTTTTAAATTTATATTTTAAAAAAATTACAAAACAAAATTTATTATTAAAAACAAAATTTTAAAAAATAATAATATATAATATAATGGTGGGGAGGTGAGCCACCAAATCCCATCTCCCACCCTGGCTTACATTGTCACGACTGTGTATTGCCGCCGGTCATTCATAGCCGCATGGCAGGCCACTGTCGTGGTAATGGTTCTGCACAATGGTACCCGTATAAAGCTGGCGAGCTTTTTAATAAACGCAGGGGTGGAGGTTAAATTTAGTTTATTACATTTTGTTTTATATTAAATTAAATTAAATTAAAGTTTTTTTTTAATTGGTATGTATTTTAAAATATTAATTATTAACAAAAAATTATTAACTATTTTAATTTTAATTAATTTAATTAAAATATAGTTATTTATTATTTTTAATAATTTATTTAAAAGATTAAGAATATTATTTTTTACAATTATTAATTAATTTAATTAAATGAAATTTAATTAAGTTTAATCAATATACAGGAATACTTAGTGAATATGATTTATTTTATGAAATAATAATATTGACTTTAATAAATTGAGAATAAGATTTATTGGAAGATCAATACATATTATTTTAATAATATAGATGAATAAATAATTTTCCTTAGAATATATTAGGAAGTTGACTTAATATATAATGGGGGTAATTCTATATTTTATTCGAATAAATGAATGGGTTAACTTGTAGGATAAATTGAGAATCTTTTTATTTGAAATGTTCATTGAAACGAAGATTGGAATCTTACATTTAACTTAGCTATATGTTTTCAAAATCAAACCAAACTATGAAACTACAGTGTTCTGAAGGTTGTCTGTGTTTTGGGTTTGTGTTTGACCTAGTTTTGATCAATCTTAGGATGTTACCAAAGGCTTGGGAGTTTTGCGTATGTGATGTTACGATGATTGGATTTTGATCTTTTATACTCAACCATGGTAATGTATCTAGTATGATGTTTGATGTGTGTTGATCTATTGATTGTTATTGCTTTCCAGTGTTCTTTTGTGAAGCTGAGGTGAATGTTATGACCTACTTGACTTTTTGAGTCTTCGATCAGTTGTATTTGGATTGCTTTCCAATCATTTTTATAGGACTGAGGTGTTTGGTTTGATTTATTATTGGTGATGTAATGTTATGACATATTTGACTTAACCTTTTAGAGTCTTCAATCGGTATTTCTTAGGATGCTTTCCAGTTACTTGCAGAGAACTGATTTGTTATTTTGAATTATCTTTTGATGCTTTTCAATCACTTGTATAGGACTGAGGTGATTTTATATGATTCTTTGATTTTTAATTTCATGAGCCTAGGGTAGGTTATCTATATGTAATGTTGGGAAGTGGCTTGGAATGGAGGTCGGGGCCCTAAGTGGCTGCCAGGGTAACCCATTGTAAGTTGTTTAATAAGTGAAAACACTACACTAAATGAGAGTAAAATTAACCTAATAAGAGTTTTTGTATGTTCTCACCCATGCCTCGAGTGCTAGTGCAGACTAGGATGGGAGTAGAGAGAATGCTTGGTTGCGACCTTGCATCGTTAGTGTGCCTTGTCAGTACAAGAGGATACTAGTGCCGCATATGGATCACTAGGGGGCTGGGGTCCTGAGAGACTTCCAGGGCAACTCTAGCATTGATTCATGTGATGACACTTTCTTGTTTACAGAGTAGGTTTACTACGTGTCTTTGTGTGCCTCTGGGTCTAGATATCGATTTATCTTGGAACCTTTGAGTTAAATTACTTTTAGGATTTCTTGGACTTAGAGAGTACTTTTGATATTTGGATTGTTATCCTGTTTAGAACTTGAGACTCTCCTTAGCGTGGTGGGAGTGGGCCTTTTTGGGTTACCACGCGGTTGGATGGTAGTGCTTTTTACTCTTACCATTGAGATCCGTCCATTGATACCATAGCTGGAGTTTCCTTGTCTGCGTTTCCTTTCATTCTATCTTTGTATCATTAGGATGGATGGATATATCTTATGATGGATGTTTATATCTTTTATAATGGATGGTTATATCTTTTATGATGGATGGCTTCATTTATTGTATAGTACTTTGTATCATGGATCTGAGGAGGAGGATGTAATTCTATTTTTATAAATGTATATTCTTTTAGCCTTTCATACCCTTTGACATGTATAGTGGATGATTGAGCATTTCGAATTTTATTGCCAGGTGGCATTCGGAACAAATATATATTATTTAAATGCACTTTGGACTTTTAATTATTCTTTCATGTGGATGTGGTAATTGTTAGACTTAGTATTAATTATATTTAAATGTGATTCAAAGTCTTGAGATACTTAAGGAATGTAATATGTTATGTTTTCTAAATAATGATTGTATGTAATTGCTTCCACTATTTTATGTTTGATGTGTATAATATCCTTTCTTTAAAAAAAATGTTTGGCAAACTTAGTAAAACTTTAGGTTAATTCTTTTGGATCCCTTGGCGGGGCGTTACATTCCACCATCATGTTTGGCCTTAAGTTCATGCTACCATGGATGGCCTAGTAGAAGGTGACAAATGTCCATGTATACAATGTCACAAAGAGGTCTATCCTTATAGTCTTTTATCTAAAAATCTACCAAAGCCTGTTCATTTATCAGTGTTTGTTGCCCTTTTGCCAGCCAAGATACATGGGAGAAATTAAGGTAGGGTATCTTTTCTAGATTCAACTTATCTACCATTTCCTTAGAAACAAGATCTTTAGTAGAACCAGAATCAATAACTACCTTACATACCTTTCCATGGCTTTTGTAGTTAGTCTTGAAGAGAGTTTTCCTTTGTGGAGGTTCTACTAGTATGGGTGCTTGGATTAATGTCCTCTTCATTGTGAGAGTTGCCCCTTCTTCACTAGTACAATCTCTAACACTTTCATCGTCATCATCATCCTCTTGAACAATGTTAGTTCTTCTTTTTCCTTGGTTATTGTACTTCTCAAGACACTTGTTTTTTTAGTGGCCCATCTGGTTACAATTGTAGCATTTAATTTGCCCATTGTTTCTTCCACCATTTCTACCTCTGCCATTTCCTCTCCTTCCTCTATATCCACCTCTTGAACTTTTCTCACCTTGGATATTCTCCTTGTTAGAATCTCCTTGAGGTCTATTTCTTTGTGTTCCTCTACCACCAAAGTTTCCTTTTCCTCTATCATTCTTTCCCTTTTTTCTACCACTTTGTTCATTCCCTCTCTTGAACTTTTCTTCAACCTTGAGTGCCAATTGATAGAACTTGTTTATAGTAGTAGGGCTTGTCAAAATTAATTCATATTGAATGGCAATCCTTAGTCCTTGCATATACGTTGCAAGTTTCACACTTTTAGGTTCAACAAATTTGGATTTCATCACCAAATTTTGAAATTCCTCAGTGTAGGTAGAGGTGTCCATCTCTTTCTTCCTCAAATCCATTCTCTTCTTATGAAGTTGAACTTCATAATCCTCAGGGAGATAGGTCTCTCTGAGTAGAGCCACAAACTTCTTCCATGTGGTGACTGAATTCTTTTCATTCTTCATGCTATCAGCTTGAGTGAAGTTCCACCATGTGAGTGCAAAGCCCTTGAGTCTAGACTTGGCAATCTTTATGTTTTGGTTCTCATGGATGTCTTCACAATCAAAGAAATTGGTTAGGGAATCTACCCAATCCATTGCAGCCTCTGGGTCCATCTTCCCATTGTATGTGGGAAAGTCAAGATTAGCATCCATGGTTCTCCTCTCCATGGATTTTAGAGTCCTCACAAGTAGCCTCTAGTCAGTAAGACATTCTTCTTCCCCTTGCTCAAGGGGTTCTTCACCATTCCATTGTATAACTTCTTCAAAGTTTTCACTAATTCTATTACAAAGCTCTTCTTTAAGCTTATCCATCTCTTGCCTCATCAATTGCATCTCTTTGTCTCTTTGTTGATCTTGCCTTATCTTTTGTTCTCTCAAGTATTTCACAGTCTTTGCATTGGTCATCCTTGAAGATAAACCTCCTTCATCTTCTCCTTCCATGGTGTTGTCAAATTTCTTACCATAAGGGATCTTAGGTTGCTTTGATACCACTTGATGTAGAGCTCTCCCTTAAGTAGGCAACTATAGTGTGGTGTGGCCTTAGATTGCTTCAAGTACCCCAAAAAGGAGTCAAGAGATGGCTCTACACCTTTGAAACAAACTTACTCAAAAACATGGCCTAGGCACCCAAAAAAACACAATTAGGTCTTAAAGCACAAAATCCCCAAATATTTGGTTTATGCTTGAAATGAGAACCTATGAGTTTATAGTGGAATGGAAAGGTTCCAAAATAATAAACAAACTCAAATTGATGAGTTTGAATAGTCTATTTTATTCCCAAAGTCTATAGATATCAAAACTTTCTCTTAGGCCTAATTGCTAGGTTTTGTGAAGGAAGCACAAAATCAATGATTGAACCAGTTAAGCCACCAACTAGGAAACATGTAGAGATCTACTAGATATCATTATCCACCCTTAGATTGGTTTCATCCATCCCCCAAGTGCCTACAACACTTCAATACTTGTTGTCCTGCACTAAACACAGAGATGTTTGGCCTAGGGCTTGCTCGCAAAAGTGATTGCCTTGTTTTCCATCTCCCATTCTTCAGGGACCATATTGTACATCTTCCTAACTTACATTTTACCAAGTGGCATGAGGTTTCCATGATGGGAATGCAAGTTAGGACATTATTTCTAAAACCAGTCACTAAATGGAAGGTTTGTTGCACTTGAGAAGGAAGTTCAGATAACTTTAGTTGTAGAGTACTTCAAACCATCAAAACCACTTGCATTCTTATGCTAAGATGTTTAGGATTCCAAATCAATCATTTATTCACATGTGCCAATCTGTACACAATGATAATGCAACATTTT
Source organism: Cupressus sempervirens (assembly GCA_028749045.1). Taxonomy (NCBI): domain Eukaryota; kingdom Viridiplantae; phylum Streptophyta; class Pinopsida; order Cupressales; family Cupressaceae; genus Cupressus; species Cupressus sempervirens. The sequence goes on from CM053791.1 coordinate 442,684,200, forward strand.
TACAAGAAAGCAAGATCTTTTATTGATTCAACAATGCAAAATTACATATTTTGTGTGTGTGTGTGTGTGTGTGTGTGTGTCTTCCACCCACCTAAAAGGACTATTTGAAGACCTTTCCCAACTAATCCAAATAATTTTCAAAGGCTGTGAACATTGGGAGTGATTATGTGAAAGTTTGTTAAATGTAACAAAAAACTATCAGTCATGTCAAGTAGTCAGTATTAGCTGAGCCTGTTCAGTCATTGAAGACACTTCTCTTACATGCGCCAAGCATTCAGTGTTAATCGAGTTTGGAGATAGTGTCAACCAAGTTTGGTCAACAAACAAAGGAAAGTCAGCGTAAACTCTACACTAGAAATTCTCAAGCACTGCCGAGCTCCTAGACCATGCTGAGCTCCAAGACCATGCCAAGTTGGGTTAGTTAACAAAGGATTCCTAGGGTTAGCCGAGTACATAGTTTTAGAAACCTAAGAAAACACCGATCTTATCCTAGGACTAAGATGTGCCTAATGACCATAGTAAAAAACCCATGGTTTATAAAACACCAATGGTGAAGTTAGGCTTTACAAGTAGGCTTGATTTATTAGATGACTATTTCTACCTATTACATATATATCTTAGGCACAAATTCCTTTGAGTAGAACTCATGTAGAGTTAAAATGATATATGCTATGGATAATGGAGGGTCAGGTGTTCCCACAACACTCCTCCTCCTACACCCATGTTGGGCCTCATGCTCCAGTACTTCACCTTCAGGTGTAACACAAATTCGGCATACAATTTTTTAATGAAATAGAATGACACCTCTAAATTGTTATGTGGAGGTTTATCAAAAACCATCCAGCAATGATCCCAAAAGTTTGCACACATAGCCTCATTTGTGCACCATTTAATTTATAATTTGGGCTTTGTGTGTTCTACTATTTTATCGATTTTTGGGTCCACAAAAAGGTTAACTATATAATGTTTAGTTATATTTAGGGTCGCAACCTCATCATAGTCCAACCCGTCATCAAACATGGCATGCATTTGCTCATGCCAATGAAGAGCAACATTTTGTTCATTGGTAAGTGTTTGAATATTATCCACTATGGTGTTTAACGTGTATAACATGGGAGCCAATGCAGATATATTATTATATGTGGTTTGCAAAACCCTAAGTTCGGTGACATTTTCATATATTAAATCTTCAATTCGAGGAGGGTTTTGAGGGGGTAGGGGATCGCTTGGTGGATGGTTTTGAGGGGGTACTAGATCGTTTGGTGGAGGGTTATGAGGAACATTGTTTCCTAGCTTAGCGTCATCATCTGGGTCAACCATACCTATTAAATTGCAAAGCATAAATTTCTATTAAAAAAAACCTAATTTTCAATAATTTCTATTAATAAAAACATAATTTTCAACAATTTCTATTTAAAATAACTAATTTATATTAAAATTCATTCAAAATCATAAAAAAATACAACAAAAATGTTACCTATATCCGATACTCGTTCCTATATCCAATACCTAAAATTGAGCAGCACAAACCAAACTCAAAATGCAAATGCCTAAAATGTTCTCAATTTTTTTAAAAATTCCTAGTCGTAGGTGTCAGGTATCCGATCTCATATTGGATACCTGATATTATATTAGATACTTGATAATGGATTGGATACCCGATAAGGTTTGGCCCAAGATTTTTTTTTTGCCTTGGTATTAGGATGGATGGAAAAAAGTCAGAGCGGATTTTGAAATGCTTTTATACGTTTTCAAGTTTCATTTTTTTTACATCGCCACTTTTTGGCACACCATGATCCTGCACATACCCCCCTCTCTTGTTTCTCTTTGCTTCCATCTCTCTCCCTCCCTCACCACCTCTATATTTTGTACGCTGTGTGTGTGTGTGTGTAAATACATATGTATATGTGTACACATATATAGATGTATATATGTAACTATACATACATATATATCCATCTCTCTCCCTTTCTCTTCTAATATATATCTATCTCTTATTTTTTCTTTCACCATATGTCCATTTCTCCCTCTATATCTATTTTATTAACTTTCTCTCCATGTCTGTTTATTTATCTCTAATTCTTTTCTCTAATTTTTCATTTCTTTATCCAGCTTCCCCACCACCCCCTCTCTCTCTCCAACTATTTATTTTTCTCTTCCATCTTTATCTAATCCTCTCTCCTATTTCATCTCCTTCTCTCTATCTTCCTCTCATCTTTCTCCATCTCCATCTCCATCTACACCCCCCTCTCCCCCAACCCTACACACACCCCTATCACTCTTCCCCCCTCTATCTCTACATCTTTCTATCCCTATCTAAAAGTTACACCTTTCTCCCTCTCACCCTAGTGCAAATATAGCATGACCATGTTAATGGTGGAATTTGATTATCTTTCTAATTTAGAGTTATGTTTATGTTATGATTGGATTCTAGTAAGTGGGCACATAGTAGATTATGAAGTCATCACTTCTTTATTGAGATTTTTGTTGCACAAAACATCATTTTCTAAATAGCCTACCAATCGACCTCATTTACTACACATATTTATGTAAAGAAATAGTCCAAATTTTCTTCTAATTAACCTTTCACATTCCACAAATCCATTTTAATTGACTTCATATATTACACATATTTATGAAAATAAATAATCCAAATATTCTTCTAATTGACCTTCCACATTCTACAAAACAAACCAAAGTGCAAATGCTAGTTATATATTATATTAAACAAAACTTAAAGATGACCAACCGTCAAATTTATAAATTAAATTGCGAATGCTAGTTATAAATTATATTAAACAAAACTTAAAGATGACGACTGCCAAATTTATATGTAAAAGTGCGAATGCTAGTTATAAATTATATTAAACAAAACTTAAAGATGACGACTGTCAAATTTATAAGTAAAAATGCAAATGCTAGTTATATATTATATTAAACAAAACTTAAAGATGACCCACTGTCAAATTTATAAGTGAAAGTGGAAAGGCTAGTTATATATTATATTAAACAAAACATAAAGATGACCGACCCTCAAATTTATAATTCATTTAAGTTCTTCCGAAAGAACTAATCTTTAAACTTTAAAAAAAGATATGCTTTTCGTGCACCCAACATGTAAACTTGGAATCCTGCCGCTTAGAAGAATTCCTCATATATATTAACGAGGAAAATTTAGCCAGCAACAAATGTAGCTCATGTATTATAGCTTTCAGCTTGCAAAACAAAATGGCAGGAAGAAAAAAGAGCTCTGGAAAATGTAATAAAAGTGCAGGGGATTCAAAGGTTGATCAACAAAACAAGAAGCAAAATAAGTTTCATCTAAGAAAACAAGATAAAAAGCTTGCAGGGCTGATTTTCATGTGCGACTCCAAGACCAAAGAGAGCTGCTTCATGTACAAAGTATTTGGGTCGCCAGCAAAGAAGAAAAAAGTTGTAAAAAAGGTGAAACCAGGAATGAAGTTGTTCTTGTTTGATTCTGATCTGAGAATGGTGTATGGAATATACAGAGCTTCCTCTGCTGGAGCTCTCAACTTGGAGCCCCTTGCTTTTGGACTGGGTAAAGCACAAGTAAGCTTTTCCTTTTGCTTTCTCTTCTTTGGCTTTATTAGAATTTGGTGCACTGTTGCCACAAATCAAATGGTTTTCAGGTGTTTGGGAAATGAAAATGTGACCAATATATTTGTCAGCACATTTTGGATTTTGGCTTGAGAATTGCTCTTGGGTTTTTGTGCATGATCTTTCTTTCTTACAGATTATAAAAAGTTGATTAAAATACTAAGTTTTGAGGGAACTTTTTATAAAATCTGAGTAGTATTTAGAGGGTGGGTGATTGTCTAATGTTTCATTTTATAAACATCATCTAAATATAAATCTTGTAAACCATTACTCATGAAATTAATGGTCAACGACACTTGGTCTAATGGTAAAGTTGAATGGCTCACAAAGAGCCCGACAAGAATCAAGTCTTATTGAGTCCTTCACTTTTAGCTGAAGAGGTAAACTTGTTTGTGATGACCTCTATCCAAAAAAAATCATTTTGGTTCGTGAATATTGATAGTAATACCATAATTAGTATTATTATTTTAATACAGATGACTAATACACCTAATCTTTTATCTCTTCTTCTATTTATTATTTTGTTTTTATTGCAATTAACTGGAATTTTAAAATATGACTATTTTACCTATTCTTTTAATATATTGTCCTTAAATAAGAAAACAAATGCTGTACCACCATAATAAGATGTGACTTACAACTCAATAAACAAGTGACTTCCATGCACCGTATTGATTACTGTCGACATTTGATTTTGAATGGAACTAAAAAAAAATTTGGAGAAGAGTTGTGGTTCAAATATTACCCCACAGAACCTCAGGAAAGATTTACTAAGCAAAAAGAATCAGCTTCTAATCTAATAATACTAAGTTGGTCGTTAAGTTTAAAGGTGTTTATTCGATTATTTAAATTCATAGTCTATATTCGAGTGTTTGTCTGTTTCTGAGGAGGCATACAGACAATCTCTCAATAAGATCCCTCATTTCAGGGGTTAATTTTGAAATCTATTTATTAAAAAGTTAGAATTGACTTAAAATTTCATATAATTATTCTATTATAAATTGAATTCGAGTCCAAAACACAAACGTTAATCAATTAAACTTAACTCTTGGAAAAAAATAAAATGTCATATCCAGTGGCCTAACGTTGCAGGAAAAACAGATTTAAATGCAGGAATAGTAAAGAAACACATGCAAGCCAACTAGCATCAGAACATTATGATTGGATTTCCATCATGGCATATTGATAGGTCCCTCGCAACAACATTTAAGGGAAGAGATCTAATAACTGATAGGAAGCTAATAATCATAATAATTTTGTCATAGATACTCTTCAATTACTGTTTTTGAAAGAGTAAAAAAAACTTGAAAATATATGTAATAATAAAACAGTACACATATACTAATTGTCTATCATTTTTAAGTTTTTTTTTGGTTGGTGATTCACTAATTTGCGTATCATTATTGAGACATTTCATAAAGTCTATTGGAACATGTAACCATAAGTAGTGCTGTTTTTTGAGTGAGCGACTATTGGTGCAATGAACATAAGTGGGCGTTTTGAAATGACACTTGTTGACCACTTTGTACTCCACAATCACTACAAAGAAATCCGTGAATACCCAAAAGCCAAACCCTTAACTTTGAACACTGAAAATTTTGACAAAATACAATTTATGATTGAAAAGTTTTAAATACATGAAGTTAGCCTAAACAACTACTAGATCTTTTCCCATGCTCTAACTACCAATAAAGACTACTAATTCAGCTTTCTAATGAAACGGCAAAAACCTCTATCAGATTTAATATTAAAATATTCTCTGTTATGTTTGAATATTACCAGCACATTTTCTTGTGGATCTTTCTTACTCCTATTTTTTTTTACAAACACTGAAGTTTAAACAATGGTTGTGTAGGTACGCTTTCGTATTGATAAGGAGTGTTTACCTCTGCCTGAGAATACATTCAAGAAAGCAATCAAAGACAACTATGACAACAGCAACAAAAGGTTTAAGTTTGAGCTTAACGCTCGGCAGGTAAATACCCCTGTCCTACATACTAATTTTCCATCAAACTACAATGTTTGAATAACTTTTCCAAGGTTTCAGGTTGTTTTTATTTTTAGGTACAAAAGCTTTCGCAGTTGTTCCATGCTGTAAGAGTTGATGGAAGTCCTGTAAGAGTTGAAGCTTTTTTACCACCAGAGTATGGCCATGGCCTTATGGGTGGTGTAAGGCCAGGGGAATTGTACCCACAGGTTAGTAAGCATGGAATCAGGCATGCTCTGATTCTTCTGATTGTTTTTTAACAGTGACATGGTTTCATCCATTTGTATGTATACATTTATGTGGAGACAGTTTTTAGGACATGGTAAACCTATAAGCTAATTGCATCCATTGTTCCAATGAAAGCTTCTTTGAAAATTTCTCTTTCACTTACCTAACTTTTCTATCTTTTCAGTTTTTTTTAATGAACATGAGTTGATTAAGTAGCTGTCGGTATCTCTATATAGTAGATTAGAACAATTTGAGTAAGCAAACATCTAGACCACAAATTACCTTCAGTTTGGGATTCAGGGGTTCAAGAGTTGAAGCTAGCGTGAATTGCCTCTAGGAATTTGAACCTTGGTGGAAGCTTCTTTTATCACATACTTTCATCAATAAGACCCAATTGAATTACAACCTTTTAGCCACCATTAAAATTTTACCTTAAAACAAATCCCTTGGAGTATAAAAGCAGAGGTCATATTCTTTTGAAAATGCTTTCACATATAGATTATAGCATGTTTATTTTAGGATTAAGGTGGAAGTTTTATAGTTAGTATGGCTGTATCATTTTTGTAACCTCTGCAGGAAAAACAATTCAGGGAGCTACTTAGAGAGGAAATGAGGAAGAAAGTATTGCAGGAAAGGGAAATGGAATTGCTGCAATATGGTGGTGGAAGAGAAATGGCTACTCTTACAACCCTGAATCCACACTTGGCCACACAATCTTCATATCCTTGTGATATTACATGTCAAAATAAATTGTCTGAGGAACAACAACTACCTGCTTCTCTTGGTTTCCTTCGGTTAGATTATCACAAAAGGTTTGGAAATTCAAACATGGATTCTATTTCTCAACAAAGGTTGGATCCAGGATACTTTACAATGGGCTCATCTAGTACCATCTGATTTAGGATTTCCATTATGTAATAGTTATATGGTCGGTTCATGTTGAGTCTGGATCTTAATGTTGTTCTATTTTCTGTTCCAGCAGCTCAGAAATAGTTGCAATTACTATTTTATGTCACTTGATTTGGGATTTCACCAAGAACTCTAAATCTAAGAGTCTAAACCTGAGGAATTATACCAAGATATCCACATTTTTGGCAGAAAAAGTTTTGCTCTGTGAATTACTAACTTCGATTATTATTATTATGACTAAATTTGTTCGCATTCAGATGGTAATTTTCAAGCTACTATCTTTGATGGCTACAAATGTTTCCTGAAGCTACAAAAATGATACCTTGACTATAACAAGAAGGAAAACAACATACATAATAATAATAATAAAAATCAGCAGCAATTTCATATGGAAAATAGTAAGAGCCGATCTACTAAGAACTGGAATATAGTCAAATGTATAAGTAGTGTAAATATGATAGAGCGATTAAAAATGAAATAAACAAACATAATGAATTAGAATATAGAGATGAGATTTATAGTGGTTCGCTTACATCATTCTTGAAGTGGGGGAATATTAATCACAGTAAAACGATATCTACAATACACAGCAGTTTGACAATAAATACAATTCTAACTGTCCATTCCTATCCAACAAAGAAGCTAAATAGCCTTAAGCAATTGGAGGGAAAAGATAATAAGCCATTGGACTTCACACCCTCATCAACAAATAGTGTCATTGGTGATAATGGGGAGGGAGATGTCTTTACTAGTGAGAACATTTAAATTTTAAGAATCTTTTGGCCATTGAATTCTACTATCTTTAAAGTCTCCTTATCAAAGATTGATGTTTAAAATAAACTAGGTGGTAAAAAAGGAAGGAAAATAATAAAAAAATTCTGCAAAGTTGATTTGAGCTAGCTAAAAGAAAACTTTTTTCCATTGTAATAGTTTAAAGAACTATTATCTTTAATATTTTATGTTCTTACATGTCATGATATTTCTAGAAATTATATTAAAAAATAGCATGAACCATTTCAATGTATAAGGTTCTTTAGGTTGTCGTCTTCCACCATCTTTAATGTCTCCACACCAAGAATTGACAAGAGTTATAGTGAAGCTAGTGAAAAGAAAAGTTTTTGTCATTGTAATGGTCTAAAGAAACATTGCCTTTAATATGTGATGTTCTTGTATGACTGATTTACTGTTCTTGTTTTCATTCTTTTATTTCATGATTTTTGTTAGAAATTAATAAAGTATATCAAAAAGTGGCATGATCTCCTAATTTTGAAAATTAGTTGTATCAGTTTTGGATACCTCATTTTGAGTGATGAAGAGTGTAGTCACCCTCCAAAAACAACCCAACAATATCACAAGAACAACACAAGAAATGAAAGAGAAAATGTTAAATCTCTATTACTCCACTAGATTATAATATTCCAAAATAAAACTCTTACAAATTAGCTAAATTGGCTTTCAAATATACGGAGCTACAAGCTTATGCTACTTAAGCATGTAATTGAGAATTCATTGTTCGATCATTATTTGATGTCTGAACCCCTTCCCAAGTCTTTACTTAAAGCTCTCATTGAGTTTTTTGGACGACCCATGCATATTCTAGAAGACAGACAAATGTACTTCACATGTTACATTGCTTAGCTTTTAGAACTTCCTAGATCTTTGTAATATTGCTATCAAGATTCAACTCAACATTTTAAAAATTAAAATCAATGACCCATGTTTCATGAGTAGATCTTTTAGAAAATAGTAAGAGCGATCCACTAAAAGAACTATTATATAGTCAAATGTACAAATAATGTAAATATGAAAGAGAAATTAAAAATGAAATATACAATCTAGATGGAAATAGAACACATTGATTTATAGTGGTTTGACAATTGCTTACATTTACTTTTCAAATGAGAATATCTTATTAATCACAGAAAAACTATATCCACAATGCTCAATAGTTTGGTAATAAAAAAAACTTCAACTATTCGTTCCTTAGCTAACAAAGATGCTAAACAACCATAAGCAATTGGAAGGAAAAGATAATAAACCATTGGGCTTCACACCCCAACAAATAGTGTCATTCTTGGTAACTGGGAGAAACATCTTTTGTATTGGAAAAATTCCAATACATAAGGTTCTTTGGGCCCTCGTCTTCTTCCATCTTTAAAGTCTCATCAAGAGTTGACGTTTCACTAGAATTTAAGTAAAACACATTAGAAGGAAAAAAAGGAAGGAAAAAAACAATACACAAAGTTATAGCGATCTGAGCTAATGAAAAGGACAATTTTTCACATTGTAATGGTCTAAAGAAATATTGCCTTTAATATTTGATGTCCTTACTGGTCTTGTTTTCACAGTAATGTCATGATAGTTTCTGGAAATTATTAAATTATATCAAAAAATGGTATGAAACATTCCACTGTATAAGGTTTAGTCGTTGTCTTCCACCATCTTTAAAGTCTCCTCACCAAGAACTGAGAAAAAAAAAACTATGCAAAGTTATAGAGAGAGCTAGTGAAAAGGAATTTTTTTTCCGTCTTTCTAATGGTCTAAGATATATTGTATTTGATATTTGATATTATTGTATGCCTTATTTCTATTAGCATGAATGTTAAGACTATTCCTTTGGGGAGTCTATTGGCATAATTGGAAAGATGATTGAGTGCTTATGTGTTGCATTCATTACTTGGTTTGTCATTGATGTCAACATATTGATTTTCTGGATGGGAAAGTCAAAGTTGCAAAGAAAGTTTTAGTCAACACGGTTAGAGGGTATAGAGTTGTATTTCATGGGGTTAGCATAGTTATGGAAATTTTATAGAAGGTTGGTTGTAGGCCAATATACAAGGAACAAAGTACTGGTAATTGAATTGTATCTATTCAGCGAGGTTGAATCTTGTTCAACAGGCTTGGATTTGTTTGAAGACATGTTCATGGTGATATGTTCAAGGTAACAAACTCTAGTGATCATTCTATGAATATTTGTAAAGAATAACGACTGGTCTATTCTCTAGAGGCTGACTTTTGGTTATATCATTTTGGGAAGTTATATTTGAAATGTAACATATAATGTAATATCTTATTAAGGTTCTATGTTATTCATTGTACATTGAGGAAGCCTCAAGGTCGACTCAATTAGTTGTCTTAGGACTTGGTATAAATTAAAGATGTTTTCCTTGGTTGCAAGTGTCATATGTGTTGTAATGTATGATAATACTATACCAGATTTGGATGTGAATTCAATGAGATCAGAGTAGAGAATAATGTTGATTATATATTGAGAACTTCAAAGGAACTATATTGGCAAGATAAGTTATTGTATCAGTCAGTGTACCCTTGGATATGTTATCCCAAGAATTGTTATGTGAAAACAATTATAAAGCAATTTGGACAGTGGGTTTAGTTGACTTCCTATAAGCTCCTAATTGGGTTGAAGTAGCTCCTAATAGGGTTGGAATCTCTAGCAGGGATTCCATGTCTTCTAACAAGGACTACATGTATTGATTGTTGGTAGTTGCAAGTATGGTGAGGTACTAAGAGGGGTAGGGAGGGTGAATTAGTACCACAAGTACTTCACTTCTAAACACTTTCTTCTTTTAATCGATAGTCCAATTAAGCATTTAACCGATAGTGTTATTCACAATCTTCTCAATATACCAATAGTTAATGACTTCTTAACAACAAGAACATTCAAACCATAAACTTGAAACACATAACACACCAATTTTGGTATAGCAGAAAACCCTTGGTTAGAGGGAAAAGTTGTGGTGGGGATGATATCCACAACTCATCATTACAGTAACAAGGTGCTCGGTTAAGAGCTTTACAATTATGTCATCTTCTGAATGACTATACTCTATTAAAAGTGTCTAATACCCTACTAAGAGTATCAAAATTCCTATTACAAACTACTGTGTTAAGAGATTTAATCTCACTTGTACAATGTTCACCTGATTAAAGGATTTACATAATGAGTTCAAAATAGAACTAAAAATTCTTATTAAATACCACCTTGTAAAAGGATTTCACAATCTTTTTGATTAACTGATTGGGAAAAAACAATAAGAGATTGACTTGTATTTTCCTTTCCTCTACTTGATAGGTTTGTTACTTCAAAATCTTCTCGTTCTGATAACTTGTTGTTCTACCTCTTCACCGGTAGCTTCTGCTCTGTCCTTCCATACCATTTCTGATAACTTCTTCTTTTGCCAATAGTCTCACCACTCTCTCTCTTTTCTTATCTTCTCTCATTTTCTCTTATCATGCCTCCTTACTATTTTCACTTGCTTAACTAATTAGGCTTTCTAAAATCTTCCATAAAACTCTCGTTGATCATTCCTTTCATTTCGCATCAATAGATATCAACTTCTCTGATATGCTAAGTCTTGTTATGTCCCTGATAATACATTTGACTCTGATAGCACTTTTCTTTCTTAAACATATCTAACATCATAATATAAAATTTTGACCAACAATGACATCATTAAAAATCATACCAACAAGGTTGTAGGATTTCTCCAAAGTAACAATCTCCCCCTTTGGCATTGGTGGAAAAACTATATACGTACAATTAAGTTTTCTTGACTACTTGACTGCTCCCCCTTTTTCTTCATAACTTTCTAATTGCCAAACATCACATCATTTACTAATAACAATCTCCCCCTTTGACAACAATTCCAAAGCCATCAAAAAATTGATTAAGTCTTTATTTTGATGGTTCTATGTACTCCATTATGCTTGCTATATTCATCATTATCATCTGTCGTGTAAACTAGATAAACTTTCAATACGACCTTTTACCTTTATGATTTGTTTGAGATTATCTTCACTTGTGCTAGTTGATAATTCATCAAAAAATATGTTTGTCAACTCCATTTTCTATTGCACAACATTCATGTAGAATGATATCTAACTTGTAAGAATTGTCATCTATATCTTCAGTCATCAACATAATTGTTTGCATGTCTTTTAGTACTTCTTCTATAGTATCCTTCAAGTTGCTATATTTCTATGATAGTAATTCAATAACTTCAGCTAGTTTGTCCTTATTGGTTCCTTGTTTTATCTTTGTAGTCAGTTCCTCCTTAACGGTTTGATCACTCTCTATTATTTCTAGAAACATTTGTAACTATTTTCCACTTCCCAACTTTTTGTTAATACTTATCTCCGATAGAAAATGAGATAACTTACACTCAACGTTATCTTGACTATCTTTGTTCTTTTCTTATCTTCCATCTTACTCAACAAATCTTCTCTTTCTTGTAATCTCTTTGCATATAGCTTCATGTCTTCATGATGCATCTCTTCATAGGGTCTCTTCAGTATCTCAAACTTAGGTCTACTGTTGATTTCTTCCTCTTCATTCTCATCCTTTTTTTCCCTCTTTCATGTTACTATTGTAACCTATGTCATGTCTTGTAAAGTATTTGCAACATGCACTTCCAAAGATTCATTTTTATCTTGATAATCTTTCACTTTCACTTCTTGTTCCTACTTTGTAGTTATTTCTCCAATAACAATAGGCTTATCGAATTCAATAGTTATTTCATTCCTTTGTTCTACATTTCCTTCTCAAAAATTTTCACTCTCATTTCCTTCATTTATTTCACTTATTTGTTCATGTCTTCCAATTTCTTCTTTTGATTCTTCTCATATTTTGTGGTTGATATGATTTCATTTTCACTTTCTAATTCTATTGTGTTGTGTTCACTAGTAAGATCAATGTACTCACTTAGTTGCTCATTTAGATCATAAATTGTTCTTGTCAGTAGTGCTTCCTCAGTGGTAGTTTCCATAATATGAAACATTATATTCCACATTCTCTTACTATTACTTTCAACATCTTGAATCATACCCATAAGCATTTTGACCTTTTATAATTAATCTGAAACTTTTTCGCATGTTCTTCCACTAGCCTGTCTATTTCTTCAATTGATACATCTGGTTTTACCAAATGTAACATTATTTCTCTACTTTCTCTTTCCAAATTGTCTGCATTATGCCATTTGACTAAATTTCTCTCATATAACCTAGTAGGAATATGATTCTCTATCCTGCATGGAAATATAAAAACTTATGCATAGTATATATTATAGCTTTTTGTATTACTAACTTTTCTTTCTCACTCCATTTATTTAAATTGTAGTCTGAGATGGTTCTAATGCTTCCACACATTTTCATTCCTTGTGCCATTTCTTCAATAGTTCTTACTAGTTTCTTTACCGGTTGTCTCTCAATTGCTTGCGATTCTATCGTCTTCCTCTGTACACTTGACTATGATCTTCTTTCACTTTGACTCCTTGTGCTTCTTGATGTTTTTATTTTTGAAGATCTTATTTATCTCATTTGTTTATGTTTTGCAATTTGTTTCTTTTTCTTTATCTTAACATATGTAGATGGTATTTTGATAATCTTCTTCCTGCTCCTTTCTTATCCTTTAGACTTCTTTTTTTTCATAATAAATTTTCTACAATTCTCCTTGTATGTTCCAAATCTCTTAGCTTCTTCATCCTTTTCTTCAACCAATATTTACTTTATTATTGGTTCAAGCTCATCATTTGATACTTCATAACCAAATGGTGCTACCCATACCAATATAGGTTCTATACCTTTCACTATAAATGAAAGTGTACTTGCAAGAAAATATATACCCTTTGTATATTTTTTCATGACTTGAGATGGAATTTAGTTTCTTTTGTTCATTTTCTCTTGTACTCCTTTAAGCTATTGAAATTTCTCCCTAGTGTTTCAATGAATCTATTCATTTGGTGTACAATTGGTTCACCAACTAGCCAGTTCACAACTCCTATTTTGGGAAAGTAATTTCCCACATAGAAATATATACTGACCAATAAACATCTACACCTTAGTCCTTATTTCTTGATCTTTCATATATTTTTCATTAGTTGTTCCCTCAATATTTCACTCAAATCAAACTTTTTTCCTTCGAAAATAGTTTCATAAGCCACCTCTATGGCTCCTCCAGATATCTTGTCAGTTTTCTTAGTCTAATAAATCTTGTAGCCTATTGCCAAAGAAGAAAGTCTTACACCTTTATCTTTGATTGTTCTTGCATCAAACATATTTTGATCTTGTATATATCTAACCAATCCATCAATATGAGTTTTAGGGTCCAATTCTTTCACAAACTTACATCCATTTCCTGGTAATCTTGTGACAATGCTTATTATTTCCTTTGTGATTTTCGCTTTTCCATTTCTAGTCATAAGTATTCTCCATGCATTCTACCTAGTACAATTTTGATCCATTCTTCATCAAGATTTCCCAATCAATGAATGATACACGTCAATCCAAACTCATCATTCTATGGTTCCTTAGTCTTAAACAATTCTTCATATGGTTCTACTCCTCATTTTCAAACTTAGTTTTCTTGCTTTGTAGATAGCCAGGTACATCTTCAATTAGCAATACTCCCTCTAGTATTCTTGATAAGGCTCCTACTCCTACTAGGTCTTTGAATTTCAATGCTATACTTTGGCTCTTACTCATCAAACATCTATATCAACATGTTTTTGCCTTCCATATTGCTTACTTTCAATTCTTGATTGTAATCACACTTATTTCACTAAGACACTTGATTATTTTTTCTTTTGCACACTTTCCTTTTTTAATATATAATTTTTTTGACAGGTGTTACCCTTATTTATATCATACACATTTAAACAATCATTGTAAAAGAAACATTAATATCCAGCCGACAATAACTAGTTTTCCTTTTACCAATTGTACAAAATATTTTCACTTTACCAATAACTAACTTATACCTAAAAACATCCTTTTACTTTTCCTTTTCAAGAATTTGTAAATAATCAATCATAGTTATGTGTCCCAACTATGTGCTTACTTGATTAATTTGCAAATGAAGTTCTTGTGTTGTCCGACAAGGGTTCCTAGTTGTAGTAATTTCCTTATCTTTTCTTACCCATATTCTTTGCATCACATTATTTACTTGTTATTGGTCTACAATTAATTTTCCTTTTCTAGTCTGATTACTGCCATCATTATACTGATACCAGCAGTTGTAGGTGGAATATCCATATTGTGAACTAGAGTAACATGGCATTTTTAGTGATCTCCAAGGACATGATATTCCTATTCTGCATTTAGAAGTTATATGTCCCTTTCCTCCACATTAATAACTATTAACTATTTTCACTACATATGCAAATTTTTATAAAAGTTTTCCTAATTTTATTGCCTATGTGAAAATAAGTTCAGACTGGATTCATACATCATTGTTGGCTAAACATAATAGATTATAAAATAACATTGTTGCATGTTGAGTAGGATTGTTTAATGGATTTGAACTTGTTTTTAAAGTATTCAAAATTCTTAAATCTTGTAGAAAAACCCGAAGGAATACATGTACAAAAGACATTTTATTTCATTAAATGAAAGTACATAGTGTTTATTCCACACAAGCCGTGGTAACTATTTAAAAACAAACAAGTTTTGTTTAAAACTTTAAAATCCATTGAATACATTCTTAATAAATTTTAAATCTATATATGAGAAATGCATACTAATCATTCAACAAGGAACATAAAAAAACAATGAAAGAAATCAATGGATCTATCATTGCCTGGAATGGAGGCATCCATGTTGAACTTAATGGAGTTCTTGGGTTCCCACATCCTTGCTACTACTTGTAGAGAAAAGAAAAAATAATGTCAGTCACATGAAATGACTGTGCTCCAGAAATAAAGGATTATCTATCTCGAATGGAAAAAAACTGTGTACATCAATCATATGCAGAAAGGAAAGAAATAGAAAGCAAAGTCGATTTTATACTATAAGTTTATTTCAAGTTCAGACACAATTATGAAGACTAAAGATTTTGGAGAGACTATTGAGGGGTCATACATTCATTATAGTTATGGGACCTTCCAGTTGAACCAAAGTAGTTGATTGAAGACACTGAGGAGATTATATAAGGAACACACATAAACTACAAGCGTGGAATCTTCTGGTCAAATCAAGAAGGGGCAGAGACTAAGGGTTTGAGGTAATTTTCAAAAGGACATACACAAGTTTTAGGTATGTCTTGTCCCTTCAGGGAGAAGATGAAGACACATAATGGACAAGAGGTTGTTGAAGGGACACAAATTTCATTGTGAAACTTTTCAGCCATACAAGTTGCAGTTTTTAATTTAAAAGGAATTTCTAGATTTCAAGCATAGTACAGTTAATGGTCAATTGAGTGTTATTTTTAGCCAGCTATGGGGTAGTTGACACCACTTTCAGTTGCAAATCACTTGGGGACCCTTAGTGAGTAGGTTTTTGCATAATTTTGAGCAATTTGACATGGTATATTTTTGGTTAATTTTTCACATCCGACCTTGGGTCATGCTTTTGATGAAATAGAAGTAAATTTTAGTTGGCTATCTCTTGGAGAGGTGCTTGAGAGCATATTTGATGGGTTTCCTCACACTTAGGAGGAGTTTTGAGAGATATTTTTCATGCATTTTTCTTAGATCTGAGTTAGGGTTTTGAGCTCTATTTATTGTATTTTCACCTCATTATGAGGTTTCTTCTTTCTTTCTTAGATTTTTTGCACAATGCAATTTTTTGAGTTGATTGTGAGAGCACTTTGTAGCAGACATTTTTCAACATTGATTATACAAATTCAATGATTCCTTCTCATTGATTCTTGTCCAATATTGTGGATGCTTTTATTTTATGTTGTATTTATCCTTCATTAAAGCTATATTCCTTATTGCATATTCGAATCTTGATACTTATAATTGTAGGTCTTTGTTTGTGTCCTTGTTCTTTTTGTTGAAAGTTAGTAAATCCTAGGTTTTCCTTTCAAAGTAAAAGATCTTGAATACTTGCATAGAAATTTTTTTTTTGTGATTGCATGCTTGTTTGGGTATTGTGAATCATTCATATTGTGGGTAACTTGTGTTGACTTAATTGAAGCTTCATACAAAATACTAGTGTATCACCTCATTTAGGTTTAGTTTTTCTTTTTATCATTCATCTTCTCATCCCTTTTCCCACATATAATTAAGTTTTTAAGGTGATCACTATTTAGGAATTGGATGGATCCAGAGATTCATTTCTCATTTTAGGACAACCCACCATGAGAGAGAGTTTCCTTGTTTCAATAGGATAGCTAGAAATTTCATCTTGCTAAAGGTGCAATCCTAATTGACAACTATTTTGGCACACTTGGTGGGACTTGAACTGCTTCACAGTTCTCTAAATTACCAAATTTTACCACTATTTTTTTGGGTGCAAACAACAATATTCCAACCTTTTTGAAGGTATTTTATCAACACATGGTGGCTTTTTTGTGAAGGTTTATTGTAGATACAATTGTAGATTTAGTTATTCTTTTAATGAGAACTCCAACAAGATCAAACATAGAAGTATTTATTTATCAAGAATTATAGCTCGGTAGAAGAGGAAATCAATTAGCAAGAGGAGGAAGAACACCATGGGTTGCAAGAGGAAGATCTTCTTTATTATTTGAATCTATTTTTTCTACATTTGAAAATTTACATTTGAGTATCAGGCTAAAATTTTTGAGGAACCTAAGGTAATAATTGAATGTATTAGTTTTCCTAAAGCTTTGAGTGTTCTTGATAATTTTGGGTCTAAATTACCCATTTTTGAGGAACCACCAAGGAATCAATTTTGATTTAGTAGCATCTACAAGTGGTACTCTAGTTGTTGTTCAAGGTCTGACATATCAATGAAAGGTAAATCAACCTAACCAACGTTTACTACCACCCATAATTCAATAAAAAGTTCCACCAGTTCATCAAATGGCCCATAATTTTCCATTTGAAGCTTTCAATGCTGACAGTCCTTTACAAGTTGCTACTAATCAAGATATCCCACTAGCAACATTAAAAATTATGCCATATTTACTAGTGAAAATCATGTTTTAGTAGTTGAACATATAAGGGATGTAGCCACCCTCTATGAATTACATCAAGTTCAACATGAGGATGCAACCTTAAAGTTGTTGGCAACTTCTCTCAAAGGTGATGCATTAATTTGCTTCCAAGGTTGAGCAGTAAATTCAATTACAAAGTGGGATGCATTGGGAACCCTTTTGATCAATAAGTTTGAAGATAAATCTGATAATGTTTCATTGGTTGAGCATTTGACTACTATAAAAAGGCATCCTAATGAGCATATTTCTAATTTTAATTTGTGTTTTCGATGAGCTTGGGACATAATTCTAGCAGTTATTAAACCTTCTAATGATCATGCATTCTTATTTTATTTGAAGGCTTTTAGTAGTGATATTTTAGTTATGATACAATCCGTGGGAGGGCATACTTTTCCTGATTTGACATTGTTGTTAGAGATTAAAATAGTTTAATACAAGCTGATAAGTTACCTTCTAGGCCTCTAATGCCTTATTTTGGAGAAATACAACCAATTGTACCAGCTATAATACCACAATTAGTTGTTCCACATATGCCATCATTACCAACGTTTAATATGCATGTTGTAACAAAGGAATACAGTGTTTCAACTCCTATTAGAGAGCTAAAAGAGAAAAAATTGGAGTTAAAGGAGAAAAGTGACAATATGATGCAAACGTGGCAAAGCTATGGAAATGAAATAACGAACTTGAAGAGGCAACAAGGCCAATACAATAGGCCTCTTCAAGTTTTTTTTCAGAAATATAGGTAATCAAATCAAGCTTCAAGTTCAAATCAGCCAAGGTAAGCTCAAGGACAACAAAGAAATTATGGTCAAAGAGCTAGCCAACCTTACAATTATGCAACTCCTAGTAATTCTAAATAGTTGGTGGTTGTGTCCAAGGGATTTAGCTTAGTTGGTTGAAGCAATGAGTTCTCATTGTGGACACCCTATTTCAAATCTCAAGAGGGACATCTTTGTGGAATTCTAAGTTGTGACTCCTATTCTTCTATTAGTTGTATTCATGTCATTGTAAGAAGTGGATTCTAAGTTGTGACTCTTGGTCTTCCAATTGTTGTTTCTAGTGTGATTGCTCAAAATGAGCTTGAATAAGTTGTAATTGTTTCTCTTAAGGAGCACCCACTATGTAAAAGATCTTAATATTAAATAGTTGGTTGTTGTTCCTCAAAAAAACTATGCAAAAGATGAGGAGTGGTGCAATACTTGTAATACTAGTCACTTTTAGCTTGATTGTCCATGTGCACTTGAAGCAAGAAAGCAAGATTGTTCTCAAGGGACAAACATTAGTTGTTCAAGGAGAAGTTCATCATTATCAAATGTAAGAACAAGGTAAACCTTCATTGCTACTTTAATAAATTTTAATGAGGATGAGGTTGTTATAGCTACAAATTTTGATCCAAACCAAGTTTGGAGACTTGTAGCAACAATCACAAGGTCAAAAGCCCAGGCTGTAAATGATAAAAAATATAAGGTACAATAGTATGTTGTTAAGCCACAATCGCAAGTTGATAAGGGAAAACAATAATAGGTTAATGCTGCTAATATTCAACCAAGACCTTCAAATGTGCAAAAGACACAATATGTGCCAAAAGGACAACAAAGACAAAAAGTGCAAGCTCAAAAGACAATTTTATAACCATTATAATAGCAGAAGGATCCTGTTGCACCAAAACATCAACCCAAGGTTAGTACACAAAATTTCAATATTGTTGAGAATTTGAAGAGGACTCATGTTCATATTTCTATGTGGGATGTTTTAGCACTCCTAGGTAAAAAAGATATGCTATAGGAAGCATTACAATCACTTACCTTTTCTAATGATTCTTTAGCACAACAAACTTCTAAAGTCCTAATAGCTACAAATGTCAATACAACCCAATAGCCATCCAAACTAGTTAAACCACCACCTTTTTATGTTACCGTTATAATAGGCTCGTACCATTTTCACAATTTCATGATAGATCCAAGTGCTACTAGCTCAGTTATGCCAAAGAAAATTGTAGACTAGCTAGGCCTTAAGTATGAGCCACTTGGGAAAGGGGTAGTTCAACTATATGGGACAACTATTGAGACTGTTAGAGTTATAAGGGACCTAGATTTGACCTTGAATTCTTGTCTTAATAAGTAGCTTTTTAGTACCTATGGATGTTTACATTATTGATGTGCCTTCCTATTTTTCTATATGCCTATCACGTGATTTCATTGCCAAAATAGGAGGTTATCTATCTATAGATTGGTCTCATATGCTTTTCTGCACTAGGTATGACACTAGAATCACTATCCCATCCAAGCCTATTACAAAGGATTGCATTGAGCATCATATTGTCAATATTGAGAATGAAAAAACAACTATTTTGTTTGATCAAGAGGAAATGATTGTTGTTCATGAGCCCAAAACACAAATAGACAATATTCTTGATATATTGTTAGATGTATCCAGGGTACTGAAAATGCTAAGATTGTAGAGGCATAGGTTGAGGAGCCAAGTTTGGGCAATTATGTCATTCATGAAACTACTTATTTCTTGTCAAATGCCATGAAAGGTGGAGAATTAAGTTTAGAAGGCTTAAAGCTTATAGAAAAATTAGAAGGAATACATGTACAAAAGATATTTTATTTCATTAAAAGAAAGTACATATTGTTTATTCCACACAAGTTGTGGTAACTATTTAAAAATAATAATTATTTAAAACTTTAAAATCCATTGAATACATTCTCAATAAAGATCAAATCTATATATGAGCAATGAACACTAATCATTCGACAAGGAACAAAAAAACATTGAAAGAGATCAATGGTTTTTTCATTGCTTGGTACAGAAGCATCCATGTTGAACTTGATGGAGCTCCTGGGTTCCCACATCCTTGTTGCTACCTATAGAGAAAAGAAAAAATAATTTCAGTCACATGAAATTACTAAGCTCAGGAGACAAAGACATATCAACAAATGATATCTATCTCAGTTGAAAAAAAGTAGTGTACATCAATCATACATAGAAAGAAAAGAAAAAGAAAGAAAAGTAGGTTTTATACTATTAAGTTTATTTCTTGTGTAGATACTAGTACGAAGACCAAATATTTTGGGGAGATTGTTGAGGGGGTATACATTCATTACAGGTATGGGACCTTTCGGTTGAACCAAAGTAGTTGATTGAAGAGACTAAGGAGATCATAGAAGGAACACACACAAACTAAAAGCATGGAATCTTTTGGTTAAATCAAGAAGGGGTGAAGATTGAAGGTTTGAGGAGATTATCAAAGGGACATACACAAGTTTTAGGTATGAAACCTTTCAATTGAATCAGGAAGCAGTTGAAGACACATAATGTATGAGAGGCTATTGAAGGCACACGACTTTCATTGTGAAATCTTTCAGCCATACAAGTTGTAGTTTTCAATTCAGGAGGAATTTCCACATTTAAAGAATGGAGTGTATGGTTAGTTGAGTGTTATTTTTAGCTAGTTATGGGGCAGTTGACACCACTTTCATTTGTAGATCACTTGGGGACCCTTAGTGAATAGGTTTTTGCATAATTTTGAGTAGTTTGACATTATATATTTTTTTCTATTTTTTCACATCTGACCTAGGGTCATGATTTTGACAAGATTGAGGTAGATTTCAGGTGGTTATCACTTGGACAAGTACTTGAGAGCATATTTGATGGATTTCTTCACACTTTGGAGGAGTTTCGAGAGATATTTTTCATGCATTTTTCTCAGATCTGAGTTAAAGTTTTGAGCCCTATTTATTGTATTTTCACCTCATTATGAGATCTCTTCTTTCTTTCTCATATTGTTTGCACATTGCAAATTTTCTAGTTGATTGTGGGAGCACTTTGTAGTAGACATTTTTCAACATTCATTATACAGATTCAGTGGTTCCTTCTCATTGATTCTTGTGCAATATTATAGATGCTTTCTTTTATCTTGTGTTTATCCTTCATTAAAACTATATTCCTTATTGCATATTTGAATCTTGATACTTGTAATTGTAGGTCTTTGTTTGTGTCATTTTTTTGGAGAAAATTGGTAAACCCTACGTTTTCCTTTCAATGAAAAGATCCCGAGTCCTTGCATAGAAACACTTTTTTTTTGTAATTTCATGCTTGTCTAGGTATTATGAATCATTCATATTGTGGGTAATTTATGTTGATTTAAATGAAGTGACATACAAAATACTATTGTATCACCTCATTTAGGTTTAGTTTTCATTTTATCATTCATCTTCTTATCCCTTTTCCCACATACAACTAAGTTTTTTAGGTGATCACTATTTAGGAACCAACTAGATCCAAAAATTTATCTCTCATTTTAGGAAAACTGAGCACTCGAGAGAGTTTGCATGTTTCAACAAGATAGCTATAAATTTCATATTGCTAAAGGTGCAATCCTAATTGACAACAATAACAATTCACAAGTATGATCAAAGTCCTCTGGATAATATTGAGTCCTTTTGTTTATCTATGCTCTTGGTTTGTATGTATCTTCCTTATGACCATACTCATTGCATTTGTAACAATAGCCATTGAAACTCCTTCATGTTGTCTTATCATTTTTTTTGTTATACATTCACAAGCATTGTGTTCATATGTATTGCAATTGTAATAGTGACCATTGAATTGTATATTTCTTGCACTTGTTTCTTATTTGTACTTACAATTATTCTCTGTATGATTATGTTTTCCACAATAATGATAGATAGTGTGATAGTTTACTCTTTCCATATTTTCATCTTTTGTCATTGGTTGATCAAAATTTGATGACTCACCTTTCTCTTTTGAAATATTTCTTATAGGGATCTTGTCAACAAGCAGTTGCTCCTTTTTCTTTACCAATAGTCTATCTAGTTCCAACATGCTTTTTTCAAATTTTTTAAGTCTAATATTCACTTCCTTTTCAAATTTCAATTCATTACTCAGATCATTATTCTTCTTTTTCAGTGTCTCATTTTTATTCTCAAGATTTTGACTTCTTTCACTAATTTTTTTGATTGAGTCATTTTGGGCTTGAAGGTCATTTTGTTTTCTCTCTATAACTAAGTCCTTTCTAGTAATTGTCTCTAGGGAATCCTAATACCTTAATTCAACATCATTTTTCTCATTTTCAAGAGTTTCCACTATGTTTGGTAGTCCAGTCAATCTGAATGCTTTAACTTCTTGGTTTTTTTTCATTAAACTAATTATTTCCTTTAGTTCTTTATTCTTTCCAAGAAGTTCATCCACTACAACATTTGGGGTCAAATTGCAACAGTAATTTACGACAAGAGTGTAATTTGTGGTGATTTTCATGGTTTTTTTTGCAATTTTCCCTGACGTGATTGCAATACTGATGTTGGCATCATAATTGCGATGCCCCTATGAGTATAAAAAAGCAAAACAAAAAATGACATAAATCATTCCCCATTTGTTTTGATTGCAGAGAGCTGCATAGGAAAGAGGGTTGAGAGCTCTGAACAAGGGTGGAGAGCTATGAACATTGTCGTACCCTTATGATTGGTGCATTTTGTTGATGTGATCTCTGCATTTCATTGTTGTACCCTTGCTCTGTGATTTCATAGTTGTGATCTTTGCAGTTCGTTGTTGTACCCTTGCTTTGCGATTTGGTTGACATTCCCTTTTGATCTCTACATTTTTTTGTCATTCCCTTACTTTGCAATTTGATTGCCATGCCCTTGTGATCTCTACATTTCATTTTCGTGCCCTTGCTTTGGGATTTTGTTGCCATGTCATGCACTTGTGATCTTTGTGCCCTTTCTCTGTGATTTCGTTGATGTGCCCTAGCTCTTCCATTTTCTTCAAGGGCTATGTAAATGTTAATTTATTTTCCTTCTAAACAAGTATCTCTTTATATTTCCTTCTAAACATGTATATTTGGAGATCTTTTTTAAGGTGCTTATTGCATCTTAACACAACACAACAAAAAAATTGATCTAGTTACATACATATTCGAGAATCCAAATAATAAAACAATAAAACTCACTCAACCCATGCTAAGTGAATTACCTCAAGGTCCTCCACAAAAATAATGCAGACTAGGGAAAAAGGGAAAAGTTCGCAAGAAATTTTACAAAAACATATCATAGCAAATATTTTTAGAAAGAAACTAGCCATAACCTAGTAAATTGGGTCTAGTTGTTGATTAGCTGGGTTGATTAAAAATTCCTATAGAACTTTCATTAGATTAGGTACAATAAAATGAACAATTAATTGTTCCCATCTAGTAGGATCAAATACAATTTTCCATGGTGACAAAATTGCATATGCAGATGCATCACTTGAATGTCACACATGACGCACATTCCCTAATTTATAATGAATGGTTGCATATAAAGGTTCCATATGCTAGCCCAAAAATGGAAGCCAAGGATGTAACCATGCATGTATTGACATGCTCTCCCTGTGAGGACCCCAAGCATACTATTGTTGTTAATTTGGGTATCACTATATGGTCCAAAATGTTATGAAGTACTGAAGCCGATAGTAAATTCTCCCATGTCTCTAGAACATGTAGCATAGGTTCGAGGTCCCTTGGCTCCAAATAATTTGTAGCATCTATTCTCATTGCTAGAAGAATAACTTCAGTGAAGAGTTGAGTGTAAGGAGTTGAAGAAGCAAGTTCTGCTTTTGTGTAAATGCCACAATCATGAGGCTCATTCCCTTACAGGAGCCTCTGCCACAATGTAATTACCTCTAAACCATGCAAAGGATGTTGAAGTGGTTTCTGACCTTGAAACACTCTTATAAGCATTTGATACTTGGGATCATTGTAGGGAGACTGTGCCAATACTTGAAACACTCTTATAATCATTTGATATTTGAACTATAAATTCTCAAAGACACTTGCAAGTTGTGATTTCAATGTCATAGTACCTACTGCAACACTTTCCTTGATTCTATCTAGTAGCTCCCATAATATCCTCAATGTTGTCTATATGTTGTTTCTTTCATGTAGTCTCTTTTTGAAGTTGCTCCTTCTCCTCTTTCTAAAGGCGCTCGTTCTCCTTTTCTCTCGTGCCTTAAATTTTGATTATCAAACTTCTAAATATCTACCTCTACCTTATCTAAAATCAACTTCACATTGTGTTGCAACTCTAGCATAGGTGTTTAATCATCGATAGCTTTTATTTCAGCATTCAAGTTTTCAAGATTGGTCAACACCCTCACTTGTGGACCTCTCATGTCAAGCACTTTTTGTAATTTTTCAACACCATGTTCTTGCTTTTGAGCTAACTGTTCTTTAGGTGCATTTTCTTGTAAAACATTAATTTTTTTGAACAATTGTAAACTCTTAGAAAGTGCATTGTTCTTTTCATGTATGTATGTATATATAATAATGAATAATAATAATGTTTTTAGGTATGTGTTGTAACTTTGGCATAGGTGTTTGATCATCGATAGCTTTCATTTCAACATTCAAGTTTTCACTATTGGTCAACACCCTCACTTGTGGACCTCTCATGTCAAGCAATTTTTATACGATTTCAACAATATTTTCTTATAAAACATTAATTTTGTTGAACAATTGTAAACTCTTAGAAAGTGAATTTTTGTTTTCATGCATGTATGTATATATGTATGTATGTATATACATAGGTATGTATATATGTATGCATGTATATATGTATGTATGTATGTATATGTATGTATGTATGTATGCTTTCCTTGACTCTATCTATTAGCTCCCGTAATATCCTCAATGTTGTTTATGTGTTGTTTCTTTCATGTAGTCTCTTTCTAAAGTTTCTCCTTCTCCTTCTCTTTCTAAAGGCACTTCTCCTTCGCTCTCGTGCCTCAAATTTTGATTATCAAACATCTGAATATCTAGCTCTACCTTATCTAAAATCAACTTCACATTGTGTTGCAACTCTGGCATAGGTGTTTGATCATCGACAACTTTCATTTCAACATTCAAGTTTTCAAGATTGGTCAACACCCTCACTTGTGGACCTTTCATGTCGAGCACTTTCTAACGTTTCAAAGCATGTTCTTGCTTCTGAGCTAATAGTTCTTTAGGTGCATTTTCTTGTAAAACATTAATTTTGTGGAACAATTGTAAACTCTTAGAAAGTGCATTGTTGTTTTCATGTATGTATGTATATATAATAATGAATAATAATAATGTTTTTAGGTATGTCAAAATAATAACTAACATTACCATTGGATCATATAATAATGAAGTAATCAACCCAATTAATCAATAACTAGACCAATTTAACTAGTGTTTCTAATATCATAGTACCTACTGCAACACTTTCTTAGATTCCATCTAGTGGCTCCAATAATAACCTCTATGTTGTCTAGCTGTTGTTTCTGTTGTGTAGTCTCTTTCTAAAGTTGCTCCTTCTCCTTCTCTTTCTAAAGTCATTCCTTCTCCTTCGCTCTCATGACTTAAATTTTGATTATCAAACTTTTGAATATCTGCCTCTACCTAATCAACATCAACTTCACAGTGTGTTGTAACTCTGGCATAGGTGTTTGATCAACGATAGCTTTCATTTCAACATTCAAGTTTTCAAGATTGGTTAACACCCTCACTTGCAGACCTCTCATGTTAAGCAATTTCTGTACTATTTCAACAACATTTTCTTATAAAACATTAATTTTGTTTAACAATTGTAAACTCTTAGAAAGTGAATTATTGTTTTCATGCATGTATGTATATATGTATGTATGTGTATATATATGTATGTATGTATATATATGTATGTATGTATGCATGTCTATCTATGCATGTATGCATGTATGTATATATATGTATGTATGTATGTATATACATTTATATACATATGTATATGTATACACACACACACACACACACACATATGTGTGTCTATGTATGTATGTATGTATATATATAGAGAGATCTTGTGGATAATGGATAATGGATTATAAATAAAAAATAAAAGAAAACACAACATTAATCATCCCCCATTTATTTTTATTGATTGTGGAGAGTTGCACACAAAGGAGGGTGGAGAGCTCTGAACTTTGGTGGAGATCAATGGAGATCTAGAATTTTGTTGTTGTTCCCTTGTGATCATTGCATTTCATTTTCGTGTTGTGCCCTTGTGATCTTTGTGTTCTTGTTTATATATAATGTATGTATATAAACAGATAAAGATTGGCACAACAAAAAAAACTAAAAAACTTACTCAATAGGTAGCATGGCCACAAATGCAATGGCAATGCCTATTGGTAAGTAGATTCCTCTTTTTCTCTCTCATTTTTCATGTGTTTATTTAACTTGAAATAGTATTTCTTAGGGGGCATTTTGTAATATTAGATTCATTTTATGCAGGAGGCAATGAGGATATTCTAGGTGCTTTAAAGATTGATCTCATGACATTCCAGGTAACTTACCATGCTTATACATGTATGGATGTTCAGGTAATCAACCTTACATTTAATAAAAGGAAGATGTGCTTTTAAAAAAGCTTTTGTCACATTGATTATTGTCACAAGATTTTAAACATAATTGTATAAGGAGTGAGTTAGGATGTATATAGGTTAACCTTACATTAATTGTAAACTACAACACAAAGGTTGCACCAGGGTATTACAGTATTTTAACTATAGAAAACTGCCTAATTTGCTTGAGTGGGTGTATGATGGCAAAGAGTTGTATTAGGTGAGTAAATATCACTAGTGGTTATAGGAATACAACTACATCAAAATAATTAGAAACCAAAACTATATATTTGTCAGAGTGAGTAGTTCAAGGTTCTTGATCCCATGGATACAAGTATATGTAGGCAACCTGGTAGGCGGAGTATGCCTCCAGTGTGCAAATGCCTTGGACATAGTTAGGCAACACTTAACTATTTTAAGACATTATATGTTAACTAATTAAGAAAAAACAATAAGAGATTGAACTGTATTTTCCTTTCCTCTGCTTGATAGATCTGTTATTTCAAAATCCTATCCTATTGATAACTTGTTTTTCTACCTCTTCATTGATAGCTTCTGCTCTATCCTTTCATCGATATCTATTCACTAATACTATTTCTGATAAATTCTTCTCTTGCCAACATTTTCACCACACTCTTTTTTTCTTTTCTCTTATCATGCTTCCTTACTTTTTTCACTTGCTAACCTAATTAGGGTTTCTATAACCTTTCATATACTCCCCTTGATCATTCCTTTCATTTTACACCAATAGATCTTAACTTCTCTAGTACACTAAGTCTTGTTATGTCCCCAATAATATGTTTGACTCTTATAGCACTTTTCTTACTTTAACATATCTTACATCATAACATAAAGTTTTGACCAGAAATGACAACATTAAAAAATTTACTTGCCATCTAGTTCTCTTCTTACAAGCAGGGCTATTCCTTCTTGAATTTTTCTATCTTCTTCAGATTTGGATCTACTCCTGCTAGTATAGTCTCCATTAGTGCTTGCACTTTTTGATAAAGAAGGACGAGCACTTAATTCACTAAAAGTTGTTTCCACTCTAGGCAATTCTCCAGATTTCTTTAGGCTTACTTTTGCTACTTCCAATCTTTCAAGTAAGGTCTCTGTGGTAAACTTCTTAGTGCAAGGTATCACTTGCTCAATCATTTACGATGTTTGTCTAAATGGTGGTGTCAATGTTTTCAAAATCTTCCAAACAATCTCATCTTCTTCTTTAGATCCTTGACAAGACTTAATTCCTGCAAAAATCTTAGATATTCTACCAACATAGCTTCTAACAGATTCATCTTCCATCATTTTAGCATCTTGAAATAAACATATCCAATTCTATAGTTTGATTCTTTTAGCATGCTTATCACCTTCATAAGAAGATTCTAAAGCTTTCCAAATTTCATGAGATGTTTTTAAGGATTTTACCTAACTGTATGCATTCTCAAGAAGAGCTGATAATAATGCTTCTTTGGCAAGCATATAACACATAAGCAGATCTCTTTCAACTTCACTGCATTCCTCAAGCTTTCTTTCTTCCACAATCTTCTTTTTTGTTTTTTGTCCTCAAACAATATCCTAGACCCATTCATAGAAAATGAGGCTTCATTTTCTCCTTCCAACTGTCATAGTTAACTCCATCAAACTTCAGACTTTCTTTTTTGAAGTGACCCACCATTGTTCTCCCAAATTTGTTAAGTTTTTTCTTCAAGGACCTGATTCTATTATGCCCAAAATACAAGGGAAAAAACACACGATTTTTTTTAAATAAAAAAAGCAATAATAATTAAGTTCACTAAGTTTGATATGTTTGTTTTCACAAGATAAAGTATAGGTACATTGCAAGATAGAACAGGTTCTCCTATAAAAACCCTAAGACTACATCCCTGTTTTAGAACGACATGTAGGAAGAGAACATTTAATTTAAACTATCATTGTTAAATCGATTAATTAATTTAAACATTCCAATTTCAACTAATTAAAAGATCCAACTCATTATTCTTTAAAAAAAAACAAATATTACTCCCATGAAACACTAGTATACCATTCCTACTAGTAAACATAATTTACCACTACTTTAAAGTAATATTAACATGAACATTATAACGTTATTAAATTAGAATATTAATAACAATTTAAATAATATAACTCCAATTATTTAGAAATATTTCAATTATAGAACTAACTAACTAAAATAATACCTAACATAACATTAACTAAACTTTATTAAATCTAACATAAGGAAAACATCTTTTCAATCAAAACTATAATTAAATAATCAATATAGTATACTAAAAAATAATCAACAATTCTAACATTATTTTAAATCAATTCATTTTCTTTATACTTACCCCATAAATAAAAATAATACAAAAACAATAATCATATAAACTCAAGTTGACTAAATAATGAATAATATAATTAACTAAAAACTAACATATATCTCTAATGACTATCTTTTAACATAGTAATAATATTTAAACTAATACTAATTATACTTAATTATAATTTAATAAACTAATTACACTAATTCTTAAAATAAATTTAAAACTTTATTTAAATACAACTAAACAAAACAAAAACATATTAAACACTTAAAATTTAAACTAACTAAAACATTTAATTAACAAATTTTCACTTTATAATTTACTTAAACATTTAAACAAAATAACATACTCACTTAACTAATACTAAATTTATATCAACTAAACTTTAACATTAGTTAAAAATCTAACATATATTATACTAATTTAAAATTACTAAAATGAAATAACACTAGACTTTTACCACAACTAACTAATTTTAAAAACTTTATATAAAATACTAATTAAAACTAATAACTACAAACTTAAAAACAACTTAAAAAAATAAATTTAAACAAAAACTAATATCCACATCCCACTTTTATACTAACCCAGCATCTAAAACATACTCACTAGAAATTTATTTAACTATCTAACCAAAATAATAATACAAAATAATAATAATGATAATAATAAAAAACTAATTCTAATTCTAACATTTAACAAATTAAAACTAACTTACTTTCCTAACAACTAACTATTATCTAACATTGAAAAATTACAAAAAAAAAAACTTTACTCTAACCAACCCAACATCTTAGCTAATCTCTAACCTTACCTCACAATAATATATTCTAACATAATCTTACTAACTATAACTTTAATATACTAAATTCTAAATTAACAATTTATATCTAACATTTATTAAACTTTATACACTAAAATACATTATTAAAATAAACTAAAAACTAACAAATATCTAAATAAACTAATCTACTAACTTACCCCTAGGTAACCTAATTAACCCACACTAAACCACCTACCAACCATGCAGCAGGGATCTCCATCAAAAGTACGCCTGGCTGGATAGAGGATAAGGAATGATTTAATTTTTGTTTTGGCAACTTCACTATATACCCTGCTCAAACATTAATTCTTTCACTATATGGGCACGTGAATTACTTTTTGTTTTTGTTTTTTGTTGTTTTTTTTTTTTTTTTTTTTTAAATTTGATTTTGGAGGCTTGACAACGCCCAACAAGGAAAAAGGAGGGTAAAATTTAATTTTTAAAAGTTTTCTTGGTAATTAAAATAAAGGTAATGAGTTATGTTAAAAAGATAAGTAGATGGGATATTTATGTTTATATATATTTTTATTTTTATTTAATATCTTTCTTTCTTTCATTTTGAAATATTTAATATATTTAAAAGGATATTTGGAGAATCTTAATATTCTCTATTCAAGAGGATGTTTAATTTCTCTACTCATACAAAATCTTGAGAGTTTTCATTTTTGGAATGCAAAATTTTTCTAAGCGTAGATTTTTAAGACAATTGGTATATTTTCTTTTGTTCCTTATTTTTTTTTCTTCTAAGTGTTAAATTTGAAAACAATTATATTATCATGACAAGGGAACCATTTATAAATATATATTTTAAGTCCCTTTTTTTTTTAAAATATAGAATTATCTAACGTACTTAATTAGCCAAGGATGATATATTATTTTCTTCTAATTGGATTTACCAAATACTTAGTTAAACAAAGGGGTTGAATAATTTGTTTTAAAAACAATGCAAGAATCATTTTGTCTCCTAACAATCACAAACATAAATTGGAGTTACAACTATAATATAAATTTTTCCTTAACACATTTAAACTCAAAATTGCATAATTTGCATGTCACCAATTTAACTATTTTTCAATACACACATGAATAAACTGAAATACTATAAGACTCAAATGCAAGAATATTACTCAATCTCTTTTTCCATTAAATCACCTGATTCAAAGGGCTCTGTCAGGAAAGAACCGGTAAGAAAACCCGACATCCTTGCCACTTCAACAAGAAGTTTAAAATACATTTTTGCACAGGATTTCAATCCCAAGGGGAAAACTCTCAACATAACTGAATTTCAATAACATTTTGAATTTTCTTCTTGGCTCTTAACAAGGGATCCATTATGAAGTCTGTAACACATCAAGACGATCATGGAGAGAACAAAAAATTGACCAGGAGACAACCAATCATAATGTGAAGACAAAATCTAGACATTCACTCCCATCTCGGGTTTGCACAACAGGTTCGACATTGAACCAGACTAGGGAGAAGGTGGATTTTTCCAACAGGAGACGTCAGCTACAACACCATAACATATGCCCTTTTGAGGCTAAAATCTCAAGAACTTTCGTTCTTCCACATATGCCTTTTCAAAGCTGATATCATAAGGACTTTCAATCTTTCACTTCTCAAATTTCAAAAACTCAAAATATGGTTTGTGCTGACGAGTAGGGGCCCATAACACCCTACCCTCTTTCCCTCTTCTCGTCCTGAGAAGAGACTCTACACTATCAGAGTCCAACTAAATACCTTCCCTCATACATGGCCAATTCTACCCTATCCGAGGGTGAGTAATGCCAATACACCCATACAATCCCTTTGAAATTCAAAGCAAAACACAAAGGAAATACATTTAAGAAAACCTCTTTCAATCCCTCCCAACATACTCAACACACACACAAACATACAATAAGCAATAAAACTAAAATATGAAGCACAAAATGAACAAAATGAGGCAAAGTATCCCTACCTTCAAAATCGGGTTATGGCAACAGAACAAGTTTGAGATGAGCATTCCCTTCCTTCTCCTTCTCCTTCAATCCTGATTTTCACTCTAAAACTAGAGGTTGGGTGAACACTCAAACCTTCTCAAAATTGCTTCTAAATAAGATCACAAACTCAACCACCTCTAAAAAGCAATAACTCCCCCACTTGCCTAAAAGTTCTAGAGGCTTCTAACTCAACTAGACCTAAGGCTAACCTCAAGGAGGAGTTCAAGTTATCCAACCCATGATGAAATCAATCAATTTTTACAATAAAGCAAAAATGAGATTTTTGAGTGACCATAAAAGTCAACAAAAGGGGCTGAGGGGTGGAAAATGCCCCCAACCCATACTCATACCCCTTGGGTACTTAGATTTCATGTTTTAAGGCCTTTTTTATTAATTAGGGACCTATCGAAAGCTAAGAAATTTTAGAACTATCTAACAACCTTCAAAATGCAGATTAAACACTAATCCAGATTAGGGGAAATTAATCTTGATTACTAACTTGATTAGCAAAAAGGTCACTAACCTAGTCTGACTTAGATCTTTAGGTTACTTGGTTACTCCTACTTATTATGTTGAAATGCATATACGAGTTATGAGTGTCAAGCGACACTATAAAATCACTGTTACAAAACATCGACACTTATTGATTATAGAATGATACATTCATTCAATTCACGATACAAATAAAATATGAACAATGGGATCTACATCACTTTTATTAGACTCAACCTTGATTTTCACAATGGTACATTGGGTTCAGTTTTGTTTCTCCATTAGATTTTTCGACTAACATATCTTGCACACTCATTGCACACATCAATAGCTCAAGAAAATCACACACACACACACACACACACACACACACACACACACACACACACACACACACACACACACACACACACACACACACATCAGGAAAATCACATAAATTAAAATATGAATCTTTCATATAACTAACTATTTAATTCATTTATACTCACATTTAATCATCAAAAATCACCTAATCAATATAACATAACTTATTCATTAATTTAGATTAAAATACTAAAATAATCATCATTAGGCATGCATATACCTAGACATCATAACATCACCAATAGGGCATACTGAACCATCTGAATTGCATATAACCCAATCATCGAGGTACCATAATCAACGTCATCATCATTGGTGGAAAATAGCTCATATTATCGTTAGTGAAATTTTAAAGTTAAATAGTCGAGATAATGTAGTAGTTCTTGAATCACTAAGTATTAAAACATGGATGAATCAATTGATCTCAATTTTCATTAGGACATTCACAACGTAAAACATTACTTCATATCCAATTTAATCTCCTATAACAATTTTAACAGAGGATTCATATTTGATAAGTACATACGAGGAGGGTCCTTACAAATTCTTTGATACCAATTGTTAGAAGGTAAAGTCCACCAAGATAACTGAGAGGGGAGAGGGGGGGTGAATCAATTATCCAACTATTAAAATATTTATCAACCTTATTAACCCTTAAGCATGTGATCAATATAATCAACAACTATAAGAAGATACTCATACACAATAACACCAGGTATGTTAACTAGGGAAACCCTTGATCAGAGGGAAAACCCTGGTGGGGATGGTACCCACAAAATGATGTATTAATATAAAAGTTCCTTGTTAGAGGATGGATTCTATTAGGAGCCAGTGAAATACATTTAGTACATATCAATCTCTGTTAGAAGTCTTTGAATCCCTGTTAGGAGTTGTGCCAACCCTATTAGGAGTTGTAGAAGGTAGATGGACCCATTGTCCAAACAACTTCAGAGGGAAGACTATCGAACTCTTATCTCTTCTCTTGGTTCTAATCTTTGTTCTTCTCTTTGTTGGACAATTTGAACATCATTTTGCAAATCATTGTTAGTCTCAAAGAAAAATTCAATATTTTATTTTATAGATTTAGGATTATCTTCTTTTTCATCAGAAATATAATCTAGCATTCTTTCTTTAACTCCAAACTTTCATCCACTTTCACATTTGCACATTCAACAATTGTCTTAGTTCCCTGATTAAATCATCTATAAGCTTTTCTTTTTAATGAATAACCAACACACATACCTTCATTGCTTCTTGGATAAAACTTATTAATATCATCATCCCTCTTTATGTAACACTTACTTCCAAATATTTTAAAATACTTTACTGATGGTGTATGTCCACACCATAATTATTAAGGAGCCTTGTTTGTACCTGTTCTAATCTACACTTTGTTCATGGTGTATACTATTGTGTTGACTGCTTCCCTCCGAAATGTCTTGGATACATCATTCTCAAACATCATTTCTCTTGTAGCTTCTAATACAAATCTATTCCTTCTTTCTGTAATCCCATTTTTCTTAGGAGTCTTGGGTGATGATAAATATCTCTTAATTCCATTTTATTCACAAAAGATGTTAAACTTTGTAGAAGTAAACTCTCCACCTCTATCTGATCTCAAACATTTAATCTTTACACCAAATTCATTCTCAACTCTACTCTTAAACACCTTAAATTTTTTAAATGCCTCAAATTTTTTTTTTACGAAATACTACCCATGTCATTCTACTGAAATCACCAAAAAAAATCATAAAGTACCTTTCTCCATAGAATCATCTTATTCTGGTAGGACCACTAAATTTTGTATGAACAATCTCCAATTTCTCGATGGCAATGAACTTCTTGTTGGGAAAATAAACCTTTTTCTTCTTAGCCATAATATATTCTTTGCAAACAACATTAGTAGGCTTCATGATTCTAGGTAAATCTTTGACTTCAAATGTGCTACTAGCCTTCACAATATTATCAAAGTTTATGTGACAAAACCTTCTATGCCATAACTAATTGTTATCCACTTTTTCAACCAAACAATTCATCTGAGTAGGTTTCAATTGAAACACATTACCTTGGGATCTTGTACTAGTTCCAATCAACTTACCATCTTTGTCTTTGATAATGCATGTCTACTCTGTGAATTACAACTAATAACCTTTATCAACCAACTATCCAACACTCAACAGGTTATGATTTAATCCATTAACAAAATAAACATCATCAGTATGAGTATTTCTTAAAGAGTAATAGATCCTATCCCTATAATGTAACAATTTGCATTGTTACCAACTCTAACGATTCCTCCATCATGATTTCTAAACTTGAAAAACTTATTTATATCTTCAGTTATATGATGTGAACATCCACCGTCTATAATCCAATCATATTTCTTTTCAACTTCTGAAACTAAGGCCTTTTCTCCTCTAATCTTTTTTTTGGGATTTTATTATTTTATAGCCATAAATCATAATTCATCATCACTATCACTTTGAATTCTTTCCTTAGACTCATCATCTTTATTTGCATAAAAATAATCTCTAGGTCTTCTAGGCTTGATATTCTTCTTGTACTTTTTTCTCTCTTTTAGGACACTTAGAAGAATAATGACCAAATTCATTACAATTACAACATTTGAAAACTTTCTTACCATTAGGTTCTCTTCTAACAAGCAGGGCTATTCCTTCTTCAAATTTTCTATCTTCTTCAGATATGGATCTACTATTGCTGGTGTAGTCTCCAGCGGTGCTTGCATTTCTTGATAAAGAAGGATAGACACTTAATGAACTAAACGCTGTTTCCACTCTAGGAAATTCTCTAGATTGCTTTAGGCTTACTTTCATTGCTTCAAATCTTCCAAGTAAGGTATCTCTAGTAAACTTCTCAGTGAAAGGTATCACTTGCTCAATCATCTGTGATGTTTGACTGAATGGTGGTATCAATGTTTTCAAAATATTCCAAAATAATCTCATCTTCTTCTTTAGATCCTTGACAAGACTTAATTCCTAAAACAATCTTAGATATTCTACCAACATAGCTTCTAACAGATTCATTTTCCATCATTTTATCATCTTGAAACAAACATATCCAATTCTATAGTCTGATGCTTTTAGCATGCTTATCACCTTCATAAGTAGATTCTAAATCTTTCCAAATTTTATGATATGTTTCTAACAATTTTACCTAACTATATTCATTCTTAGTAAGAGCTAATAATAATGCTTTTTTGGTAATCATATTACACATAAGAAGATCTCTTTCAACTTCACTACATTTCTCAAGTTTTCTTTCTTCCACAATCTTCTTTTTTGTCTTTGTCATCAACCAATATATTGGAACCATACATAGAAAATTAGTCTTCATTTTCTCCTTGCAGCTATCATAGTCAGGTCCATCAAACTTTAGACTTTCTTTTATGAAATAACCCACCATTGATCTCCCAAATCCGTTAAGCTTTCTCTTCAAGGACCTAATGCTCGAGTACCAATTGTTAAAATGTAAAGTTCACCAAGATAACTGAGGGGGTGGTTGAATTAGTTATCCAACTATTAAAACATTTATCAACCTTATTAATCCTTAAGCATGTGATGAATATGATCAACAACCATAAGAAGATACTCATACACAATACACTAGATATGTTAACTAGGGAATCCCTTGATCATAGGAAAAACCTCAATGGGGATGGTACCAACAAAATGATGCACTAATATAAAATTTCCTTGCTAGAGGATGGACTCTATTAGGAGCCAATGAAATACATTTAGTAGATATTAGTCCTTGTTAGAAGACTTTGAATCCCTATTAGGAGATTCTACCCCTATTAGGAGTTGTAGAAGGTAGATGGACCCACTGTCCAAACAACTTCAAGGGAAAGACCACTGATCTCACTATCCATCTAGTCTCCATATTATTCCTTGCAAAATAATAGAAATTTTTAGCTCCTTCTTTATCCTCTGACCAAACCAAACCTCTTCTGATCTTGATACTAGTTCACCAACTTCACATCCAATAATCTCTTGGATTGCTTACTTGCATTTACCAAATAATTCACATATCACACTTCAATTTCATCTTCACAACAAGAAAAATATCCTTCCTTTATACCATATCCTCAAAATAATTCCTTGATTCGGCCATGAGGCTTTCCCAATTAATTATAGTAGGACCTCATTAAGATATTACAAAACTTTACATCTTTTCACAATTACAAATTATTTTCAGCTCATAGTATTTACAACATCTCACATGTGTGACCTCTGACCTTGTGTAATAATTGACTTCATTATCAGATTGTCTTTTATCATTGTCTAACTTCACATATCAAGATTCTATCTCTATTAGGAGATACAATCCAAACATCACAATCTGCTTCTTAGATACCCTGTCTGTATATTGTCCTCTATAAATTAGAAATATCTTATGCATGTCTTAGACTTTCCTTCATGTGAACTTAACCACTTCATTAGGAAATAATGTAGAACACATCCTTAACTTCACTTAACCTGATCTTCAATACTCAGTCCATACAACCTCGTTCTGTATCTACTATTCTGCCAGTCTTTACAGAAATAATACTATGTCTACATCAATGACAAACACAATCATGAATGAAACATGTCAATTATTTTAACAATCTCTCCAAGTGCTCTAGAAATTCCTAGGATACTCCCCCAAATGAATACCATCAACATTCTAGATGCATGGGAGTTGACTATTAGATGGTTACAAGAGGAAGCAAGGTAGTGATAGATTAAAGAAAAAATTAGATTCATGTTCACAACAAGAGAAAGATCTATTCATGTACAACATGTATGCTAGAGAAGCATTGATGTCAACTCTTCTAGAATCAAAATATGTCGAGGTAAAAATCTTACATCTTGCACATGAAATTTGGATTAAGTTAAAAAGTCTTTTTGAAGGTGATGTATTTGCAAAGAAATCTAAATTTTAGAATTGGAAAGACATGTTTGATAGTGCTAAGATGTAGAAAGATGAGTAAGTAATAGGGGATTGTCCTAGGATATTTGAGATTGTTCCAGGAATTAAGATTTGTGATGGAATTATTACTGAAGATGATGTTGTTTGGAATATTCTAAAATATTTACCACCTACTTATGAGAACAAGGTGTAAACTATTGAGGATATTATTCCTATCACACCTAACTTTACAAAAGAAATGCTACTTGGGAAGTTTTAGGCATTTGAACAAATATTGAAGCAAAAACAAGGAGTAGCTAGGATAAAGAATTATTTTAGTATACATAAAGACAAAGCTATATTAACTAGAAGTGCAAGAACGAGTGAAGATTAGGCTAGAGGATTAGAAACTAAGTGAGGAGAAGATAAAAATATTGATGAAGGTCTTGCATTAATTATGAGGGGAGAACCTAAAGGTAAGAAAGACTTTTCTTGTTGGACTTGTAAAGAATTTTTTCATTTTTCATTTCTATTTCCTAAGAGGGAAAACAAAACAAAACCTAAGAATCCCTACGAGTCAAAGATCACAAAAGATTATTTCTTTGCTGATGAAGATGAATAATTTTATTTTAAGATGATAAATTTCTTAGAAAGTGATACGAAGATGATGAAATTGGATTTTTCGCTATAAGAGAATAAATTCCTAAAAAAGAAGATAAAGAAGAGAAAGCTTTAGTATCATATGTAGCAAAGAATATTTTTGAGTGGATTATAGCTAGTGGATGTTCTCATCATATGTCAGGAGCTATGAATACATTTGTTGAGTTTAATAGTTATGATAGAGGAGTAGCTAGAGTTGGAAATAATGCACCATGTCCTATTAAAGAAAAATGATGTATTACTCTTGATGGAAAAACTAGCACTAGGGATGTCTATTTTGTTGATGGAGTGAAACTAATCTTTTGAGTGTTGGACAACCTTTTGATAAGGGATATTAGTTACATAGAAAACTTGTATAAGCAAAGAAAAAGATATTAAATTGATTAGAATGGGTACAAGGACTAGAGATAATGTTTTTCAATTAAATCCTATTGAGATGATGTGTTTGGTTGCTAAAGTTGATGATAATTGGTTATCACTTAAGATAGTTTATCGAATTAACTTTGATAACATTGTGAAGATAAGTAAAAAACAATGGTGAGAGATTTACCTAAGATTATGAAACCCTCTAACATGGTTTGTAATGAATGTGTGATGGTAAAACAAAAGAAGAGTTCATTTCCAAGCAAGACATTTACTATAGTAATTAAGCTAGAGATTGTATACACTGATTTGTGTGGTCCTACAAGAACAAAAAAATTCTATGGTGAAACATACTTTATTATTTTCATTAATGATTTTACAAGGATGATCTAGTTAGAATTTCTTAGAGAGAAATATGAAGCCTTTGAGAAATTCAAGCTATTCAAAAGTAGAGTAGATAATGAATCAAGATTTAAGATAAAATTCTTAAGATCGGATAGAGGAGGAGAATTCATTTCCAACGAGTTTAACATATTTTGTGAGGATAGTAGGATTAAGAGACAACATTCAACTCCTAAGACACCACAACAGAATGAGATAACAGAAAGGGAGAACATATCACTTAGTGTGTCAGCTAGAGCTATGATGTTTGAAGGTAATGTGCCACATATTTTTGGAGAGAAGAAGTGAACACTATGTTATATACAATGAATAGAGTAAATATCATACAAGGTACTCGTAAGACACCCTATGAACTTTGGTTTGCACATAAGTCTATAGTGAATTATTTAGAATCTATGGAAGTAAATGTTATATAAAAGAGAGAACAATATTGGAAAGTATCATCCTAGAAGTGATGAAGGATTTTTTCTTGTATATTCTTTAAAAAGAAAGGCATATATATGTTTTAATTAGAGATTGAAAACTATTTTTGAAAGTACTAATATAAAAGTTGATGAAAAGTTCAAAATTTAGGAAAGGATACTTGATTATGATTCAGATGAGGATGCAAATCAAATACCTAACAATCAAAATGTTGAGAAAGAACAATTTTATGAAATTGATAATGATTTTTAGGGAGAAGAAGTAAGAACAAAACCTAGAGAAGAAGTCATAACATAATAAGGAACACCAAAGTATGTTTCTAAGAATCACCCTATGAATCAAATCATTGGAAGTGAAAAAAAGGAAGTGATGAAAAGGAACAAGGTAAGTGAAGTGTTATTTTATATATCACAAGTTGAACCTAAGATTGCAGATGAATCTTTTAAAGATGAATTTTGGACAAAGGATATGAAAGAGAAACTTTAGCAGATTAAAAGAACAAGACATGGGAATAGGTCCCTAGACTTAAAGACAAGAACATCATTGCCACTATGTGGGTATTCAAAAACAAGATGAATGAACAAGGAGAAGTGGTAAGGAAAAAAGTAAGGTTAGTATGCAAAGGTTAATCACAAAAAGAAGGAATTGATTTTTGAGAAAAAAATTTCCCCTGTTGCTAGACTTGAAGCATTA
Organism: Cupressus sempervirens; assembly: GCA_028749045.1. Lineage (NCBI taxonomy): Eukaryota > Viridiplantae > Streptophyta > Pinopsida > Cupressales > Cupressaceae > Cupressus > Cupressus sempervirens. Next base: position 442,724,704 of record CM053791.1, read on the forward strand.
AGAATGTTTTTGGCTTATGCATCTAACAAGAATTTCAAGTATATTAGATGGATGTTAAGTCATATTTTTTTAATGGAGAACTTGAGGAAGAAGTTCACATTGAACAAGTTGATGGTTTTCCATTGACTGAAGATAAAGATATGGTTTATCGAGTGAGAAAAGCTTTATATGGATTGAAGCATACACCTAGAGCTTGGTATGCACTATTGGATAAACATTTTCAAAATTTGGATTTAAGAAAGGTAATGCAGATAGTAACATGTACTTAAGGAAAAATGCAAAATGATTACTGATTGTTGTAGTATTTTTTGATGACATTATCTTTGAAGGGAAATGATGAATATAGTGAGAAATTTTTAGAAGAGACGAAGAATGAATTTGAGACGAGTATGATTGGTGAGATGAAATACTTCCTGGGATTGCAAATAACTTAGAACAAGGATGGAATTTTCATATCACAAACTAAATATATCAAGGATTTGTTGATAGGATTTTGCTTAGAGAATTATAAACCAATTGGAACACCTATGGTTATAGGATGAAAATTATCAAGTAAAGATGAGTCTCCTAGTGTAACACAAATAAGATACATATCAATGATAGGAGGATTGCAATATTGGACACACACAAGACTAGATAAAACTAATGTAGTTAGAATTGTGGCAAGATTCCAAGAAGATCCTAAAGGGACACACTTAACAATTGTAAAGAGGATACTAAGATACTTGAATGGAACATAAAATTATGGATTATGGTATGATAGATCACAAGAGTTTACCTTATGTACATACACCAATATATATTGGGCAAGAAATGCAAATGATTCACAACCTCACAATACCTAAATTGTAGTTTTAAGGAAAATAGTTGCAAGCTTGCAATCAAATTAATTGATTACCAATATTAACCAATTAAGAATAATACAACTCAATAACTTGGAGAAATGAGAAGCATTGCACCACTCTACCATGTATCATGTGTTGATATCTCTAGTTTTGTTATCTATTAGTGTCAAACACTAGTCATATATAAGGAAGATTTGTTTGGTCATCACTACAACTGAGTTACTCTATATAGGTTGAGTCATGCATTTGTAAAGGCTTATAAATAATCTTGTATACGTCTAGCTCTATATGAGCCAAGAAAATCTTTAGTCACCAAGTATTCCTATACAAGTTGAGTTCAGTAAATGTTGAGCAAACAAAGAATATGGATGTTGAGTCATATAGAAGGTATCAAGTTAGTTGAGGCTGAGTATCAGTAGGTAGAATAGTTATGATCAAGAATCAAAGGTAGCACATGTTGAGTAATATAGTTTGAACAAGAATGTTTGAAATGACACAAACTCAGAGGTAAACCATTTTGAGCCAGCATATAAATAACATCTAATGATCACATATTTTATTACAGGTCTTGTTATGCATATTGACATAGATCATCAATCCCCATGAAGATAGAAGGAGTGAATTAGCTAGAGAATAGAGAAAAGATATTAGGAGGATAGAGATGAGAAAGAGACTGAGCAGAAAGGAGATCCAAAATAGCAAGGTAGTGCTATACCTAAACAAATCAATTTACACTATTACTTTCTAATCATTATAGAAAAAATTTCATAGATCAGTTGGACCTAACAAGTCTATGAAATCCTATATGGTAACATCAATCTATGAATTCCTTTTATAAGATTATCTCAAAAGTTCTTAACTCTAGGTTGCTCAAGATCCTCCCTTTGATCATTTCGTAGCAACAAACGGGTTTTGTCTCGGGCAGACAGATTTTAGACTCGATCATGATGGTGCATGAAGTGATCCAATCTTTAGAAGCTGGCAAACGAGAAGGGATGCTGCTTAAACTGGACCTTTCTAAAGCCTACGATCGAGTTGATTGGACTTTTCTTGATATGGTGCTCAAGGCTATTGGTTTTGATGTCAAAGTTTGCAAACTGATTTCTCAGCTTGTCACTACTTCCTCTCTTGCTGTGTTGGTTAATGGAGCCCCTTCAAATTTTTTCAAACCCTCAAGAGGGCTATGGTAGGGGGATCCTCTCTCACCTATTCTCTTCATTATCTTGGCTAAATGTATGGGAATGCTTATTGAGAGGAAAAAGAAAGAAGGCAGAATCAAAGGGTTAAAACCTTCCTCCAAAAGTGATCCTTTTTTGCATCAACACTTCATTGATGATACTATCATCGGGGGAGAGGCTTTAGTGCAGGAGGCAAAAGCCATGAAGGATGTCCTGGATATCTACTCCAGAGGGTCGGGCCACCTAATTAATTGGGATAAGAGCTCCTTATATTTTACTAACACTCTAGAGGATAGATAGAGGAAAATCTCTAAGATTCTGGGTTGTAATGTGGGAAATTTTCCCTCTACCTATCTTGGGCTTCCTTTGGGTCTGACTCCTCCTGACTCCTTCTGGAATGGCATTATGGATAGGTTTAGTAAAAATCTTGTAGGCTAGAAAGGAGCTATCCTCAGTCAAGATGGAAAATGTCAACTGGTTAAATCCACCCTTCAGAATTTGCCAATGTATGCCTTAAGCCTCTTTGTGATCCCAGTTAAATTCACAGAGAGGATGGAGAAAATTCAGAAGGATTTCCTATGGTCGAGTGTTGAAGGGAAAAAAAGATACCCACTAGTTGCCTGGGACAAAGTCTACCTTCCTAAGCACTATGTAGGTCTTGGCATAAGGAAGCTTTCTCACCTTAATAAGGCTCTTTTGGAAGAGAAATTATGGTGTATCTTCAACAATACTAGGGAATGGAGAGACACATTGGTCAACAAGTACATTAAGATGCCTTCTATCCAGTTCTCCCTCTTCAGTGAGGACATTCCTAAAGGTTCTTTTATCTGGAATGGTTTACTTAAAGCTAAGGACTTGGCAAAGGCCAAAGTTTCTTGGAAATTGGGAAATGGGGAGGATATCCCATTCTGGTATGATAATTGGCTTTTTTAGGGCCCCCTAATGAACAATCCGGTCTATGATGTTTGGGCGAACCATTGTATCCAACTTTTTGGGCTGAAAGTCAGTAATTATAGGAATGACCAGGGTTGGATAGAGCTATCTATAATCTCTGAAGATCTAAGTCCAATCATGTTAATGTTAAATTCAATGGTTCTTAGCAACGAGAGGGATGAAATAATCTTGGGGGACAACTCCAGTGGTAATTACTCTATTGCTTCTAGGTATATGGCTCTTTGGAGCTCTAAAGAGAGACCTCCTTGGTCGAAAGCTTGGATCCCAAGCCTCACTCCAAAGATCAATATATTTTATTGGCTGTCCTTACAGAACAAAATTCTCACTCAAGACAACCTATTAAAAAGAGGTTAGATTATGCCAAGCAGATGTAGTTTATGTAAGAACCAGCTGGAAACTGGCAATCACGTGTTCATTCACTGTACCTTCTCTAGGGAGGTCTGTGACTTCCTGACCCAAGACTTAGGGATTAGCTGGTGCATGCCAGATAATCTCCTGGATTTTTTTTGCCAATGGAAATCCTTGTTCTATTCCCCTATTTTGCAGGATTTAGGTACCTAGATCTTACCCCACTTCTGCTGGAGCATATGTAAGGAGATAAATAATAGAATCATCAGAGATAGAGAAGAACCTGCCATTGTCCTTAGGAAAAAGATTAACAAAAATATAAAGGAAAACTACCTAGTAAGGAAGGGGGAGAGATCGAAATGGGTGGTAGGAAAATGGAGAAGGAAAAAGAAAGACTGTTAAAAAGACAAGAAGCCAAGTGGCTTTTCCCCCCAGAAGGATGGCATAAAGCCAATTTTGATGGGGCCTCGAAGGGAAATCTTGGCTCCTCGGGATGTGGAGGCATTATTAGGAATGAATTCAAGGATGAAGTTCTCTCTCCTGCTTGGATTCCAAACTAATCACTTCGCGAAAGCAAGTGCAGCCTGTCATGTGGTGAAACTGGCTTTTGAAGTTGGAGTTACCAATTTATGGCTTGAAGGGGACTCGAATAATATTATTAAAAGTTTAAATGGAAAATCTCATTATTCTTGGTCGATTGCAAATCTTATTAATGAGACACATGAGACTCTTGCTAAATTTGAAAGAGTCCATGTCACTCATGTTTTTCGAGAAGCAAATCTAGTGGCAGATTGGTTTGCAAATAATGGCGTCCAATCTGACCAAAAAATGACTTACTAATTGGGAAAGAGTTTTTCGGCGAATGTTAAGAGTTTGATCAAGCTAGATAAGATCCAAGGGAGTACAGAGGAGATCAAACTGCTATTATGAATAGGAAAGGCTTATGGGGAAAGGGTACAACTCATAAAGGTTGCATTAATAAATGCAAGAAGTGGGAATTATTACATTTTATTCGGCACACTTCATGGATCTTTTGTTGCATTTGTAATTTGAGCAAAGACAAGAACTATTTCTTCAACCGCCCTCAAAAACATGGAGAACCCTATCAAGTGGTGAGGTTTCAAAGAGCTGTGCTTATGAGAATTGTGTGAGAGCAAAGTACTAAAATGGTGGGAGAAAGGTGCAGAAAAGAACTAGTAGGAAAAATGGAGAAATGGAGAAGCAGGGAGAAAGTTTGGGAGCAGCTGGTTCAGGGTGAGATTTCAAGGTATATCACAAAGCTACATGGCTACAACCAAAATGTGACTGACAACATGGTCAATTCGTGGAAGGATGGTAGATTCAAGGTGAATGGGATAGCTTTTCTGATAATGGAGGAGGTGATCTCGACTGTGATTGAGATTCCAATGGCGGGCATTAAGTTCTTTAGGAATTAAAAGCTTTTGGCCAGTGTTGTGACGAACTTTGTCGACAATCCTAAGGAGCTGAATGCCCTAAAAAAAAGTGATACATTTTATGATCCAGATTCTATAATGAAGATTTGGAGGTATGTTTTGCGCATTGTCATTGAGTACATTAGTCTTGACCCTAGGTTTGATCATGTTCGCACCCACCATTTTGTTTTTTTGAATCATTTTTGTCATGATAGCAAAGTTTATTTCCCTTTCTATTTGTTGAATTCTATGAGCAAGGTGATGTCAAGCTTCAAAAAGAAACCCTCTGCTAACCCTGCTTTGCATGAGGGGTTGTTACTGCTCATCTATGAGAACTTCAAGGCTCAAATGATTAGAAACATCCTGTTGTAGGCTGGGAATGAGGAAATCGATAGCTCTAGCTATTCCTTTGACTCAGATGATATTCAGAGCATTAGTTCTGAGGAAGGAGGGCTTACCTTTGTAGGTAAAAAAGCTTTGCCAAATGCTAAGAAGTCTCCCTCCCCCATCATCCCTAGAAGAATTGGCCCTAGAGATCATGGTCAAAAGAAGACTGAGAAGGAGGAATAGGAAAGTTGTGATGAAGAGGAGGCAATGGAGTCTGAAGATGAGGAAAAGGAAAGGTAGGAGGAAAAAATGGATTCCCAGGGTGGGAAGAAACGCAAGAGGTTGGGCATGGAGGATGAGAGGTTGCAGTAGGACCTAGACTCTTCCTTGATCCCTCTCTCCCCTGTCCATCCCCAGGCCCATCTAGAGGAGCAGATGTAGGACAATTTTGGTGTTGAATGTGGGGAGGTGCTGGTCAAAGATAGGAGGAAAGCATGGAGAAATTTTAATGTGAGGACCTCAAAAATGGGTATTTTTAGGGAAGTGATGAACCCCCAGATCTTGGTGGACAATCAAGAGGAACCACATCTTGAAAAGCTCATTAACCTTGCATTTGTGGCTATCTCTGATAATGCCAGGGAATCTAGGATGAACCTCTTGAACAATGCTTGCAACAACATGGTTGATAATTTCAGGTAAATCAAGTGGCTTTTTCATGAGCTAGAGGAGGTTAAGGAGAAGGTGGTTCAAATGGAAGGAGCAAGGAATCTTAAGGGCTTGGAGAAAGGGACAGATAATGATGATAGGCATAGCTTGGCAGAAAGGAGGATCCACAATCTAGAAAATTATAATCACAATCTGTCGAGCCAGATGATCTCTCTACTCAACTCGATAAATAACAACATTTTATCTTTAACTGAGTGGCTTAAAGATAGAGGCATGCATGGGGATGTGGAAGGAAAAGATAGGAGTAAAGAAAGATCCAATGAAGACAATACCACTGGTATCACCTTTTCTACTCTGGACCAAGAAGATCTCAAGACTCACTAGCAGGAGGTCGAGGAGAACAAGATGGCATAGGAGGCTGCATAGGTCATGCAGGAGCTGGAAAGAAAGATCAAGGAGTAGTTCCTATTATTTTCCTATTTGGTTGGCTTTTCATTCTGGCTTTTGGTTGTTTCATTTTGTCTTTTTGGTTTGGCCTTTTTTATTTGGCTCAGCCTTGTGCTACTTCAGCCTTTAGACTTGTTTCTTTAGTGGCTGGTCTTCTAACACTTATTTTCAGCCTGATTTGTATTAACTCTTGGGTTTCAGGATCCCTGTAAAACCTATTTATCTAATAAAAAACATCAATCAGTGGTGCTTTTAAGTCCTTCAAAGCATACCACTCTTTAGACAAGATCAAAGAGTGATAAGGTCTAGATGATCTTTTGTTGAAATCCTTTAACAAGGTCACATTAACAATGTGTTTGTAACCTTTAACAAGGTTGGATCTTATCTGAGATCACCTCAGGAGAGTGAAATTTTTTTATTTCTAGTCCTAGATGGTTTTTCCCTTAACAAGGTTTCCATGTTGAAAATCTTGGTGTCAAATGTATGAATGTTGTTATGTTGCAAGTTAGTTTTCATGTTATTTTCATTTTACTACAACTTGATAACAATTAAGTTAAAGGTTGATAAAAACTAGGTTGAACTATCAACCAGTTAACAAAGAACAATTAATAAATATTGTGAAGTAAAGTGATTGAGAAAGAGTTAAATATTAAGTTGAATTATTACACCAAGTGATTTTTTATGATGTTTATGAATGTTGTTTGGTACTAAAATTGTTTGAAGGGATTGTAGAATAACTGATTCACCACACCCCCACCCCCTCGCCCCTCCCCTCATTTATCTAAAATTTATAACTCTTGGTACTTATCCCTTACTTCCCCATGAACATCACAAACTTCTTGTCTCACTTCAAAAAATTCCTCCATTTTGGAGTCCAACTCCTTCAGCATCTCCTTGACTTTAAATATATGTTGAACATCATCCTTAGATGACACTTCTTTAAAGGATGCTCAAAACTTTTGGACTACCATTTCCATGGAGCATTTATGTGTCATGGAGTCATCATAAAAATTCTCCAAACTAGTAGTGTTATAGTACTTATTTGCCTCCAATATTTGGGTGTAAGTTCTACCCTGCATATCCTGAATGTCCTCATACATGGATAATAGGACCTGATTACTATCTTGTATCTTTTCAATCCAGTCATCTATATTATCAAATTCTTCCCCTATATATACGTCTAGTAAAGTCCTCTATCACTTCCCTCTATCATTTGCAATGCCTCTAAATCATTAGTCCAATCAAACAGTTTATCCATTAGCCCAAAATCTTAGTCAATTATTACAACTATATTTTCAACATTCCTCTATATACTATGTAGTAAATACATATTTTCCTCTATAATTTCTACTCCCTATTCCTTAAAATTGTGACACCATCTCTTGTTCAAATCCAAAAATAAGTCACTTGGTTATGAGGTCGTAGCTCATTTTCCAAGGGCAAGTGTTAAAGCAATATCAGGGTAATCTGGGTCAATGGGACCTACCAAATCTTTCAAAAATTCCTACAAGATGTCATTTTGTCTTCTCAAAACTTGGTGCTCTTCTTCTCCCTAATACATCTATTGGAACACTTGCTTGAGACCCAAGGTCATCAATACTTTGGCCATCTCCTTAGTTGCCTTCCCCAATATAACCTCTTGTATTTGATGATCTTGGGGCGCTATGGTTTTTGGATCAACATGAAGTGGAGTCCATAGTTATATGTGCCGCCATATCATCTTGTATGTACTTTTCAAAAAAAGGCCATTCTATGTGGCTCTTCCAATAGGGATACTATAGTTTGCTAGACTTGTTTCAAAACTAATAACCCTTCCTTTAGGGTATGCATATATCTTCTTTTTCATGTCTCTACTGCATGTGTCAACCATGTTGGAGTAGTACTCATTGAAGACACATATTGAGTAGATGAAGAAATTTCCATAACTACTAAGACCATTCATCTTTCTATACTCTTTAGGGTCTCCTCCACTCATGGTTGTTCCACACTTGAGGTGACTACTATTGTTGTGGGAACAAATGAAGATGGTTGCACTATTGAAGGAGCATATTCCTCATTTTTAGTTGTTTAACCTCCTATTGGAGCTTCCTCTATGTGAACTTCCTATGTATCCCCCTCTAAAATGTTCTAACTTTGTTTCTAGCATGGGAGGGAGCACTAGCATTATTTCCTACCTGGTGAGGTGGGGGAGGTATTTTTGGCTTTCCTAGAGGTATAGGAGGTATTCGAATTGGACTTTGTAGGAGAGGAGGTATTATATTCCAATCATCACCCAATGGCTCCTAGCATGGTGTATCCCTCACCTCTCCTTCCTCCAAATGTGTCCCAATGGGTGATCCCACAATAATGGGTTCCACTTTTTGACCAATTTTGATATTGAAATCAATATTTTTGCAACAAACGTCATGTTCAACTAACTATATCTCAAAAAATATAAATAATTTCAAGATGACATAAACTAATGATTTTGAGTACTCCGTTCCTACTTTGTAACCATATTTTTTAATCTGAAAAAAAATAATTATTTAGGTCAATTTTTCATCTCCTTCAAAAAGTGGTACATAATAAAATTCAATATTTTTAAAGAGTGACAGTCCATTTGACACACATAACTTTTTTTCTAGAAATGATAATGACATAATTCTTTTGGTGTTATATTCATGACATCAATATCTAGAGGATGCATTTGGTTTGATTCATTTTGGTTGAATATTGTATAGTTTATGAAGTTTTGAAGTGACACAAATCATAATTCAGACATACATTCCGTTTGAAACAAATAATTTGAAGTCAATTTATCAGAAACCTTTTTTTTTTTTAATAGAAAGGTATCTCAATAAGCTAGTTTCTACATATTTTTCAAAAAAAGATTGACCTAATTTACTAATTTTCCTGAGGTGTCAAAGTCGGTTGATGCTCAATTGGTAATGAACCTATAATGAGTTAAACTCATATTTGAAAGTCTTAATGACTAAAATATATATTATAATTATAGTTGTTGGAAAGCTTTCTCCGAGCAACATATTTTAATATTAATATTTTACAATAGGAGATCATTCTCCTGCAATTAAGGGTGTGAAAAGAGCAAAAAATAAATAAAATATGAAAAATGGGTTGCAAAATTCTTGTTCTTGCATGTTCGGACGAACATACAAAAAAGAAAAAAATTGTGACAGCGACAGAAAAATTTGTACAATGATTTTTTTATCTGATTATTGCTCAAAATTTATCTTGAAGTAAGGGATATATATATATATATATATATTTGATTTTATAATGGGAAACAAAAAAGGAAGGAAAAAAAAAATGCACAAAAGAGATCTGATGAAGCAGAACAAAGAAATATTCAGAAGACTGTGGCACATTATCATCAAATTAAACAAGGTGAAGGAAATGTTGAAAAAGGCTCAACAGAAGTAGAAGCAGTGCATATGGGAGAGAGGTCAGGAACACTTCCTACGAAATCTCAAACAATGAATGTTGAAGAAGGTTTGAGATCACTCACTACAGAGGTTCAAATAACAAAAGTCAGAGAAGGGTCATAATCTTTCCCTGCTAAATCTCAAACAATGGATGTTGGAAAAGGCTCAAGATCGGTCCCTATAGAAATTCTAGTAACAAAATTTAGAGAAGGGTCAGGATCTGGTGCAAGTACTTGTATGGATGAACTCTTAAATATTCCCCAATCTATAAAGAATGGTATTTCTGATAAGAATTTAGATCAATTACTTAAAATGGATGTGGATAAATTGAGAAAACTTGCAGCTAGTGTTCAACCATTAAGTTTTTCTAAGAAAAGGTCAATGAATAAGAAGATAAGAGAAATTATGACTCAATTTGATAACAATGAAACACTTGAACAAGCTCATTTGCTTTCACTTTTGCTTACAAAAAAAAAAGTTGCAAGAGGCATTGAAATTGTTAAGTGTAGATACAACATCAAAAAAGAGAAGATTTTCTAGCATGCAAACTAATTTGATTGAAAATGTTAAACAAGGTTTGAGAAACATAGGAAAACACTCTCAAACTAAAGATAAGTTTGTGGCAAGAAAAGTGATGTTGATGTTTGTTGTAAGTAAGAATATGACTCAAAATAGACAAATATCTTCAATTTTGTTTGAAATGGGTCTTAGTAGGAAAACAATGAGATAATATGTTAAGAGAAGATTTATTGTGGATGACAGTACTATGGAGAGAAATTGAGCAATCATGTGTAGAGCACCTCATTCTGATAGGATTGAAGAGTTCTTAAAAAATTTAGTCATATCATTCTGGATTGATAACACTCATCCTTCATCAAATAGTAGAGATGTTATCAGGCATAGGATTGCACCTGGTCAATATGAGCATCATACAAAACATTGGTTGGACAGAAAACAACATGAGTTATATGTGTCATTTTGTAGTGAACATCCTAATGTAAAAGTTGGGCAAACATTGTTTGAAAAATTGAAGCCATACTTTGTGAGGTCAAACAAAGTGTTTGAAACTTGTTGTTGTCGTCATCATATTGAGTTTGATCTTCACTATTAGGTATTTTAAAAGTTTGTAGAAGACACATATGGTTTTCATGCTGCTCCTCCTAGTAGGAGAAGTGATTTTATATCATCCATTTTGTGTGACAACATAGATGATCTAGCTGGTAAAATAAATTGCATCAAAAGATAATGTGAAACATGTGGTGAATTGGCTCTATTTCCTTTGAAAACTAAAAATATTGATTTAACAAAAATATTGAATTGCAAAAGTTACAAGTATGTCAAGAATGAAACAAAGTTGGGGAAAGAAACAAAAAGGTTGGAATATGTTGAAGAGGAGTTGCCTGTTCTAACATTTATGGACAGATTTAAGAAATTAATTCAACCTTATATTCGTCACACATTTTTTGCAAAGTGACAAGCACACCAGTTTCAAACTCTGAGAGATAATTTTCCACTTGGAACAATTGTATCAGTTGTTGATTTTGTGGAGAACTATTCATTTGTTCATCAGAAAGCAATTCAATCAGATTATTACTTTGATAAGTAGGTTACTATTATGTTACATGTTTTTTATAGACATGCGCAGTTAGATTTGGATGGTGTTCAGAGTACAGTTCAAGCACGTGTAATTATAAAGGAATATTATTTTTATATATATGATGATAAAGAACATGACATTCACTATGTAGAACATTGCTTCAATATGTTCTTTTCTTATTTGAAAGAAAGAAACATAAATGATGATAAACATTATGTTTGGTATGATGGATGTGCCACACAGTTTAAATCATCTAGACCATTTTATGCATTATGTAGATATCATCACAATGAGAATATAAAACACATATGGAATTTCTTCGAGAGTGGCCATGGAAAAGATGAACATGATGGTGCTAGAGCTTGCATCAAATGTGCTTTGCGAAAGTATCAAATGAATTATCAGGGAGTTCATGTAAATGATGCACATGATGTTGTTGAATGGTGTAAGACTCATTTTGCATTAAATGAGGTTGGGACATCATCAACAACGAGTTGACAGGTGCCATATAGAGTCTTCTAGGGAGATAACAGGGATGGACATGTGTACGTCTGTTTAACTTTTATGCAATTAATTTATAAAATTTTATTGTTAAGTTTTATTTTTGAATTCGTTGAAGTTTAAATTTAATTTGTCTATATTTTCAATTTAATGAACTTTTAGGTGTGAATAGAAAAAACATACATGGTTGCAAGAGGATAGAAAAGACACGTTCCTTACATTCAGTCATGAGTACAAATAATTGCAAATGGACATTGAAGACAAGAGAATACTCATGTTTTTGTGACAGTTCCATTGATGAAGACTATGAAGAATGCATCAATCAGACACATGGATATATAGGTGCATGGATTTCGGTACCACTTGATGTTACCGATACATTTGATAAAGATGATGAAAAATTTGATGATATTCCATTGATTTTTTATTATTATAATCATATCTCTGGATTGGTAAAAGTGGGTGAGTATCATACTAATTAATCTCAACTTGTTATTTAATTATCAATTTCAACTGTCTTATATATATTGCACACATACATTCATGTATGTACTTGTTATGCAAGAGATGTCTTTGCAGTGATTGCTGAGCCTAGAAATCATGAAGGTGTTAGTTATTATTTATTGCGATGTAGTGCAGAGAGGACAAAGTTATATGACCCTAAAGAAAGTGATGGAATGTTGTTCCCCATAGGTAAATTATACATATACATGTACATGCACATACATATTTAAATAAATATATATATCTAGGTAACTTCATATATATCAAATTTTAATACAGGTTCTGTTGTGATAGAGGGAACATATTTGAAGCAAGACAAAATAGTCCAACATAGAATACACTTTGTTGATTATCAACCTGGCAACAAAGTTTTACAATACAACCACCTGGTCGTTGCTACTGGGCTTTGTCTGCATCTAGTCAAACATAAGCGTGTACGTCACAAGTGGAGACTAGATAGTGAAGATCATGAAAAAATATTGCATGTTATAAGTGTACATCATGGTTGATTAGACCTTTAAGATTTAGTTTATAATAATCTGAATATCAACTTTGATGAAATGTGTTTTTAATTGTATGATCACAGTCTTAGTTATCATTAGTTTATTTTAAAACTATAATATTAATTGTACTATGGATGAATTTAATGATTTAACAACTTGATATAAATAGGCTAGAAGTTAGTTCAAACTTACACAATTTCATTATCTATAGATATACATATCAAAAATAATTTAATATGTTACAATTCTTAAATATCAATTTCTTTTCAAACTATTGAATTTCATCTTGAATTAAATGTGTTTAAATTAATTGTTCGATCATAAGTTCTTAATTTTATTAATTTATTAAAAAACTATATAATTTAATAATTTAAATTAATTCTACCGCATGGATGAATTTAATAATTTAACAACTTGATATAAATAGGCTTTAAGTTAGTTCAAACTTATGCAATCATTATCTATAGATATATATCAAAAATAATTTAATATCTTACAATTCTTAAATATCAACTTCTTTTCAAATGATTGAATTTCATTTTAAATTAAATGTGTTTTTAATCAAGTATGATCATGTAAGTTCTTAATTAACATTAGTTTATTAAAAAACTATATAATTTAATAATTTAAATTAATTGTACCATGGATGAATTTAATAATTTAAATTCATTTAGATCAACTTTTTTTCAAAATAGATTGAATTTCATAATTGAAAATTAAATGTGTTTTTAAAATTGTAAGATTATAAGTTCATAGTTATCATTTAGGTTAGTTTATTAAAAAACTATATATTTTAATGTTATTTTATTACATCTATGGTCATGTACTCTTAAAGTTTAAATTAGTTTAAATTAATATGCACTTTTTTAATATTATATTTTGTAAAAAAATTATAAAATAATGTATTGGCTTACCTAATTAACATATTTTTATCCACATAAAACAAATATTTATCTTTAGCGGGTTAGTAATTGATAATTGATATACATGTACACACGTCTCAAGATCATGTTCAATAACTATAACACAAAAAAATACACACATATACACATCTCAAGAATAAACATCTACAGATCTAATATATCTCTATGTAACTAAAATGCAAACTGTAAATCTCAAATAAATACATGTACGTAGCAAAATATAAAAAGTCATATATACGTACATGTGATGGTATCTAACTTAACTACTAAAGTACTCAATAATCAAATAAATAGTGAAAGTACATGTATGTCATCAAGGTAATGAAATACACGTGTACATGTAAACTGTCTCCAATATATAAATGCATCAAATATATATATATATTTGATCTACTACTTGAGGGACCCCTCAAGATGCATACGAACAGAACAACCCTCTGATCGAGTCTCCTGTACATCCTCTCGCCGAGGTGCATCAACTGAGCCCTACAAATATATATATACATAAATGTTAGAGTTCTATCTTTAAAGCATATATATACATACAAATGTACATGTACATTCAAATTAAATATGAATTTGCATATATATAGATATATATCTAGTTTTCAAAACATTTAAATAACTTTAAACAAACTATTTAAAACTTAAGTACCTAAGCACTGTCGGGTGCCTCAATAGAATCATCTCTCTCATGTAGATGATGCCTTGAACCAACAGTATGTGTAACCATGTACTCAGCGACCTGTGCCTGCATGATTTATTATGAGTTAAAGATCAAATTAAATATTCTAGATATATATCTGAACTGAATTTTTTAATAAATGAACATATTTTTTGATTTCATATATATTTTAAATTAAAAATAAATTATATATATACTTGGGTCTCCGGAGGTGGAGGATGATCAGCAGACTCCATCGTATCATCTACTGATGCACCTGAGCCTGAAACTCTGACACCTACTGAACCTCCCTCAGCACCATGTCCAACTGCTAGTAAATTTGAGTGAAGTGGACTGTGTAACCGACTGGGTAATGGTGTAGAATTAGTGTTGCCAGGTCGAAACAATAGGTCCATGTACGATGAAATACCTATGCTCAAACTAGCATCAATCTCAGACAGGGCTCACAACTGCTCACCAAACTCATCAAGACCCTCAGCTGTGATCTGGACATCTCCAACTCATATGCCCAAGTCATCTGTAGAGTGTCGTGAGCCTAGTACCGAATGCTATGAGCTACACACAAGTGTATCATTAGTCAACTGTGTGGCAGCCTGTTTCTATGGAACTATGCCGGGGCTCTGATGGTGTCTAACAACATCCATCACCAAGTGTACCGGAATCCCTTGTGTATAAAAAATATAGCTGATAATATGCAACATATCCTCCAAAAAATATAGTGCCATATCCATATGTATCTGTTGTTCTGAAAGACAATGAATATTGCCTGGAAGTGGTAGCCCAACAACTCTATATGCATCATTAGAGGAGGTGCCTAAAGTGCTACTAGATGCCTATGAAGATGGCCAACCAATTGGACAAGGACATTGACTATGAAGATAAAGACCAATAGAATTTGATGTGATACTAGACGCCACCGATGCAATGTGCCCAATAGTGTCAATTTCTCCCCTCTGGGAAGCAATGATGACTCTATCTGCAATAGGCACATGTGTAGGAGTCATAGGAGGCATCCTCTGTCCAACAAATTGTCTAACATCTGTAGGTGGTAGATAATGTGCACTGCGGTACTGGTCACAATCTGTGATTCAATCACACCCTTGTTTGCAATAATCAAGAATATCCAATTAGTTGATGTTGAGCCCTATACGAAACTCAGCGTACAACTATTGTGCAAAATAAAGGGGCATTTGATCGTTATTAGGATAATGACCATGTGCTGCTAAAAATCATGGATAGATCATGCTATCAATAATAGGGTCTCTGCATCGTGTGACTCTGTAACCTCTCACCTACCCTATGTACCCTCATACGTTGGAAAGAGCTCTCTCTTGATGACATCTTTGGGAGCTACCCTCTTGACATAATTGAAAGATGCATCTCCTGAGACCTCAGCCCTAAGCTCCCTGGATATGGAAGCTAATATGGCAGGAGTAAATGAATGGTGAGCTCTAAACCTAGCTGTCAAATCTTGTAAACTCCTACATATTGTAGTACATATGTCTCTATAAATACCATCATCAGAGGTTGATTTAGAGTGTTGTAATCTAGAAATCTCCTACTTTGAAAATGCAAATAGAGCATCAATATCGATGCATGAAGGTGGTGCAACAGGACCTCTAGCAGGAGCTGCAGGTGCAGCCTAACTTGGAACAAGAGCTGCACCAAGAGCCACAATAGGACCTACACCACCTAGAGTCGCACCAGGAGTCAGAACATGAGCTGCATGATGAACCCTACATCAAGGTACACCACGAGCTGTAGCACAAGCCCCATTATGAGCAACACGACAAGCTGCATGAGGAGCCAGATCAGGAACTGCATCAGGTGCTGCAATAGGAACCACATCAACCTGTGCCATAGCAGGAACTACATCAAGTGTCGCACTAGGAGCCACATCAAACTGATCATGTAAAGCCATATTTGTGGAAATGTATGAAACTCGCTAAACTGCCTACTGTACACATAATTTTTTAATTTTAAAATTAAAAATTATACACATGTATGTAATTGAACATACATCACACATCATGAACCTAGATAATCTATAACACATGGACTTAGATTAATTTGCATATAGGTAAGAATATAACATACACATGTACATATATAAGAACATATAACTTAGAACACGTGTATGACCTAACTTAGAATACATCTTACAACATTTAATTAATAAAAGTTAATTATAATCTTTAACATAACTTGATTATTATTTATACAAACATAAAGGATGTACATCATATATTTGAACATGTGAAGATCTTATTTATATATATATATATATATATATATATATATATATATATATATATGTATAGATGTATATATATGTATAGATGTGTATATATATATATGTATAGATGTATATATATATATATACATGTATATATACATACATGTATATATATGTATATGTATATGTATATATATATATATATATACATACATACATACATACATACATACATACATACATACATACATATATATATATAGCTTAAATTTTAACTCTTAAAACTTAATGCTAAACAATAGTCTTAAATACTAAACCTGGTTATATTATCCTAACTGCAAAATCCTAAATTTCATAAATTATAACCCTTAATCTTAGATGCTCAACCATAACTCCTAAATTTCAATTTGAACTGTAGACCTAAATGATAAACCCCAACATTAAACGTAGCATTTAATCATAATATTTGATCCTAACTTTAATTATAAATATTAAAATTGTGTGTTAAAACCATAATCCAAAATCTTATCCCTAATACAAATCCTAACCCTCCAACCGTACTGAAGTAACAATGATATAAGCCCATACCCTAACCCTCTTTAAACCATACTTCTAACAATGATGTAAACCCATTTAACCTAGATCTAACCCTAATCATAAGATCATAAACCATAAACTTGTTAAACCATGACCCTAAATACTAAACCCTAATCTTTATACAAATTTTCAGTTTAGTATAAGGGCTTATAATTTAGGATTTAAGGATGTAACCTATCTAACCCTAATCATAATCATAAATCATAAATGTTAAACCATGACCCTAAATACTAAACCCTAATATTCAAAATAAACAAGTTTCAATCATATATAATACTTGAAAATTCAATAATATATTTACTTATTATTTATTAAAAATGTGTTTTAAAAATTAATTAGCTAGATTTTCTACATTTTCCAAGTTAAATAAAAATAACACAACATTAATATATAATAATGTTTTTAAATGTGTGTTGTTTTCAAACAAGTGAAAATAGTATATCATTTGATTAAAGATGTTGTAAATTATAATTTAGATTTATGAAATAAAAAATGCACACATGTGCACGCACTCAATTTTTTATCATACTAATTTTTTAACCATGTATATAGATCTCAGAATTTTCATATAGATTATATTATAGTTAGGACCTTAAAATAGGGATATATATTAGTTTAATTAATGTTATGATTTAAGGAAAATTAAGGTTAGAGTTAAGGTAACTAGCAAGTAGGATAAGGTGCAAATTAGAGGCCCGAAAGTCTTTGATTTATAGTTAGGGTTGAAGATAACTTTAAAGTTGAGAGTTTAGTTATGGTTACATTTAATTTATTGTTATAGGGTTTTATTATACTTTGGGGGGTATATTATTAGAGAATTCAATTAAAGGGTAATAAATTATTGATATTACTCTTAAAGGATAATGTTTCAAGGTTTAGGTTTCAAGTTCATATAAAACAAGGGTCATACTTCATGTAACATACATGTGTTTAAATGTATGTGCATGTATCTCAAATGCAATTTTTAACAATTTAGGATTAGGGTCAACTTGTTTTAATTTATGTAAGTTAGGCCTCAATTAGGTTTTGAAATAGGGTTTTAGTGTAAAGGTTATGATTAGGCTCAATTTTAGGGTAAGATTTAAGACCTTATGACATTGTTAGGGTTTATACAAACTTACATATTATTATTTATTATTAAATTTAGGGGTTAATATTAAGGTCCA